>RWGZ01001578.1:0-68176 GCA_009725065.1 Utricularia reniformis
TTAACAATAGTTTTATTTAAGATTAATTAAATTAAATGGATTGTATTGGATCCTATCTTTTACAATGGGTACTAAAAAATTTGATGAAAAAATGTGGTGATATATTATAAATATAAATCTATTCAAAAAAATATATTATAAATATAAATGGGCCGCTGATAATTGAGTATGGCCCATTCATTGAGATTTGAGAACTTACAGAAAATACGGGACAAACATGATTTGCCGCATATAAATACGCTGTCGTAATTATTAATTCCGAAGTTATCCGTGCCGTTGCGAAATCGAAGATCCGACAAGTGAATCCGATTTTCAACGTTCTCTTGTATCCAAATGTTCAGGGATTCTAAAGAACTCTTTTGATTTTTATTGTGGAGAGCGGATTAAATCTTCTTATGATCGAGTAGAGTTTTCAGATCTGATTGACTGAGGTTGGGTGTGTACGTGTCGGTGGTTGCTTCATTGCGTTGTGATGATTGATAGAAATGGGCGATAATTACACTGAAGATGGAGATGCTCTAGAAGGATATAATGGTCGGTTTTCTGTTATGTTGCCTATTAACGGTGCAGCAGCAGCTGAAAACGTGAAATATTCTGTCCATCAGGTACGGCTTTCTTGATCCTTAGTTATTCTATGGTTTTTATGCTGTTTGATATACCTAGAAACTAAGATAATTACGAAAACTTCATGGGACCTTCATTCAGAGTATATTGATGCCTTAGTCTCTACTGTGAGGATTTTTTTTCAAATCCTTTTAATTGTTATCAAGATTATGGGACGAATGTATTCATTTATAACTATTATGATGTGTGCACTTACTATAAGTTTTGGTGATCGTGTTTTGCAGATAGATCCTACGGGTGAAAATGGTGAGAATAAATCACAAGAGCATGGCTTTTTATCTGAGGATGGAGCGAGGGATGATATGTTTGTTGATTGTAACGACGAAATAGAAACATCATCCAATCAAAATGATGAGGATAACCTTCAAATTGTTCAAGATGGTGAATCAAGAAGTATGGTCAAACAGCAAGACTTGATTTATGATGTAGAGCTGTTGCATGATACTCATGACAAGGGTTCAGAAGAGAAGGAAAAAAAGATGGGAGAATATGAGGTTCAATCTTGAATATATGTTTGTCTGGTATAGTCCTGTGATCAATGCTGAGTTAACTAGAAGTCTATTTTCAATGCAGGAAGAAAGAAATGTGGTGATGAGTGAAATTGCTCATCTGTATTACCAAGTGAAGGCATGTAACGAGGAACACACAAAGCCATATGAGTATGATGGACATCTGGAAATTCCCCCGGCGACACAAATAACAAGCAAGTTGGGGTCTGATGTCTCCTTGATTGAGATGGTGAATGAGTGCTCTAGGTTCTTTATAAATTCTTCAAAGGAGCGCTTGCAGAATGAAGAGAGGGTAAAAGAACTTCACTTAGTGTTGGACACTAAAGATCAAGAGATCAACTCTCTCAATGCTAAACTTGCTGATTTTTCTCAGTTGAGTTCTCAGTTAAGTGAATCTCATCTTGAGAGTGGTCACATTGAGGACATTGCAAACAAGATGTTGGCTTCACTTTCCATGGTGTTTCCTCACGAAGGCATGGAAGGAACTCTTACTGAAAAGATTGCAAGCATGGAAAAATCAACTGCATTTTTAGTTGAAAAGTACCTTGCATTTGCTTCTGAAACTGAGCAGCTTAGGAGATGCCTGTTTGAGGTTGGCTTAAATTCAAGCATGATGCATGAAATGGAAACCTTTCCCATTGCATGCAAATTTATTCTTGAATCTAGTACAAAGGAGGAGAATCTGCAAGCCAGTATATGCAACTTGCAAGATGATAGAAGTAAAATTGTTCATGAATTAGACAAACATAAATCATTGCTGGAAAATCTTTATGGGGAAATTCAGAGAATAAATACGGAAGTTGAACATGAAAAGAGTAGATGTGCGAACACAAAAGAGAAGCTTAGTATGGCAGTGACAAAAGGAAAAACATTGATACAGCAGAGGGACTCACTTAAGCAAATGTTAGCTGAGAAAGCAGATGAGTTGGAAAAATGCGCAATTGAACTGCAGGACAAGGCAACTGCTCTAGAAGATGCAGAAAAGACCAAAGAATTGCTTGGGGCCATTGAAAAGTCATCTGCTTCGATGCAGGACTTGATAGCCGAAAAAGATCTTATACTTCAGAATTGTCGAGAAGTATTATTGGAGAGTACGATTTCAGAGGATTTACCACTCGAACAGATGAGTGATAAAATCAGATTGCTTGCCCTTGAGAACAGACATCTAAGAACTGAGTACCATAAACTAGCTGATTCTTTATCCTCATTAGAATTTCCAGAATCAGTGGATTCGAGTGAATTAGATAACCGCGTACATTGGCTGGTCGAATCATTATATTATTCTAAAGAGGAAGCTTTGAGATTGCATTCTGAGGCAGCTAAAACTAAAGAATCTGTCGATTTGGAGATTTCCAAGCTTACAGTTTGGTTTGTGGCTCAGAATTTGGAGATCTACTGTCTTGAAGAAGAAGGAAATAAATTAAGAGAAGAATGTGAAACTAATGAAAGGAGAGGACATGAAATAGTTGATGCCAGAGAAGCTTTAAGTATTGAGATTGATCAGCTGAAATCATTACACTCAGCTGATTCACAGGAGAAGAGTAATCTTTTGCTAGGGTTGGATAACATGAGACAGGAATATGAAGGATTTATTGAAAAGGAAAGGCTACATCATTCTGAAGAGGCCAATCACCTGAAAGATTTGCTTTCTGCTGAGTCACTTGAAAAGAGTTGTCTCTTATTAGAATTTGAAAATTTACGACAGCAATATGAAGGAGTTGTTGAAAAGGAACGTCTTATTGCATTGGATAAAGATAAATTATTGAGTTGGCTTCTAGAGGAATCTGGGCTTGTAGATTATGGTCAGAATGAAACTTGTTCAGAGCCCTCTGAAATGAAGACTATATTCGATAATTGTCTCACAAAAATAAAAGAAAACAATGAACTTTCCAGGCCATCTCATTATGATGAAACCTTTGAAGTCTTGCAAAGTCTTATTTATGTGGCATATCAGGGGATGAGTCTATATGAACTAGTTGTCGAGGAGGAAGATATCTTGGCTAGAGAGAAAATGGATCGTTTGTCAGATGAACTGGAAAAAAAGACCATAGAGCTGAATTCTTTAGTGGACGAGAAGGCTGCAATGCAAAAAAATGTTAGTCATCTAGAGGATAGATGTGCGATACTGAAGGACAAATTATCCATGGCAGTCAAAAAAGGCAAAGGACTAGCTCATGAAAAGGAGAATTTTAAAAATATATTGAATGGAAAAAACATTGAAATTGAGAACTTCAGGTCTGAATTACAGCAAAACATAATCCAATATAATGAATCCTTGGATCAAATCACCAAGCTGACCAATGAAGTTGAGTTGATTCCTGTATTACAGAAAGATCTCGTCTCTGCAAAGGAACACGAAGATCAGTTGGAGCATTTTCTTTCAGAGAGCAAAAGCGCATTAGAAGGTGTCTTGGAGTCTATTGAAAGTATTACTATTCCAAATAATTTAGTTTTTGAGGAACCTGTAGAAAAGTTGAGATGGATTTCTAGGTACGTTAATGAAAATGAAATTTCAAAGATGGAAGCTGAAGAAGAACTGAGGAAAGTGAAACATGAAGCAAGTTTGTTAGCTGGGAAGCTGTCAAGCACGCAGGCAATAATTAAATCACTGGAAGATGCCTTATTTGTTGCTGTAGATAATCAATCTGTACTCTTGAATGAGAAGGAGAAGCTTGAATTATCCATGGCTGGTCTAGAGAAGGAATTGCACGAGGAGAGGGTGAGAAGTGAGTCCCACTCAAGCAAGCTGGAAAGTGTTTATTTGAGCACAAGAGCACTTGAAAATGATCTATCGCAAGCAAGAGTTAACATTTCCCAGCTCATCAATGACAGAGATGCAGCTGTAGAAAGCAGAAATCTCGCCGAAGAGAAGCTGCTGAAATTAGAAGACGAATTCTCGCAACACATCATCAGAATTTCTGATGCTGGAAAAACTATTGAGTCCCTTGAAAATGCATTATCTCAAGCCCAGATGAATATTACCATACTTGCTGAAAAGAATAGTGGGTTAGCACTTGGTAAGGCCGATTTGAGCAGGGAGATAGACAAACTTAAGATTGAAGCTGAATCAAATCTTAGCAAAATATCTGAATCTTCCAGTACTATCAGAATGCTTGAAGCTTCTGTAGTGGATGCAGAGAATAAAATTGCTGAACTCGTTCAAGAAAAAACAATTCATGAACAAGAGATTTCATCTCTTTCCTCTAAGTTGGAATCTTGCAATGAAGAGTTAGCTAGGACTTGTGGTAGCATGCAGAATAACTCCACGGAGTTTTATGTTCTTAGTCAATATCAATTGATTTTGAAAGATAAGACACTTCAATCCTTTGCAGCACAGTACTTCGAGAGTCATATTGAGAATATGAAGGCCGTTGATTCTTTATTTAAAGATATTGGAGATTGTTTCCCTGAAATAGACTCTGATTTCCAAAGCAGTTTTTCCCTGGAGGTAAATTTTTTGTAATTATTTCATTCAAAGATGAAAAAAAAGAGCACTTAAGGATCCTTTAGTAATGATAGGTGTACAAGTTTGCAACTCTATGTGTAAAATATTGGTGGTGTTGATTTTGGCTCTATGCCTGCTGCTGCTTTATTTTCTCCTCCCTTCTCTTCACTTGCTTCACCTAATTTTTTCCTCTTTGCAATTTGCAGGATTATTTACCTATTTCAACTACTTATCCGGCTAGTCCTATTAGCTCTTGGAACATGGACAGTTTTGAAGATGAAATAGATGTGGCTGACGATGGGAACATACTATTCCACATTGAGAAGGTAAGCGACAGATTTCTTCAGAAAAGAAATTTTTTGGCTGATAAAATTGGCAGTTTCTCAGCTTGCGTAGATGAATCATATATTAGCCTGTTGAAAAGATTACATGTTACAAGAGATAGAATGAGAAGTCTTGTAAATTACAACAAAGTTCTCAAGCAGAATATAAAGGACGTGAATACTGATAAGCAAAATCAGGAAGAAATTACTGCTTTAACCGATCGTGATAACAGGATTTTATCATCTGCTTGTGCGGATGCCACTGAGAAACTGACTTTGAATTTAAGTAATAGTGTTTCTGAATTGAGATCTCTGAGTGAATTGATAGAACTTGAGGGTAATGTGGCTCTGTTTTTGGGAGCAATTGGGCATCAGAGTCTGGCATCATTTGGAATGAATAATGTCGACACTGCTGAAAAACTCTCAAATGCTGTGAGATGCAATTGTGATCTTATTCAACTGTTAAAGGATGCACTGCATAAGATGTCAGAGGTGACACGAGATTTGCAGAAAAGAATGGAAGAAAATCAACACACATTAGATGAAGCTTCTAAAGAAAGAGAATTCTACAAAAATCAGATCTTGACACTAGAGGGCGAGCTGGAGGCCCAACAAAGCCTGCACTCCAGTCAAATAGATGACTATAAAGAAAAAATGAATGAAATAATGACAAGAGAGGTGGATTTGTCTACTTCATTGTCCAAATTTCATGGTACGTGATGTTGTTAATTCTGTGAGTCATTTAGTTGCTTGACATGCTTTTTCTTTGATCTCTTCCTTGACAATGTACTGAGCGACAAACTCTTCATTGGTTCTCTTGTCTTGCAGAAATGCATAATCCTCTCTTACCAGCATCGCAGTTGAAAGCCATTTTGGATAAAATGAACGGTGTCATAGTCCCCACCGAGTACGTTAATTCAGGTGGCGATGCTTATGATTCAATAGATGTAAGAAAACTGTGTTACATTGTAGACAGCTTCAATGATTATCTTCACAAGGCGAACTCTCTCTCACGTGAAAACAAGGAGCTAAAGTCAATTGTTGACCAACAGTTCCCAGAAATCGAATCACTGAGAAAACAAGTTGAAGCGCAGGCCAAAAACAAGGTTGACACTGAAGATATGAACAAGCTAAAAGAAATTGAATCAGGTCTAATGAGACTTGTTCAGAAGTTAGGAGGCCATGATTTAATGGATGAAGAGAAAATTTATGGGCCGGTACAGCTTGTATCCATGCTTGATCAACTAGTCATGGACATGACACTCAAATCTGAGATGTTGAGATCGAAACATGAAGAACTTGTGGCCAAATTGTACAATACCCCCAAGGATTTTGATGATTCGTCAAACAAGGTAAAATTACATGAAAATTCGAACCTAGTGAGACATTCTCTACCAGAGATACAGCCGGAAAGGGGGAACTTAGCTGCTTCCTTACCTCCCGAGTCAGAGATTTCTGAGCTGCAAGGAATGGTAAATTCTTCTTCTTTCACTTGGAGATATCTCAATAGCAGGGGTATAAGTGCATGCTCACCCATGTTTATACATGAAAAATTGCAGGGAACAGTTCCCAAAATCAATAGCTATCCTCTCGTCCCATCTGCTGCCCATGCACGTACAATGCGGAAGGGCTCTAGTGATCACCTTGCTATCAATGTTGATTCTGTTAGTCAACAGCTGATCCATGACAAGGATTCTGATGAAGACAAAGGTAAACTGCATCAACTAAAGTAACTTAGTTCTTCCGTGGTCTTAATCTCCGATGTTTATTCTTATTTTTTTCGGGAAAACTGAAACCAACAAACACATTTCTTTCCATTATATATAAGATTTGTACCTTGATCAGTAGAGCAAAACAGGACACACTGACTGGACTATGATTTGAGTGTAATATCTGACTTGATACCTTGTTTTACAGGCCATATATTCAAATCCCTCAATACCTCTGGCATGATTCCTAGACAGGGAAGAGTTGTTGCTGATCGAATCGATGGAATCTGGTAATACAGATTATCCCACCTTAGCTATTTAGTCAATATCCTTTACTTATTTCATTTATTTTCAGGGTATCCGGAAGCCGAGCATTGATGAATCATCCTAGGGGGAGACTTGGATTCATTGCTTATACGCTCTTAGTCCATCTTTGGTTACTGGGAACCATTCTGTAAAAAGAAAGATTATACACAGACATATGATTTGATTGTAGCTTTGTAAAATATATGCAAGTGATTCTTTTTCAAATTTGAATTCCTAGGGTCAAGTTTCCCTGTGGATGTATGTTGTATTACAAATTCCAGCTCGGTATGTAAATTTGATTGGGTCCAAGAACAAGCAGAACAGTCATATTGACCAGCAGCTATTTTTAGGACTGATATCATCTTTTTTGCTTTTAGGATTGATAGTCTAATGGATGGTATCATAGTTGGGTGTTTTTTTTAAAGTAGGTGCTTGTGAATTAGTTTTGCCATTTCTTCAAAGATCTACCAGCTACTCCGTGGCTCAGAGAGAGATGGATGTGCTAAGCTTCGGGCATTTGCACCTTACCTTCCGGTTGTCGTGTAATAACCCTCGTCTTTATTTGGTTTTGTTCTTAAAAATTTGTTTTTTCATCTGATTTTCTCGGGTAATCATACCAGGGCATGATGTTGGCAACTGTGGATCACTAAGCCCGTCCAAATTGAGGTGGGTAAGTCTTCAATTCCTCAGTTTTTCTTGATTCTTTTCACGCTCGTTTGTATCTCTTACTCTTGAATATGGTTTTAATTTAAAGGCTTTGGGCTGTAAGAATCGGACCAAAAGGTTGAGAAAAGAAGTGAAAAGAATTGGAAAATCGAATGAAAATTTACTTCAAAATGATCAAGTTGATGGATCCTCCGCGAGGGTTGTTGAAATTGAGAATGGTGATGAGATATTTTCTACAGATTATGTGGATGCCAAGAATTCAGTTACAGTTCCATCAAGAAACGTTGTGCTTCAAGCATGCACAGTAACTTCCGGATTCATAGCTTTGTTAGGACTTCTAATCAGACAGGTAAATTTGTCTCCTTGGAACTTTATAAGTTCTTACTCAGCAAATTACCTCAAAATCTTCTTCAAAACATGCAGTTTTCAGTTAAGTTATCCTATGTTAGTATCATTGTAACCCTTTTGTTGTTCTTCGTGCTAAAATCACTCAATGTCGTTGTAAATGAAAGAAATGAAGCTTATTTTGTTGGTGGATATGTAGATTTGCCATGTTGCACCATCACAAGGATGGTCTGTCTTCGCCTGCTCATCAGATATTACATGTAACTATGACAAAACTTGGTCATTTTTCTGCTTGACCTTTGTGTACCACCCTCACTGAAACTCTGAAAATCTCAGTTGGTTTTGAACCATGGCATTTGGGGCTGGTAGCTGGATCAGTTATTCTTGTCACATCATGTAGATTATTATTGCTGAATACTTGGCCACATTTTGCTGAATCCACCAGAGCTGCAAATCAGCAGGTATTATCAGTATTAAAGCATTGATTTGTGCAACAAAATTTGTTGATCTTATTCGTTTCACTTGTAATTTTACTGAACCCCAGGTCCTCACTTCACTAGAACCTCTGGATTATATAATTGTAGCTTTTTTACCTGGAATCAGTGAGGTAAGTAAGCATATTTGTTTCTCATTGAACAAGTTTCAGGCAACACAATTTCAACTTGTTAGATCAAGTAAATGTTATGAACTTGAGCAGGAACTTCTCTTTCGTGGAGGATTATTACCAGTTATAGGCACCAACTTCACCGGCATCTTCGCAGTTGCTGCATTATTCGGCATTTTACACATTGGTAGCGGCCGGAACTACTCCTTTGCAATCTGGTAATTTGGTGTACTCAATGATCCATTCATTCCTTGAACTCTATATATAGAAATTGAAATGGTTTATAAAAGAGAAATAATATTATACTAGCTGATTTGTTCAAGTTTTTATATTGTAGTTTCCTTTACTTATATGTTTAGGGTTTATCATCAGTTTCTTTGTGCAGGGCGACTTTTGTCGGCCTCGTCTACGGATACGTGGTCGTGATCTCCTCTAGTGTTGTCGTGGCTATGGCCTCTCACGCACTGAACAACCTTTCTGGGGCCTTGCTCTGGCGATACCTTTCTAAACCATCGAGATGAAAGGTTCGTTTAGCTTTCTGTCTTGAAGATTTAATCCAGTAAAAGAAAGTGTAATGACCAAAATAGATTCTGTCTTTTTTTGCTTTATTATGATGTAACTATAAATTATATTTTCGAATTTAGATTTATATTGGTCCTCCTTAATATGCTTGAAAGGTACAAGTAACGGCAACCACGAACGCCACTAGGAAATACCAAAAGTGTCCATGCTCATCTCGAAAGGGAGCTGACCCATTTCTGTCATTTCCAGAGCAAGTCTTGAAGTTGGAATAATATGGAAGGGGTTCAAAGATCCAAGGGCTGAAAATGAAGATGGAGATGATCGATGATCTAGCGTCGAATGTGGCTGTTGTCTGTCCTTCAAAGCGGCAGCAGAATAGCTGTCACCAGCAATGATTACGCTTAGAGGTAAAAGCGGAGGGAAGGGAAGCTCCCCCCCACTCCCATGCATTTATTTATATCGCTCCTCCATCTGTCTACCCTTTCGCTGACACTCAGCCATTGATTGGATCTGCTCACTTCCTTTCTGCTCTCGATTGTACCAGTACGGATGCTTAACTTTCTTCCTCCGCTATTGCTTCAGAGATTACTCCACCCAGCCATTATCGTTCTCCTCTTGTCTTTTTCTCTGATGCTCATCTGTCATTTGTCAGATTTACCGAGTAATTGCATTTGATCTTTTACTAGAGAGAAGTGCTGTTGACTCCACTTGACTTTACTTGGAGATCGGAGATATGAATCCCCTATGCTGCATTGCGCCGGTTTCTGTCGACAAGGATCGGGCGGTGTTGAAGACGCAAACTTTAAGCCAGGAGCTTGTGTTGGACGGTGAGTGCTTTCAGGTTAAGGGCAATGAGGTTCAGAGATCTGTTGGTTATGCTGAGAACTGTGGGGAGATTGATGATGCGATTAGTGTGGTTGGGATCTTGTACAAATGGGTGAATTTTGGTAAGGGCTGGAGAGAAAGATGGTTCGTTTTGGAAGATGGGGTTTTGTCTTATTACAAAGTGCACGGACCCGATAAAATTATCATGACATCGCGTAAAGAGAAAGGTGTAAGGGTTATTGGAGAAGAAAGCTGGAGGTACGCTAGAAAAACCAGCAGAGGAAATGGAAGCTCAAATGGGGTTAAGCCAGATGCATCCGGTTCGGGTCATCAGTGGAAGCCCTGTGGTGAGGTTCACTTGAAGGTCAGTTTTATGGTCTTTTCCTTGTAAAAAATCATAAGTGTGCTCGTGAAACACTTACTTAACTATATGGTAAAACAGGTTTCTTCTGTTAGGGCTAGTAAATCTGATGATAAGAGGCTCTCCATATTCACAGGAACGAGAAACTTGCATCTACGTTGTCAGTCTAAGGAGGATAGAGCTTCATGGGTTGAAGCACTTTTGACTGCTAAAGAAAATTTCCCCAGATTGTTGACTAGCCATGACTTGGCTCCTTTTGGAGAATTTGTAGTTTCAACTGAGAAGCTAAGGTTGCAGTTATTGAAGGAGGGAATGGATGACTCTGTAATTAAGGATTGTGAGTCCATTATGCTTGGGGAACTTGGTGAACTGCAGAATCAGTTTAAAAATCTACAACTCAAACACATTTTGCTGCTTGATACTCTAAGAAGATTAGAGGTTTGGTCATTTTTCTTAGTTAAATGCGTCTCGTAGATGGGTGCCAAAAGAACTGTGTTTTTTAAGTTCAATTATGCCTGATATCTGAAAACAAGTTGAATTGCCTGACGCTCTGTTTTACTGCTAAGTTTTTATCAAAGTCATGAGCTATGTAAATCTTTGTGAAGCTTCATTATTTTGTCATTGAGGTCCACATGATACTTGTTTCTGCAGAACGAGAAATTAGAGCTGGAAGCAACTGTTGTTGATGAAACAAAGGGACGAGATTCGTGTTGCGGGCTAGGGAGTGAAAGGATCAGCGGTTAGTCTTGATTTATAAAAGTGTTTTTTGTGTTCAAGATGTAACCAAGATTACATACATTTTCTTTCAGATTTCTATTCGGTTATGTCTGATTGTAGTGTGAGTGATTCCGATATTGATAATGGAAGAAATTGCGGAATGGATGGTGAAACAGATGAAGATGATTGTATCTTTTTTGACACAAATGATTTTCTGTCTGCTGAGTCACTTAGGAGTGGTTCCTATAGAAGTAGGGATAATCCAGTATTTGGTTACAACTCGGAATTTTCATCATCTTGCCGAGTTGGAGCAGTAATCAAAGAATACCCATACATCAAACGAAGGGATAGTTTGCCGGAGCCGAAGGATAAAGAAAAGCCAGTCGGGCTATGGTCAATAATAAAAGACAATATCGGCAAGGACTTATCTGGCGTTTGTCTTCCTGTTTACTTTAATGAGCCACTTTCATCGCTACAAAAATGCTTCGAAGACTTGGAGTACTCATTTCTAGTAGATCAAGCTTTAGAACTGGGAAAACAGGTTAAATTCTTCGCCGGTTCCTTCTTGTGTAGGAGCTAAATTCAGTAATCACTCTGCAGGGAAATGATTTGATGAGAATCCTGAATGTAGCAGCTTTTGCAGTATCCGGCTATGCATCAACTGAAGGTCGGCAATGCAAACCTTTCAATCCTCTTCTCGGAGAAACTTTCGAAGCCGACTATCCAGACAAAGGCTTACGGTTCTTCTCTGAGAAGGTAACGTATTCTTGCACCATTTTCGTTGCTTTTTAGTTGAGTAAATTAAAGAGTTTCCATAGCTCAGGTAAGTCATCATCCAATGGTTGTTGCATGTCACTGTGAGGGAAAAGGGTGGAAATTTTACGCAGATTCTAACTTAAAAGGCAAGTTCTGGGGCAGATCCATTCAGCTTGATCCTGTTGGAGTTCTAACTCTCAAATTCGAAGATGGTGAAACTTTCGAATGGAGCAAAGTTACAACCTCTATATACAACATTATAATAGGTAAGCTGTATTGTGATCATTACGGCACGATGCGCATAAAAGGAAGTGGCAACTATTCTTGCAAGCTCAAATTCAAGGAGCAATCCATCATAGATAGAAATCCCCATCAGGTAATTACTTTATCAGTCTTGTGTTAAATTCTGTTGAAATTATAGAGTCGGGCCGAGATAACGATGGGTGAGCGTGAATGAATGGGATTAATGGAAGGAATCCACACATTTAAAAGACTTGAACAAGTCATTATGTGATGAAATTCTCACTCTTATAAACCTAATCAATCCCACTTCTTTTAGCAATGTGGGACAAATTCTGCTGCATCGATTTATCCTGTTTTATTTCGAATAGGTTCAGGGATTTGTACAAGATAATAGAACTGGAGAAAAAGTCGCATTTCTACTTGGGAAGTGGGATGAAGCAATGTATTATGTCTTGGGGGATCCACTTACTAAACCAAAAGGATATGATCCTATGACAGAAGCTGTTTTACTATGGGAAAGGGATAAGTTTGCTACAAAGACAAGATATAATCTATCACAATTTGCAATATCGTTAAACGAAATGACACCTGGTTTACGGGATAAGCTTCCACCAACGGATTCCAGATTGAGACCCGATCAAAGACACTTAGAGAATGGAGAGTATGAACTAGCAAATGCAGAGAAGCTAAGACTTGAACAATTGCAGAGACAGGTGAGGTTTAAGCATTTTAGAGCATGAACGAACAATTGAGTACATAATTTTTGTTGTGAATGATAGGCTAGGAAGCTGCAAGACCGAGGGTGGCAACCGAGATGGTTCCGTAAAGACGAAGATGGATGTTATAGGTACATGGGAGGGTACTGGGAAGCAAGGGAGAACGGTAAGTGGGATGGATCAATTCAAGATATTTTTAGACAACCTTGTGAATTCCCTGCTGTCAAAGCAGAAGAAAATGATTCTTCTTCTTCTGCTTGTTAATTGAATTGAATCGAATCATTGGTTTCATTCATGGCTAAAATCGAACTAAAGCTTAACTTGAATCGAACCCCTAATTATATTTCGAATATTGAATCGAACTTAATCTATTTTGAGACGAAATTGGTTATATGGTTCAATGTAGTTGTAAACGTCTTGCATGGTCGGTAAGTGTTCAATAGTTAATATTTTGCTAAATTCGATAGGAGGGAACCCATCCAACGGCTGAAAATGCTCTACATTTTTATAAGGGGCAATGCTGTTATTTATGGTAAGTTTAGGGGTAAATGAAAAGCAAGTTTGAGAATTTTGTATAAATTTATTTGCCTGAGAAATTTTTGGTATTTTTTAGCGTCGGCCGTAAGCAGGTATGTTTCTTGCTGGATCTGAGGATTCTTGATATCGTTTGTATTTCTGTAGATCCGGTTAAGGTTTGAGATTGCTTCTAATTTTTCGTTGAGGATGTGCCTGGCTTTTGCTAATGCTTCTATCATTTTGTGGCGTTTGTTTGTTGTGATCTGAAACAATCGATCTAATTCTCTTTCGATCTCAATGTTGAATTCCATGGATGTTGTGGATATTTGATATGTTGGATTTGATGTTTGATATAAATCTGACCGAGCAAGTTGGAATCGGATTCTGCAGTTATCGACCGATCTTAGTTTAATTTTGTGATTCTCTGCGGCATTGATAATTTCTTAGACGATGATGGAATAATGCAAAATTATAAGATTATTTAACTTTCTGTATGCGCGACTGCGTTGTCTCTGATTTGTTTTTTATGGAATAATAATAAAATGGGTATTGCTTTTCCTGCACTAGATATTTTTAGATGTAAGATTTTATGTGATGATATGCAGGGTTCTCTGAATAAACGTAGATATGGGACTTACGTTCACGAAGCTTTTTAGCCGGCTTTTTGCCAAGAAGGAGATGCGTATATTGATGGTTGGTCTTGATGCTGCTGGTAAAACAACCATCTTATACAAGCTGAAGCTAGGAGAGATTGTCACCACCATTCCTACCATTGGTATGTGTAATAGCTTCTGTAACAATGTGATTTATCATGCGAGTATTACTGTTTTGGACTGATAATTCCCATTTAGGTTTCAATGTGGAGACTGTTGAGTACAAGAACATTAGCTTCACAGTCTGGGATGTCGGAGGTCAAGACAAAGTAAGCCATTCAATTTCTATTTCGTTCATTAATCTCAGTTTTCACTTTTTATGGGCATAATTCTTGTTTGATTTGTTTTCATGAATTATGTAATATGACCTTCCTCCACAGATCCGTCCACTATGGAGGCACTACTTCCAAAACACCCAGGGTCTCATATTTGTTGTTGATAGCAATGATCGAGACCGTGTTGTCGAGGCAAGAGATGAATTGCACAGAATGTTGAATGAGGTATAATTCTTTTTCTTTGCCACTGTAACTTAATACTCTCATTACGAACAATGCAAATTCAGGGATCTTATAATTTTCAGGATGAGCTAAGGGATGCAGTGTTGCTTGTATTTGCGAACAAGCAAGATCTCCCGAATGCAATGAATGCCGCTGAAATAACCGACAAGCTTGGTCTCCACTCACTCAGGCAGCGCCATTGGTAAAGCATACATGCTAATGTCTGTGCTATAAACTCGGCCTTAATCCTCTTTTCTTTTTACAGGTATATCCAGAGCACCTGTGCTACATCTGGAGAGGGACTTTACGAGGGACTGGATTGGCTTTCCAACAATATTGCCAACAAGGCAAGTTCATCATTCGTCGTTCCCCTTATTTCAGAATTCTCACTTTATCTTGTTCTTTTTGTTCCCATAGGCATAAATGCTATTGAAGTTATCTCTCGCGGTATTGGTATTCTACATGTAAGCTCTATTCCTTTCTTATAGGACCTTCGCTTTTTGTTAAAAAACAACGTTTGATTGCTTGTTTTTAAGGTGAAAAACACTGTGACTGTACTGTACTGTACCATATGGGATCCCATTCCAAATCCTATTACATTTTCCTCTTATAACTTTTGTGTTATTTTATGAGCAGTTTTGTGAATGGGATTGGGACCACGATATTAAAAAGAATGTTGTCTTATTTGTAGATATTATTCTTAGGACTTGGAATAAGTTGCAGCATATTCTGTTGTATACGGATGACTTTCTGGCTCCACATGCGTGGCCGATTTCTAACCGTTGATCTCTTTCCTGATTGCTGCGGCGCCGATTTACTAATCAGAAGGGATGAACGTTTTTTGACAATCCACCGCCGTTAATGTTAGTGAAAAATCCCATTAGCTCAACCCGGTAAGGAAGATAAGACCGACGCTGATCCTTACTCCTTAAGTAAAACTCGTGACCGGAAAACGCTGTCGTTTTTGTGGCTTTCCTCAGAGGCTTCCTCTTTTTCTGCTCTGCTTCAACAGTCGGTGGCTTCTTGCTTACGAAAACGAACGCGTCCCTTCCGTCGCTGTTAGACCGTTGGATCAAATTCTTCATTCGCCTTATCTTTGAAAAACCGGTGGAATTGCTCTTTTTGCACACCTCCTTGGATATTTCCACCGCCTTTCCTCTAGATAACTCGCAGTACGGACCCACGGCTTCTACGTTTCCCGGCGTCTCCTCAATTTCGGCGAAAACCTTCTTCACTGGCAGCTCAATCGACAGTTTCTCGTTCGTACCGGAGAAGTTGACGTAAGGAAACATCGGCTTCAATTTACCGTCGAGAAATGCATCCTCCGCCGTTATCGTCGGCGTATCCACTCCTCCGCACACAAACGAAAACTCCTCCACTTCGCTGTCATCAGAATCTCCTTGTTTCTTGTCTCGGATCTCGAGCTTCGCTCCAAAATCACGAATCATCTTCATTTCCGAAAAGAAATCATCCATCTCTAGATAAAGTTTCTGAAGGAATCGTGATGTGGAAGCTATAAGGAATAGAGGGGTTCCGTTTGTGGATATACAGTGAAGTGGTAAATACAAACCATAAATTTCATCCACGTGTCAATTTGCAACATCAGCCTACCATTTCTTTTTCTTAATTTGAATTTCAAATTAGAAGAAAAATGAAGTGATTAATTATTGAAGCACTTCCTTCTATGAGGTACAAAATTTACTACTAGGAATGGAATTCGGAAAGTTCATAGTTCAAACCATCTGAGTTGCTGCAACTCCAAACAAAAAGTGATTTTTTTGGTACGATTGCCTCCATGGATGAGCTTATATTATACATTCTCTGCAAATTTGACTTGTTTCTTTTCGCCCTTGTTGGGTTTTGATTTTGGTCCTCCTCCCTTTTTGTTTCCGAATCCGAATTCAATATCTCCATCCGTCATGCTGAAATTCGGTTTCTGCCATTCCTTCGGTCCAAGCCCATTCTTTGAAGCTGTAGCTGCGATCTCAGTGTCTGAAGCCTTAGCGCGGCGGCGGCGTTTGCTGCAAAGCCGTCCCAGAACACATGCCACGCCGGATATGATTACGATAACAGCCAAGACGGCGAAAACAGAACCAAATGAGCCGTTTGAGTGAGATGAAGAATCTGATTGCCTGGATATCGCGGGATTAGAGTAACCAGTTTCTGCCATGTTGGTAAATGAACTTGATTTGGGGATTTATGGAACCCTAAATAAATAAAGTAAGGAAAAGAGACAAGAATCAAGTCAGAGAATGTGGGCATAATAAGAAGATAAGAATTCAAAAAGGAGGGGGTTCGTTGAATAAAGGAGAAGAATGTTTTTGTTTGTTAGTGAGAATATAAACATAAAAGTTCTTCTTTCTGTGCTTTTTGCTTTACTGCTGTTCATTTGGTAGAATTCAAAGTTGTGTGATTCTTGTCTCCACAAGAAGAGTCATTTGGTTTGTGCACGGGAGCATGATGATCAAATGTCTGTAAAAATACAGCAACAATGGCTTCCAATCTTTGCAGCATTCCTTGTTTACATCGCACAAACTATTTTTTTAAACGTTGAGAAACTATGACGAACTGGGTTGTCACTTTTGGTGCTGTATTTCGTTTTTGTTCAAATTCAAAAGGGAATGAAGGCAACGTGGCATCCACCTCGCACTCTGTAACGTTTGTTTAAATTATAGAAGTACGCTCCTCTTACATTCTGTCTTTTTTCTTCTTCTTCTTCTTAGGTAGAGTGAAATCGTTCTAGTTCTTGTGAAGAGGCGGTGTCTTCTCAAATAATAATATTTGTACTGGGTTGTCGCTGGAGTATGAGATTGTATTAACCTTTTCATTTACTTTTTTTTATTGTTTGCCAATCTTGTTCTCAAATCCCAGTATGAGATTGTATTAACCTCTTAATTTTTTATTTGTTTGTTGTAATATTAGGTGGTAGATTTCGGTTGCTGGTGGTGACCATCTTGAGCACATGTGTTTCTCAAATCTTCACTTAGTTGGGGTTCTTTTATTGCTTTTAAAAGATGCTTGAGATTTTTGTTCACATATTTCTAGTTTTTTTGGTTCTTGATCTTCTATTAAGAATTGTTTGGCTTGTTAAAACGTGTTCTTTTCGGGCCCTCATGCAATTATCTAGGAGGGTTTTTGACATTTTTGTTCTATCATATTTGACCATCTAATGGTATTTGATATTTTACAAGTAAAGATTGTGATTTTTTTTCATTTTTTCATCAGACCTGTGAGGGAATTGTATATAGCCATAGAATTATAGAGACGATCCGTGTTTTAATAATTTTAGGATTGATCAACGTTGAATGTGGTTAGTTGATGTATATATCTTTCTCTTCTTGTATGTATTTTTTGCTATTGTGTTATGTGGGAATGGTAATGGTAATGATTCCTAATATATCATTTGATTGTGTTTATTTCAATGCTTTGAATTTATTTGACCTTTAACATAAGGTTGTTACCACATATATTTCTGTTTTTTTAACATAACAATACCTTATGTATAAATTGGCTGGAACACTTATCTCCAAAATTAGGTGTGCTTTGAGGATAAGGTTCCTTATTATTTTTATACAACTCTTGATTGATATGTTTTATTTTGTTTATGATGTAGCAAAGAAGTTGCAAGTTTTGAATAAGGAAAGTTGGATACTCTCGGAAAGCTGTTTTCGAACTTTAAGCTCTAGTCGATTGGGCTCTTGAAACTTATTGACTTTCTTCTCCATGTTTCTAGGTTACGGATTTTAAGACACGGAGATGGGAAAGAAGATGGATGGCCATAGAGAAAGGTAAATATGCAGATTTCTAGAAACCTGCATTTTTGAGGTCATGTATATGAGGAGTTATGGCGATATAATTTCAGCACAAGAGATTGAAGCTTTTGATGTACTTGTTTTAGAAACTGTTAATGCCAACTACAGTTACACATTGGTTATACATATGACAAATCAGGTGATATCCATGGAAGCGCTTGATAACCGCTCTTGTCGATTGTGAACTTGAAGGTAACCATGCCTGAATCCCTAATACAGTAAGGGCTCTTGCAGACTAATAATTCAGCTTCATCTATACAGAGCTCATATTTCCAGCACAGTATATCCTAAATGCTATCATTCGTGATGGGTATATTGAAGGTGTCTTTGACATTACCATCTTTCATGTATTCTTTTTTATCCAATTAATGTTCAATAGTTGATGAATTTAATTTTTTTTTATTTTCGAATTAACTGCAGTGAAATGAAAGGTGATGATGAACTTGAAAGTCCAGATAACTTATTAGAAGTGACTTCTTTTGGGGTGATGAACAAATGGAGCCTAGTTTAAAAATCTATGAGCACGATAAATGCTAGTCAAAATATCATGGGCATGGTGAAGTAGCACGCTTGGGCAAGAGGTGTCCATTGGGTTCATGATGTGACAAGTAAAGCGGATGAGGACCAAGGAAGGGGATAAGCGAGCGATCGGATATGGTAGATAAAGGAGGTCCCCTAAACAAGTAAAGAAGGGTATTTCACGATCGAGTTGCTCGTGAAATATGTGTGCTTGGTAGGTTAGTTTGGAAGAGTTGAGCGCTCGGTGACACCCACAGTATGATCGAACGGCATGCACTCAATCGAGTTGCTCATAAAAGAAGTGTGCTTGGTATGTTGGGTTGGGGGACATGGGGCTCAATGACACCAATACCATGACTGATGACATGCACTCGACCAAGTTGCTCCTGAAAAAGGTGTGCTCATCCGTTGGGTTGTGGAGACTTAGGCGGTCAAGTAGGGGTGAACTAAGATGTCAAATCGAGCACTTAGGGCATGTACAAGAGCTCTAATTCAAGGGAGTAGGATATGGCTCCCCGGTAGAGTGTAAAACCCTTTCAAGGGTGAGACACCTTAAGCAAATCCTAACATCAAATAGACGAAGAACGATCATATGTTTAGTGAAACTAGAAAGTTAAGCACTTTATACTAGAAGTACGTTGAGATGTTTATGGTTAGGGAAAAGTAAAGCCGTGAGGGTTAGATGAGAGTTATTAGGGCTAATCTAATCCAAAGCGTGCAAGTAAGGGGTGGGTCGTTACATTTGGTATAATAGCATGACTCGGGTTATAGTCGATGTGCGTGGATTCAGTGAGGACATTGAGTTCACAAGAAGGAGTGATTGTAAGATCCCTATGGGATACAAGGCATCTTAGTTAAGTATGTTAAGTATTCGTCTATCAAAGTGGTAAGGATCTTAATGTAACCAAAAAATGAAGTGTGTTTGTCTTGGAGTAGAAATATGATGGATGATCAATTGAGAAGTTTATAGATAAGGAAAAAGTGGAGTCGTGAGTCTAGGAATAATGTATAGTGTAAGTGGAGCCGTGAGTCTAGGAAGTCATAAGTGATGTGATAAGTGAATAATATAGTGTAAGTGGGGTTGAGTTGTATGATAAAACTTTCAAATTTGAACATCTAAAAAACTCAAAAAATTGAATGGACTTGACAATAAATTGTATTGGACTTCAAGTATGTTTTAAAAATATGGACTTTTATTATTTTAAATAATATTCTAACATAATGTTACTAATTATATTATTTACAAATTATCGTGGTTTTATAATTTATAATTTTTTTATTGCCCTTCTTTAAGTAATTAGTATATTGTCTCATTTCATGATAGATTATGTAGATAAAGTTTTTTATTCTCATCTTATTTGGATACAATTAAGAAATACTATATAGTATATTTATATTTTCTTGATGTACACTCAAATGATTTAATAATCTTGACATGTACCTCCAAATCTTAATAACATTATAATAATAATATATTTATACAAAAGTTATGATTAAGTGGATAGTAAGTATTGATACAAAAGTTTCTAAACTTAGGATATTGTATTTATATATATTTTTTCATATAAAATAAATTTTTTAGTTATTAATTTCTAATATCGGATTTTAATATGTAGTATAAATTTTGTGAACACACTAAATCCAAAATGTGTCCTACTCTCACATCATCTTGTATTGTCCTTTCATTTTTAAATACGTGTATATTTTATAATTTAATAATAAAATAATTATGTTTTTTTAAAACTCAATATTTTGTCAGTGTTAGATTCATATTTTTATACCGATAGCTGCGTTAAAATCGGAGGTACTCTTATTCTGACCAATATTGTCTTATATTGGGTGGATCTAGAAAAAATTTAAAAAAATCTTAATTTTTTTATACTGATTATATCGGTACGAAATTTCGATAGATATGAAAATATTACTGAAGATACATTTATTTAAAAAATATTGATAATAATAAAAAAATGGAAAACCCGACGCGAAACTATGATAATTGATTGAAGATGGGTAGGTGCAACCACCAGTCAAAACTCCGTTATTTTCTAAAAAAAATGAGAATTAATTCCATCCATAAATAATTAATTAGCCAAACTAATCCAAAGTCATTAGTGTATGTGGTCCAATTTATCCAACAAATAATATTATTTCGCAATTTTAATTAGATTTGGTAAAATTGATCTACAATTCTTTTTGGCAACAATAAAAATATTAATTTAGCAAAATTGGTACAATAATGACATTTATGAAATGGAAGCTCTAGATAATATTAATAATATTTTTTATTGTTCTTTTACATTTAATTGGAACAATGTTCTTAAATTAGGGCTTTTCATTGAAGCATTAAATTATTAAAGAATAACACATTTCCTTCTCCTACCAAACTTGTGTCATTTGCATTAATATTTGATACCAAGTCATGTCACAATTTCATCTCAAAAAGGTGAAACACATCAAATGGAAGTCTCTAGTGTTAACTTTATTTATTTAGATATTCGTTAATTATTTAATAAGAATTTATTAAAAAATTATATTAATATTATAATGTGATTTAAATATTCATAATCAGTTTAGAGTTAGATAGACACTGGTAACGAACCAGCTTGGAAAAGATGGAGGAAGCCGATGGAACGACGCAACCGCTGATTCACCGGACGGCGGAAGAAGGAGTGCCGTTTCTACAAGCACATACATCCTTCGGCGTTGGCGGCCATGACATCGAGCCGATTAACGGAGTAACAGACTTTTACCGCGAGTTCAAGGTGGAGTTCAGGAAGCTATTTTACTTGTCTGCCCCAGCCATTTTCACCGCCATATGTCAGTTCTCGCTTGGAGCAATTACTCAGACATTCGCAGGCCATGTCGGAACTCTGGATCTCGCCGCCTTTTCAATCGAGAACAACGTCATCGCCGGCCTCAGCTTTGGCGTTATGGTAAGACGCTGATTTATTGTGGTTGAGAATTGCGATTCGATTGATTAAGGTATTGGAATTAAATGCAGTGGGGAATGGGAAGCGCGTTGGAGACACTTTGCGGGCAGGCGTACGGCGCTGGGCAAATTGAGATGATGGGAGTTTACATGCAGAGATCGTGGATTATCCTGCTGGTCACATGTATTCCGTTAACTTTCCTATATGCTTTCGCGGAACCTGTTCTTCGTGCAGTTGGGCAACGGGCAGATATTTCGAAAGCAGCAGGCCGTTTTGCTCTATGGATGATTCCCCAACTCTACGCCTATGCTCTAAACTTTCCGATTGTGAAATTTCTGCAAGCGCAGAGCAAGGTGATGGCGATGGCGTACATTGCTTTCATCTCGCTTGTGCTGCACGTTTTTTTTAGTTGGCTTCTGATGCTGAAGCTCGGTTGGGGGATGGCTGGTGCCGCGATTGTTCTCAACATTTCCTGGTGGCTTAACGTGATAGCACAGATGGGATACATAGTGTCCGGAACTTGCGGAGGCGCGTGGACAGGACTCTCCTGGCGAGCGTTCCAGAATTTATGGGGGTTCGTGAAGTTGTCACTTGCTTCCGCCGTGATGCTCTGGTAATTGTTACATTAATTTTCCGATCATCTTCCACTCAATTAATCTTTTCTTACTATTATTATAATGGCTGCAGCTTAGAGGTCTGGTATCTAACAGCCCTGCTTTTGTTTGCTGGGTTTCTGAAGAACGCAGATATCGCCGTCGACGCCCTCTCCATTTGGTACGCATTAATGCGCCTGCCTAGGCTTATTCTATCCACTAACATTATTTCATATTGTTTTTTCATTTAATTCGTATTGAATGTCGAGATTAATTTCCGGAGGCACTTCCAATTGGGTCAAAAAGCGTCCACAAGTATAGGAATGCATCAGGCACTTGCTATCATGAATTGTTGATTGATTGAAAAAAATGAAAATAACAAGTGGGGAAAAGATTAATCATCATGTACTGGGGCTGATTAAAATTTGACTTTGAAGATTGTGAAGGACTTTTTCCCAGGTCCTTGAACTGGGAAAAAACACTATGATGGGTATTTTGGTAAAATAGGTGTATTGCACTGAACATTTCTGCAAAATATGTGAACTGTACAGCGTTCTTGGAGCTATTAGCTGCGCGTGAAGTCATGATTCAAAAAGTATTTTTTTCTGTTAGGATTAGGAAAGCTAATTTACTTGAGCGAGGTGTCGTTTTCCTATTGCCAGGCCCCTTCATTTCAAACTACTGAGGGTGCTCTAAAGAAAACTGATTTTGAGGCAGGTATCTCTGAGAATGAAAATGTGGATATGAATGGAAAAGTAGATGACAGTTCATGAAGCGTGTAAAAATGAAAAGCTAAATTTAAATGGCTTTAAATTTTGAGGTGTTTGCTTGGAAATAACCAGTGGTAATGTAGAATTTTGAACTCTTTTTTGTTTTTGGTCAGCTTGACATTAAGCCAGTGGGTTATGATGATTGCTGTTGGACTCAATGCTGGAGTAAGGTAAACATTTTTTCTGCGTGTAGTAGTTTTTAGTTTATAGTACATGCAACGTAAATAAGCCATATAACAATTTGGTTTGGGAACATTTACTTTAATAGCTTATTTGTTAGTGTAAGGTTTGAAAGTTGCCAAGTTTTAGCTGTGTTTATGTTGAACTGTCATTATGGTATACTTTTCTTATAGTCTATATTCGTATTTGATGGAATGCAATGTGTATATAGTGTGCGAGTGTCAAACGAATTAGGAGCAGGTCATCCAAGGTCTGCAAGATTTTCAATGGTGGTTGTGGTGTTAACTGCTTTGGCCTCAAGCCTGGTGATAGCAGTACTTATACTGATTTTCCAGAAGCAGTACCCTTATTTATTCTCAGAGAATTCTCAAGTCATACAAGCTGTATATCAACTCACTCCTTTGCTAGCTTTTTGCATCATCGTTAACAACATCCAGCCTTCTCTCTCAGGTAATCCCACTCCTCAAAGCTAAAGTCTTTTAAATAATTAGATGGTTTTATTTGATGTGATTTCCCCTTGATGTCACTATAGTCAATTTTGCTCGAACTTCTACAATGTGATTCATTTCTCGATTACATCAGATCCTTACCCTTTTTTGTGACAGGGGTTGCGATCGGAGCGGGATGGCAAACACCGGTAGCTTATGTGAACATTGCTTGCTACTATGTGTTTGGCATCCCACTTGGTCTAATCATGGGCTACGCTCTCAAAATGGGTGTACAAGTAAGTTTGAGATGAATTTTAGAAACAATATGAGATTTTACAAAGAGATTTGTGATGTGAATTATCATTACATTACAGGGAATATGGGTTGGGATGTTAATTGGAACAATGGTTCAAACATTATGCCTGTTTTGGATGGTACACAAGACCAATTGGAACAAAGAAGCTCAAGTTGCCGTTGACAGAATCAGAAAATGGGGAGGAGAACCAGAACCAGAACACAAGAACAATGGCTTTGGCTTAGACAAATAATCTAAGCTTTCGTGAATCCAGTTTGGTAAAGTTTTCATCTTATAATGTACCTGATCTTCTGGGATCTCTGTTCTGTTGTCTACAAAAACAGTACAATTTCTTAAAAAATGCTGGAGAATATTTTGTCTAGTAACATAAATAAGTGCTTGATTATTTATTGTGATTGTTTTTTCTGTTCATTGGCCATAGCATTCTTAGTATTCTCTTAGGTTTCATCGGAGTTGGACCTGAACTAAAAGACTTCGCGACCTTCAATGATTCTTCAGTCGTCGTCGTGGTAAGCCTCAAAACTCTTTCAAGTTCTTCATCTTCTTCTTTGAGTTTCATCTTCAATGTCGAGATATTCGAGTTCATATGATTGAGGCTCGAAACACTGCTACATTGATCATCCTGTGGTGCATTACTAGATGTACAAATCGACGGAACAGTTTTCGACTCATTATGCATTGCTAAAATAGCTTTGATATTACTTGGTAACTCTGTAACTGATGCTGCACCAACCATTGCAGCTCTTGCTTGCTCTAAGAAGAGAACTTGAACTACTACTCTTAGAGGAAGCATTTCGTTTTGTGCTGCGTGCATACATGCTTCTAACGATAGCTTCTTGCAGTCTAGTATCCGGCATAGTCGCTTCCTTTCGGTTTTGTTGAGTTCCGGATGCATCTGAAAACAAGAAACTTCATCAACATCATCAAGTGATCGAAATCAAAGCGGCTAACCTTAAGGTACATGTTAATCGCTTTATATAGATCATCGTGATTGACTCTAGCGAATTCGGGTACGGATTCTGCAACAGTGATGAACTTTGATATCGAAAGATTCTTATCTTCCGCTATCTTATATAAATATCCATCAATGAGCTTCGATACCTTGATCTTAGAACAATGTGATGCACAAGATGATCTTCGACTCTCTTGTAGCATAACATCAACATTCTCGGCTGATCTAGACTTTCTCCGAGGCAATTCGGTTTTGATTCTTTGAGGACTAGATTTTGGGCTTTGTCCTTGTGACATAAACTGGTCCAATATCGACAATACCACATCGACATCATACAAAGTCTCGTTACTTGATCGAGGTATTAATAGATCATTAACCGAAGCTTCATCTAACTGAAGTCCAATTCTATTCGCAAGTTCAGTCTTCGACAACGAAGAAGCTTTAAGCATATTCGCTGCTTTCAATAACTTCAACAAGAAACTACAAGCAACTTCACTTTTTTCGTTGGGTAGTAAGCTAACAATCGACTCCAAAAGCACCCTATACTTCAAAGTGGAATCTTCTTCATAAGAATTCAAGTATTTCGATGCATTCGGAAGCCAACGAGACGCGTAAACTCTCAACGCATCACCAATAAGATCGGACGAAACTTTCCCACCTGCTTTAATCACCACCATTGTTCTCCAATAAAGATCATTAGCTAATTCAGCCAAATCTTCACCCCACCATCCTTTACTACTCGATTCATTACACATTACATTCGATCTTACTCTCGTCGAATAGCTTCGGGATAAGCTTACCTTTGTAGGATGAGCTAAAACCTTAAGAGCAATAGCATCAATACATCTTCCCGTTATACCCAAATCCTCGGACCAAATCGAAAGAGCCTTCGTTGTCTGTAATGTCACTAATGAATCTTTCCAACCTTGAAGAATACAAGAATTGAAGAATATTTCCAACTTATAGATCAAATTTCCCTTGTCAACTTTTTCAGTCATTTGAAGATACTCGGCAGCACATCGAATCGAAACGAAATTTTGTGCACTGAGAGTGATTGTTATGCCATAACAGAACTTAGCACAAAGCTCAAATGCCTCATCACCTCCAGGAAACTCTGGGAGTTGAATTATTTGAAGTTTCGAAGTTTCGGGATTTTCGGCATGGAGTTTTTGTAAACGTAGGGATTTCGAAAGCAATGGGAACTGTAAAATCCAGTGAAATTTCACTACCAAGTTGAAAATCTAAATAATGATCAAGTTTTTTGTTACCTTATGGAGTAAATATCTGCTCCCTTTAACTTGAATTATAACATCAGTTGCAACATCAGATAAAATTGACCTGTAAATCAAACACTTACGATTTCTACAAGGGAAAGTTTGTAAAGGGAATAAGAGAGCTTTCTGTACCTGACCCCTTCTCTTGTATAGAATGTATCTGGCCGAGATCCCAGCTTCATGAACTTCATACTCTTTCAATTTCCCACCGAAATCCCAATAAGAACTCAAACTCCAAGAATCTCGCGTTAGTTCATTACAATTTGATATGGGCTCGATGAATAAAGAAATAACACAGAGATCACAAGCAAAACTAATGAAAACACAGAGAGACAAAGAGATTGCAGGCCACAAAACGAATGATAATAATAATATATTTAAATTAGATATAATTTGTACCTCTACTTCTACTGGTACGCTTGACAACAAAGCTTTCCCATGAAGAAGCGGCCCCCGAGTGAATGAATGTGCTAATTAGCTCGACACCGTGCAAAGAATCAAGCCCACGCCACGTGATTACTGTGCCCACAACTAAAATTTATAAACCTTGCCCATTCATGTTTCTAGACCGACAACACCCATAACCACGCGGCTTCATTTTAGTCAAAAACCCATCTAAAATCTTTTCTATGGGGAAGGGGAAGGGGAAGGGGAAGAAAGTGATACTCAGAAGTCCAATGATGAAAAGTAGGAACATACAAAATAAGACTAAAATAATGAACATTGATCCCGACATGTCTCTTCATCATTATCAATAATTAGTTTCAGATTTCGGCAAGATCCCCTCTTCCTTCTTTACCATTCAACTCCTAAAAATGAAATCTCTTTATGGGTTACTGTGATTAATAACGCATTTTGTTTAATTATCTTCGACGTGTAACGCGATTTCAAAGTATTTATTGATTGCTTTATCTTCTTCTTATCTTCCAGTCCCCATTTGAAGAAGGAGGATGTAACAGGCCTACGGGTCATTATCTTGAGCTGGCCGACGGGATCACCATTAGACCGACACGTGGACCCCCTTCTTTTTTATGTTCTCATTTTTTTTTAACGTGGGCCCAATCCCTAGCCCTTTTATTCCTTTGTAATAAATATATTTCATATTTTTTAAAACAAAAATCTAGATATTATGAATTATCCTCATTATTTAAATAAATTTTATGTTGTATATTTTGCCATACCAATTATCCGTTGAGTCTTTTTATCGTTTGTTTAAGCACACAAAATATAATATAATATAATATAATATAAATATTATAATATTCTATTTTTTCTCATTGATCTAAATATTAGGCATAAATATTATAAATAAATGGGTGACGTTTGCTAATTATCCTTCAATTTACGAACTATATAAATGACATGTCTTCTAAATTACAAAATTCCAAATATGCTACACATTTTGAGAAAAAAAATTCATGTGTAGCCCTACAATTTTAGTTAAATGCACATGAGATATCTCAAGTTACCAATATCGTTCATTATTGATACTCTAACGATCCATTAATATTTTAAGCACAATTCTCGAATATCAATAATCAATGTTGTATAATATTTCAAACTATATGAGTCTTATTTGTGTATATTGTGAACTTTAATGATCAATCATGCAAACGGAAAAAACGTTTGTCAACCTAATGGAAAACTGAGTACTACAATATTATTGTTAAAAAAAATATATTGATAATTTTATATGTCATTCTTGCTATTTCATAAGTTTAGATAATGACATTTACATAGCTCGTAAGTGGTGCTACTTATGCAATTTTTTCTAAATAATGTATGATATAATTTGAATAAAAATTATTTAAACATAACTTTGATATCTAATATTTTCGATTAGAACATAAATTTGGTAATTTACTTCAAAGTTAAAACATTACTATCAAAAAATAAAGATGAAGTAAAAATTGATTATTTTGTGGACAAGAAGTTATGGCCGTGATAGCAACTCCTAAATTATTTGCAATCTTATTAATTTCATATACTATGAAATCGAAGATAATGTATGGTTAACACAACTCAAGTTAGTTATAAAAGACTTATTTAGTTCAATTTTTATAATTGAGGTGTACTGATATGTGATGAAATATAATTATCATTTATGTTTGATAAAATTGTTATATCATATTTATGATTTATATAAAAATACTAACATATTCTTATATAAAAGTAATAATAAATATAATAATTTATAATTATTAGAAGTATTGGTGCTATGGTCCATTTTTAGGGGTACCAAAAGTCGTACGGTTCATTAAGAAACGAATTCGGTTTTAATTTGTTTGTGGTGAGGAAACGATTAAATAATGCAAATGAAGAAACAAGCAAGACAATTTATAATGGAAAACCCCGGGAAATAGAGAAAAAACCAATTGACTAAAATCATGAAAAACTATTAGTCGATTCAGTAATCAAACAGTTCATTACAAGATACAACAGTGGTTTATGAAGATGACAAAGTATGAGAAAGCGATAAGAATTCCGGCAGAGTAACAACATGATCTTACGCGTCCAAAAGGTCCTGCTAATTCCGTCATCAACTTCAGTATTTATAGAGTTGAAGGCGTGTGTAATACACGCCATGTAACTGCCTTTGACAAGTTTGTTGAAGGTTGTTGTCGCACGATGTAAAACGTGGCCGGGACCGAAGCGTGGCCTGCGTGATTTAGCCCGAAGCATGGTAAACGTGTGAAGGCCCGAAGCGTGGGACACGTGGGTTGTAACCGTTTGGACCGAACCATGGGGTCACTTGCGAAACGCCCTTCTATTTTGCCAAGTCCATCTTCGGTCCCATTGCGGAATATCGGGACAATTTATCTCAAATATGCTAAGCTGGGGATTCTGGGCCGCGCGAGTTCGCTTTTTATTACTTGGGTCGGTCCAATTGTTATTGGACATTACCCATTGCAGGGTACCTGGTCCTAGGATTCTCATTACTAGCCTCTCGGGCTTGGTTGACATCGCAGAGGTGACGCAAGGCCGACCACGCAATGTTATATACGTTCGGGAGAATATTGGACCGAGTGTGCTTGCAATGAGTGTCCAAGGGACCGATCCTTCACTTGGTCAATTTGATATGTGGATTTGAATTCAAAATATCATAACGTTCATTTTTGTGTCACTCTAATTTAAATATTAACGTCCAGACCTGCGCCTTTCCGTATTCCATTACCCAATAGACGTGATGAGTACGTACAGACTGCAACCGCCTATGGTAATCCTACGTGGCAGCTTACAATTGGTCAGGAAATTACTATTTAAATCGGGGTTTCAGATACTGTTCATCCTCATCATCATTTTGCGAAGAAAAAATCGCCCAAATCAAGCTTTCTGCGTCTTCGTTCATGCCTACGTTTAAACTCTTTCCTACCGTTTTTCATCAAGGTAATAGCCATGGCTCCTCGTAAAATGAGATAACCAACTATGTCTGAGTTGGATATCGAAGAGTTTATGTCTAGGTTTTCGATTCCTGCTCATTACTCCATTTGGAAGGGGCGGGAAGATAATTTCATGTTTCCTTCCAGCAGAAATGAACGTTCCGACAAGCGCTATTCCTGTCAGTTATGCCTCCCTGAAGTGCGGGTTACGTTTTTCTTTACACCCGTTCGTAGCGGCCGTGCTTAAGGAAATCCATTGCCCGACCTTTGCATTATTTCCGAGTAGCTATGTGTATATAGTGGCGTTTATCTTTTATTGCCACCAACATAAAATGGCCCCGACCTTAGAACACTTTTTCAATTTGTTCTTGGTCGGATCCCGGAGGGGTAAGGGTCTATTAAGATTTCGTAGGTTATATTACATAGCGATGCGCACCAAGGAGTGTGTTATAGTTGATAAGGGAGAATCTCTTCATGCGTGGGAGTCCTGTTATGTGTGGATAACGGTCCCTAAGGAGGACATGTTAAAGGTGTGACCACTTATAACCCACCCAAGTATAGGTCAGTTGGACCGAACCAGGTTCAACCCTTCCCGTCCGGATGTCGCAAACACACTTGCGATGTTTCCTCCCCCTGAAGCACGTCTTAAACGGACAGAGTTGCTTCGCGAGGAGAGACTGATAGAAATAGGGATCGCGGGTAAGATCGGAGCCCTAGCCCCGAAGGGGATATTTTCTTGTTCAGATCCATTTGAGGGATCAGGAATTAAGTTAAATTTTTATTTCGTCAATCCCTGATCCTTATATATTTATCTTGCATATTCAACCAAAATGATGCCGAGCTCGAGATTCAAGCGTTTGGCTACCGCTTCGACCCATCCTTCTGGAGGACGACAGGAAGCAACAAATAGTGCGGAGCCATCTGAATCAGTGGCAGGGGGTACGCTGATTCCATCAGGGTCGTCCACTGGAGGGAACCCCCCGATCCAGGCCACTAGCGCAGACACATTAACCCTACGTTTCTCAGGACAGCTCTCAAAGGGTAAAGGACCCACACTTCGGGTATTTGGAGTTGTGGAGGAGGTGATAACGGCTCGGATTTGCTCTTTGAGCTTATCCAGTCTTTACCAGATCGGAAATGCTTCCCCTATTAGCGCTGACACAATTAATTTATTGCTGCAGGGAGCCGTTCCCGTGCAGAAAGTTCTCCACCGCCCCAACCTTAAGGCGAATGTCTCCCTGCTGCCGATCCCCTTGGGTAAAGGGAATAGAGCGACCGAAACATCAACCCCGAGGGTTTTTAAAAGGTTGAAGAAAGGAGAGGATGCTTCGGTCTCTACTAAGGGGATCATTTTGAATGATCATGCCTCGGGCCCTAAGACCAACTCTGACTGGGGGTTGCCTTGGGCCTACTGGACAGGTTTAAGAAATGGATGAAGTTTGCCTCCTAGAGGAGTGCATTCATTGAAGACTTCCGCCTCTACGGGGAACAAAACACAGACAATGTTCAACCAGACATGTCTGGGAAAAAAATAATCTAGGGTTTCATCGACCTCGCAACTAAGGTAAGTTCCCTTGATATTAAGACCCGAATGTTTATGTTCTGACCTTAATATCTTATGTAGATGCTGAGGAAAGGCTTCACAACTGCGATCACCGTGGAAAAGAACCAGAGTGACCAAGTTGTGTCCTGAAAAGTCCAAGATCAACTTGACTTTGCAAAAAGGCAAGTTGAAATCAAACATGATGAACTGGTCGCGGTACGAGAGGACCGAGACCGGTTGGACAGTGACTGTTAAGAGCTGGGACGGAAATCTCACTCTTAACAGATCAAGTCTCTGAGCTAGATAAGAAAGGAAAAGCAGCTCGGGATTAAGTCTCTGAGCTAGAAGCCAAGCTGCGGGCCAAAGATAATGAAATTAACCAAGTCCAAGCTCGGGCCCAAGAGAAGAGGATAAGTTCAACGAGCTTCTTCTTCGGGCCCAGGAGGAAAAAGCGAGCTTGGTGGAGGATTTAGCTAGAACCCGCACTTCGGCTGAAAGTTCGGTCCGAGAAGTGGTCCTGGGATTCGCTCGGTCCCCTTTGTTATTCGCTTTGGTGGATAACATACATGAGATGTATATTGCTAAGTACATGGATAACATGCGAGATCATGTTACGAAGCAATTCGGGCTTTCCCCTAAGGACGAAAGGTGGAAGATGATCAAACCTCTGGAGAATGATGTAAATTTTCAAGTAATTCCGTCCATGGAAGAACATGTTCTAAAGGACGACCCATTCTTCTACCTCTTTGAATAAATGGAAAGAGCGGTCAACCAGAAGGTGGCCGATCAAGAGGAAGAGTTGAGGTAGCTCGCGGCCTGGACCGAACCGCAGGAACAACGAGTGGAGGATAAGGAAGATGGGCATGATGGTTAGATCTTGATTGTATTTTTATCACTACTTCGTTCCTTATTCATAACAAAAGTTTCTTTCCCCCTCCATTCCTTCTGTTTATAGTCAGAATAAGGTTGTTATAACTCACATTTTAAAATAATCAAGTGTGTTTGGTATAAACAAGTGTGTTCAACCACTAAGTGTAAGATCGGGGCTAACTATATTGTGCCAACTCATCGGTCCCCAATCTTACACTTGGTTCACTCTGATTGGTTTTAACTGGATTGGTCGTTTCACATTGTGTGTGGATCACTCTTATTCCGTCCTTGGTGTAACAGTTGAATTGGAAAGACACAACCTAGATTCATTATGAGTCTCGTAACAAGTTTTGGCCAAACCTTGGTTTTACTGAAGTCCCGTAGGTTGTATTGCCGAGCTTTGGTTCTGCATATGTCCCACGTTAGGTCTGAACTTGTATTTTGATATGCTGACTCTCATTCATTCTTTTGTAGCGAATTTCATAAGTACAAGGGCCGTTTCCCAAGAATGAAAGCCGTTGAAGGGGATGTCTTAGTTCGTAGTGAGTTCTGTGAGAATCGCAACTCATAATTGGGACTGGGAAGCACAGGAGCATCTGACTCGTCATAGCAATCACTGCAACTTGGAAGTCTTGCACATAAGTAGCTTCGGTCACCAGTCCAGACTCGTCCTAAATCATCCAATTCCAGGGCCGGTCCATCATTTAATTAGAAACAATTTGTATTATTCTTATTTGCTTTCAACTTACGTTTGGAGGAATGTATATTTATTGAGTCAGAGCTATTAATCAAATATTTATAAGAAATACCACCGTAGATTCATGACGTTCTAAGTTCGGGGGATCTCATCACCATCCAATGTTTCTAGTTTATACGCACCAGCGTTTTTCAGGCCGAATGGCATAACCACATAGCAATAGACGCCATCTTCGGTTATGAATGATGTCTTTTTCTGATCTTCCTCAGTAAGGAAGATTTGATGGTACCCGGAGTAAGCGTCCATGGTACTCATCATTGTAATGTCAGACACAACATCTACCAATTGGTCATTATGTGACAGTGGGAATGGATCCGACTCGCAGCTCTTGTTGACGTCGGTGAAGTCAACACACATTCGTCATTTCCCATCTACCTTGGAAACCACTACTGGGTTTGCAACCCATCCAGTATAGTAGATCTCTATGATAAACCCCAACCGTAGTAGTTTGTTCACTTTAGCCCGGATAATCTCGATTTTTTCGGGAGAATAACGTCTCTTCTTCTGCCTAACAGGCTTTGTACTAGGCTCAGTGTTGATATGATGCTCACTATTGGATTGGTCAATCCCCGGAATATCATGCGGTGTCCAAGAGAATATATCCACGTGGCTTCTCAGCAAGTGGATCAGCTCTTCTTCAAAAGCAGGTGCTAGATGTGCCCCGATACGGGTAGTTTTGGTTGAGTCATCCTCAACGAGATTAATAAGTTTGAACCCAACAGGTTCCATGGATTCCCTCAGGTGCGGCGACTCTTCAAGAAAATCCACCCAAACCCTCTTAACAAGTGCTAAAGTTCGGCACGAGCTCATGTAGCATTGTCTTGCTACATTCTGATCCCCCTTTACAGAAATGACTCAGTGAACGGAGGGGAATTTGAGAATCATATGATAAGTAGAAGGGACCGCCTCGTACTTACTGATGCTGGTCCGTCCGATAATGGCGTTGTAAGCCAAGTCGACTTCAACGACAATGAATTTCAAGATTTCCAATCTGTCCCTGGATGGGTCTCCTAGGGTGATTGGGAATAAAAATTTCCCGCATGCAATAAGACTCCTCTGGTCGAATGCCCAGAGAATTATATTGCAATCGGAAGATCGTGAGCGGCAGCTCAAAGCAACTTTGCGCTTCATCAGATTGCACGAAGTCCCGGTGTCCACCAAGATGATGTGGACCCGACGATTACCAATGATTCCAGTGATGGTGAGGGAATCATCGCATGAATCGATAATCCCCTCTTGGTCAGCCATAGTGAAAGTAATATCCCCCCGAAGGAAGTGGACCGCTCAGCTGGATCATACTTAACCATCGCCACAGATTCGGAGCTTTCAACAGAGCCTCCGTGCACTGTTCTCTTTCGGTCCCTGACCGATTCATTGATCCTCAATCATCCGGAGATAACATAAATATCTCCGGTTACGTCTCTAGGTGTTGCCTCGTTTTGAGGAGGTTGGGCACCCGTTTCGGCTGGTGGAGGGGATCATCGCATGGATCGATAATCCCCTCTTGGTCAGCCATTGTGAAAGTAATATCCCCCGAAGGAAGTGGACCGCTCAGCTGGATCATACTTAACCATCGCCACATATTCAGAGCTTTCAGCGGAGCCTCCGTGCACTGTTCTCTTTCGGTCCCGGACCGATTCATTGATCCTCAATCATCCGGAGATAACATAAATATCTCCAGCTACGTCTCTAGGTGATGCCTCGTTTTGAGGAGGTTGGGCACCCGTTTCGGCTGGTGGAGGAGCGGGATGTTCCTGTCTTCCACCTTCATTTTGCGGGGCTCTGCCGCCACGGCCCCGCCATCTTCTTCTTTGGCCCTGGCCACAGTTTTCTCGACCTTGCTGGCATCTATCTTGCTCTTGCGAATGAGACCTTTGGTCCTCCGTCCGATCATTATAATTTCGGGGTTGTCCCCGATTATCTCTTCCCCTCGGCCTGTGACGATCGTCACCCTGATGGCCCATTTGGGGAGATTCAACTCGTTTGCCATTCTAATCATTATGATCGAGCCTTTCTTTATTCATTGCCGCTACTGTCTCGTTCTACAGCGGGCACTTCAAGATCGGGTGATTGTGATTGTGATATAGCTCGCAATACACCCGATTGTCCTCCTGCTTCTGGGGGACGTCTTTCTCAGTTACAGCCGCTGCATCTCGCGGCTGCTTCATAGGGTAGTAAACCCTATGATCATTTGCGGGTTCAGAAATCCCGCTAGGCTTCCTATAGCCCAATCTCAGCGTTTTATCCACTTTGATATACTTATTGATTTTCTGAAGAAGCTTTCCTAAGGTGGATGGTGGGCTCTTCACCAAACTGGCCGAAAGGCCGCACGGTTCCAAGACTTGTTGTAGAATATCAATCTTGTCTCGGAGCTCCAGCTTGATGCCTCGAGCGATCCTATTGAATTTTTCCATGAAGAACCGAAGACTCATTTTAGCCGGGATATATTTCAGTTGATATAGTTCCTGCCTACTTCGAGGCGGTCCTACATTTGGAGCAAACTGCTCAGAGAAAGCTAAAATAAACCCGCCATACGACTGTATGGATCGGGCCGGCAAATTCTTGAATCAGGTTCGGGCATCGCCTTGTAATCCTGCCGCGAAGATGCGTCACTTCAATGAATCTGAGGCCTGAACCGTTCCCATGCGTAACTCAAAATCAACAACGTGATCGATCGGATCTCCGTTGTCGCGAAACGTCGGTAACCCCTCGAGGTTGCGATAATGTCGATCTGGGACTACCGCCCAGATCTCTTCGAAAAAAGGGAGCATCAAATCTCCCAGGGTGGCGGATACGCCTTCAGATTGCTGGAATGACGTCTGGGCCGCATGTAGATTGTGCCACCAGTCGTCATCCTTATTTCGCCTAATTGGGGCCTCCATGGCTATGTTGAATAGACCAGGGTTGCGCCCCAAATCAGGCCCGCAATCCCTCAGCGCGCGCATGCTTTCCAATTCCATACTGAGCTCGTCAATACGTCTTTGCATACGCTTCTGATTATTCCCAGGAGTGGGAGTCGGAGCTCTAGCTGGGAGAGGAGGGGTAGACCGATATCTCGGTCTCCTCATTGTTACGCCGCGCCTGATAATTTCCTCATCATCAGTGCTATGCTCGTCGGGGTCGTTCTCGTACCCTCTACTTCTCGGAACAAGGCTTGAAACAGCCGGTGGTTCTGTTCCACTTCTCTTCGACGTAATCTCTAGTACAACCTTCCTGACAACATCTTCGAGATCCTGTAGAGTGAATGTTGGGGCTGGGAGACTGTTGGGAAGCACGTCACTGTCGTTCGTCGATGTTCTAGTTGCCATGCCTTTGATTATCCTATCCCTTGTAGAAACCTCAAGTGGGATTAGAAAATCGTCCCCACGGACGCCGCCAAACTGTTATGATCCCTTTTTAGGGGTACCAACAGTCGTCTGGTTCGTTAAGAAACGAAATCGGTTTTAATTTGTTTGTGGTGAGGAAACAATTAAATAAGGCAAATGAAGAAACATGCAAGGCAATTTAGAGTGAAAAACCCCGGGAAATGTAAAAAAAACCATTTGACTAAAAGCATGAAAAGCTCTTAGTCGATTCACTAATCAAACAATTCATTATAAGATACAACAGAGGTTTATGAAGATGACAATGTATGAGAAAGCGATAAGAATTCCAGCAGAGTAATAACATGTTCTTATGCGTTCATAATGTCATGCTCATTCCTTCGTCAAGCTCTGTATTTATAGAGCTGAAGGCGTGTGTAATCCATACCCTGTATCTGCATCTGACAAGTTTGTTGAAAGTTGTTGTCGCACGATGTAAAACGTGGCCGGGACCGAAACGTGGCCTGCATGATTTAGTCCGAAGCATGGTAAACGTGTGGAGGCCCGAAGCGTGGGACGCGTGGGATGTAACCGTTTGGACCGAACCATTGGGCCACTTGTCAAACGCCCTTCTATTTTGTCAAGTCTATCTTCGGTTCTATTGTGGAACATCAGGACAATTTATCTCAAATATGTTAAGCTGGGGATTCTGGGTCGCGCTAGTTCGTTTTTTATTACTTGGGTCGGCCCAATTGTTATTGGACCTTACCAATTGCAGGGTACCTGGTCTTAGGATTCTGATCAATTGGTAAATAAGTTCTTTATTAAATCGCGGTGATTGCTACATTTGATTTTAGCGTCGGTAATAAAATTGTAATTTTTTAGCGATTAACGCATCATAATTTTTATTTTGTTTTGCGTACGTTAAAATTATCGATTTGAGAATATCACATAACCAAATAAACCCATTGTTTTTGGTTTGATGGCTAATTATTTATTGCCATTAAAATTAAAGTAAAAAAATATTTCTCATTCAAAAATTATGTGAACAATAAATAATTAAGTATCCTACAATTTTTAAATTATCGTATTATAATAATATAATTAATACTCTTTAAAATGACGCAGCCAATCATGGAATTGCATTATTTAGCGCCTTTTTGAGTTAAATTGGGGCCATCCCAAATTAATTAGTTTTGTTAATTAAGCACATATAATTAATTCATATCTATCAAGTTGCACGCTTATTATCATTTCATTACAAGTACACAAAACTCCTATTTTCATATCTTACATTATATTAAGTTGATTTTATCAAAAATGGATAATATAAACTTTACATGTGCAATTTACTATAATCTTCATGTACCTAATCTTATTAATTATGTTAAAAATGTTGGATAATATTTATATTATCTATATATATTTAAAAGGTTATTGACTTTATTAATATTATGTTAATTACATAATAAAAAGTCAGAAGACTTTTTCTTCAATTAACCATACTTTTCCTAATTAGTTGGAATGAGGGTGGAGTCTTCAACCTTACGGTGTCTTATTCCTTTTATAAATAAAGATAGTAAGGTTAGAAGGATATACGAGATACAAGAACACTTTGAGTTCTTGTTTTGAGATTCTTCTCTGTGTTGATTCTGAGTTCATCGACAACAACCATCGTTCCTGAGCAAGGGAGCTTGCTGCTTGTGTAACCTGGAGAACACCGGTTTTGCCGGAATTGTTCTTAAGTTCAATGTCATTACGACATGTCACAAGCGACACTCAATCAGATTTGATACATGAGATCAAATTAACTTTCTGGTATTGTTTTATATTTATTGTATTTAATATTAACAGTGTTTCTTTCTGTGAAGGTTTGATCCAGATTTCCAACAAAAAAATGATTCCTTTCACGTCATAAGATTCGGAAAATGTAAAATAATGGTTACAAATAAATAATAATATTCAATTTAAATAAAATAAAATAATACGGATCCAATATAATAAATTTACAATTAATAAGTAGACACGTAGACTAGACTGGTTAATGGGCCGCGTGGTTGGTTGGTTTGAGATTTAGGATTAAGACAAGTCGCGGTAAAGAAAGATGTGGTGATCCACGCTGTCCGTGCGTGGGGTTTGTCCCCCGCCGAATAATATATTAAATCAATATTTATTTATTTAACACTTGTACGCTTTCTTATTCACCACATAATTAAATAAACTTATTTATATATTACAAGAAATTAAATATTACAAAATATAATTACTACTTTTATAGCATTCAATAATTGAAAAGGATTATTTTATTTGGAATGCCAACCCAAGTTCACTAGAGATGGCCTGATGGTAAGGGAACAGAGCACGTCCCACGTGCGGCCTTTTTTTCTTCCCACGTGTATTAATGGGCCAGTCTGCTTTTCAATAACCACGTGAGGCCCAGATATTTGTCTTTTCTAAGGTTATTATATTGGCCCAATTTGAAGGCCCATTAATAAATTTGAGGCCTGTATAGTGTTTTGAATAAGGTGAAGTGGACATTGATGGATCATTAATGTCATATTAATGATAAATGAAGATGTCAATTACTTAGTCTTTCATTTTTATTACAAATCTTTATTTGTATATCTGTAACTTTGAATTGTAATAAAATAATTATATTTTTAATCTGCAACTGAGTCCAACAAAAGTTGGCTCTCAAGGATCCAACAAGCTGTTTTCATTCCTTGTCCGCCGTTCCCACTGTGTTCTGTGATGTTACATTTTTCAAATTCATAATTTTGTTTTTTAAGGGTTTAGGAGGGAGATAGTGCTGTTCGCAAAGACTCCTGGCTTCAGTAATAAGCTAAGCGCTTCAAGCCCAATTCATTCTCTTTTTAGGGTTCTCTTTTCATGCCGGTTCGAGGAGATATTGCTGAGTTTGATTGGTTTGGGGAATGCATTGTTTTATCTGGGTTTGGGTTAGTTGAGGGGGGAGATGCGCAATTTATTGAGATTTTTCGATAAAGTGTATTCAAAGGGGGAAATGGGTTCTCGTAATAGTTTTAAGAAGACCGATGATGCATTCGGCACTTGTCCTCAAAAGGTAAGGAACTTTGTTCCTTTTATAGTTTGTTTTGCTGCTCTATGGCACTTTCTTAGCTTTTTCAGAACAATGGTATTGGAAGAAGTTAGATTTTTTACTGGTTTTGTTCTCGATTTCTTCTTTAATTTGAGCTTACAGTACCTTCTTTACATCAAGCTTTTTGTGTCTTAAAATCTCGCCTGGTCTTTAGGGATTTTTTCATTTTGCATAAAGTTCTTGTATCTTTTTGCCAGGACTCGGTAATGCCGAAACTGAAATGTTTAATCCAGGCTGTGGATATGAAGGCGTACTTGTTTCTTTTCATGTTTTTCCCAACTTGTCTCATTGTTATATATATCCATAGCCAGAAGATCACATACTTTATGCGGCCTATATGGGAATCTTCTCCGAAGCCTTTCGTTGAAATTGCTCATTACTATCATGGAAATGTATCAATGGAGAATCTCTGTAAGCTTCATGGCTGGACGATGCGGGATTATCCGAGGCGTATTTTTGATGCAGTTTTGTTTAACAATGAGATAGACATGTTAAAGATAAGATGGAAAGAGTTAGATCCTTATGTCTCTGAGTTTGTGCTCCTTGAGTCAAATTCAACATTCACAGGGTTACCAAAACCATTTGTATTTTCTTCAGTTCGTGATCAGTTTAAGTTTATTGAGACCCGATTAACTTACGGACAAATTCCAGGCCGATTCAGGAGAGGTGAGAGCCCTTTTATGGAGGAAGCATATCAGAGACTTTCACTTGATAATCTCTTGAAGCAAGGTAGTATACAAGATGATGATTTGTTGATAATTTCGGATGTTGATGAGATTCCGAGTGGGCACACGATGAATCTCTTAAGATGGTGCAACGGAATACCCCAAATTATACACCTTCGGTTGAAGAATTATCTTTATTCCTTTGAGTTTTTTCTAGATAACAATAGCTGGAGAGCTTCAGTTCAAATATATGTATCCGGGAAGACGAAGTATGCACATTATAGACAGTCTGATCAAGTTTTGGCTGATTCTGGATGGCATTGTAGCTTTTGCTTCAGAAATATAAGTGAGTTTATATTCAAAATGAAAGCATATAGCCATGTCAACAAAGCCCGGTTCCCTGGTTTTTTGAATCCGAAACGGGTGCAGCAAGTAATCTGCCGGGGCGATGATTTGTTCGATATGCTACCGAAGGAATACACATTCAGGGAAATAATCGGGAAAATGGGCCCGATACCACATTCATATTCAGCTGTTCATCTTCCTGCTTATCTCCTGGAGAATGCAAATGAATACAAGTTTCTTCTTCCCGGGAACTGCTTAAGAGAAAACAGATGAGTTTTAAGCCAAGTAAAAACAATGAAACTCGTTATTGATATTTTCCGTTTTCGTCTACTAACCTTTCAACTTTCAGGGTGCATGGTGCTGGACTGGTGGCACAAACTCAGCAAAAATGTGAGTATATTCTACTGAATTATCGCAATTACGATGCATGATAAGCGTAAAGAGTTTAAACAAAACGAACTTATAACCCTTCGACCTTGTCGAAGCTTGAGATGATGATATACTCGATGATATATATTTTTTATTGTAGACGAATTTGAAAGCAAAATGAAAATCATCTGGTCTCAAGAAGAGCTGACTAATTCACAGCAGATTAGTTTCTGTGAAAATTCAAACTTTTTATTCTGTAGACCATTTCATATTTGTATGTTTTTGACTTTACAAGTTAAAGGCATAAAAATTTACATATTTCTCAGCAAGTAAACTTATGATATGAATATTAGAGCACATGTTTAAAAGTCTAGGATTGGACAGAAGATGTTTTATCTTACCAGATACACCTAAAAGTCAAGTCAAATAATGAATCAGATTCTTAGGAGCGAGCCTATAAATTGTTGTTCACTTGCAGTCATTTTTCTCAAGAAGAAATGGGAAAGCAAAGCAACAGCAGGGGCGTGGAGCGACGAGGGCATTGGGAGCCGGATGCATACAAGCTATACGAGATGCAGCACATGCCTCATGGTTTAGAGTCTGCGGGTGCTCGTGATCGAGTTCGTGATAAGGAGGAATGTGATCTTATGGAAAACGTGGATGATAAGGCTGAGGAGTTTATTAAGATGGAGCATAACAAATTTAGCCTTAGTAGATGGATTTCTACTTACTTTAAGAACGAGTGATTTTTTTCTGTGTGTATTTTATGTAAATATTGAAAAATAACACAATTGAATGTTGTGCAAATTTCATAGTGCTATATGGAGTTATACTTTGTGACATACTTCATATGAGATGTGAATTTTTATGATATTTTCTTTTACCGATTAAACAAATAAAAATAAAACACTAAAAATTTTATTTGAAATTCGAGTACTCAGAAAATAGCACTAGTCAATCTACTATCACCAAATAAACAATTATCACCAAATAAACAATGAATACAATATCAAGAAGTATCGAGTTTTTTGAACCAATGAATATGACAGCAAACTTTGCAACTTTGTTCTTTTATATGCTTTCACTGTCCTATTCTAGGTGATTTTCTGATAATTATTATTAAGTACCATAAGATTACTATATTTTTGGTGAAGCCCTATGACTTGGAACTATTTACACAGATCGCCGATTGGGGAATTTAAACTTAAACCCGAACAATTGGAAGCGAGGTTTCGTAAATTCTGTTGTTTGAAATTGATATGGATCTTATACAATCCTACAGAGAGGAAGTTGATGACGGAATGCGTCATTTGGAGTCATCTTCGCCGGATTCATCTCCTCCACGGATGCTTCCCTCGAGATCCGCAGCGCCCAAGGTTGACGACGCCATGCTCTCGCTCACTATTTCAGGTCAGGCACAGTCGTTGATGGAGAGACCAATTGACCCGATCCAACATATCGTCTCGTTCAACCCTACGTATGACCAGCTCTGGACGCCAATAGTGGGTCCTTTACATCCTTACGCAAAGGATGGCCTCGCTCAAGGACTTCGCAATCATAAACTGGGGTTCGTTGATAATGCTAATATAGAGCCATTTGCATTTGATGAACAGTATAATACTTTTTACAAATTTGGTTATGCTGCTGATCCTTCCGAGAATAATTATGTTGGGGATGTTGAAGGGTTTCAGAAGAATGATGGGATTTCTGTGTACAATATCCCTCAACATGAGCAGAAAAAGCGGAAATTGGAGAAGAAGATAGAGATGTTGGAGGAGAACTTGGAACAGGTGGATGCAGGTGATTTGGATAACTCCTCGACTGATACTTGGTTAATGAAGAATAGGAATAGTCCTTGGTCAGGTAAGAAAGACTGGAGTCAAGATGAATTGTCAGAAGAGCAAAAGAAGTACGCAGATGAGCATGCGAAGAAGAAGGCAGAGAAAGAAGGGGCAGAAAAGGAGAAAGGGGAAGGACTTGCAGATAAGTCAATTTTTCATGGAAAAGATGATAAAGATTATCAGGGTAGGTCTTGGATTGCTGCCCCTAAGGATGCTAAGTCAAATAATGATCATTGTTATATACCAAAGAGATTGGTACACACTTGGAGTGGACACACAAAAGGAGTTTCAGCTATTAGATTCTTCCCAAAGCATGGTCATTTAATATTATCAGCAGGGATGGACACGAAGGTGAAAATTTGGGATGTGTTTAATTCCGGAAAATGTATGCAAACTTACATGGGACATACGAAGGCAGTTCGGGATATATGGTTCAGTAATGATGGAACAAAGTTCTTGAGTGCTGGATATGATAGGAATATCAAATATTGGGATACCGAGACGGGAAAAGTCATATCCACTTTATCAACGGGAAAGGTTCCTTATGTAGTTAGACTTAATCCAGATGAAGATAAGCAAAATGTGTTATTGGCAGGGATGAGTGACAAGAAGATTATACAGTGGGATATCAACACTGGACAGATTACGCAAGAATATGATCAGCATCTAGGGGCAGTAAATACCATAACTTTTGTGGATAATAATAGAAGGTTTGTTACTTCAAGTGATGATAAGTCACTTCGGATATGGGAATACGGTATCCCAGTAGTTATAAAGTATATTAGTGAGCCACATATGCATTCTATGCCTTCAATTGCTATACATCCAAATTCAAATTGGCTAGCATGTCAGAGTTTGGATAATCAAATTCTAATTTACGGCACCAGGGAGAGATTCCAGCTGAATAAAAAGAAGAGGTTTGGTGGGCATATTGTGGCTGGTTATGCTTGTCAAGTAAACTTTTCTCCCGATGGACGGTTCGTTATGTCGGGGGATGGCGAGGGAAGATGCTGGTGTTGGGATTGGAAAAGTTGCAAAGTTTTTCGAACTCTTAGGTGCCATAAAGGAGTTTGCATTGGTGCTGAGTGGCATCCTTTAGAACAAAGCAAAGTAGCTACATGTGGTTGGGATGGCTTGATCAAATACTGGTACAAATCGTCGAATGACTTATTTTCGTTGATTGAAAATTTCTCTTTTTAACCGATTAATGTTTATTTACAGGGATTAAGAAGAAGAAGAAGGTTTGTTCTTCTTTATGTACTTGCTTGTGTTGTTACAGTGAATTTTCCAGATTACTTTTACTATTCAGGAAGAAAACTTATTTGTAGTCTAGTTTTTCGCTAGAAGACAGGTTAGGTGTTTTATGCTGTTTGAGCACAGGGCTTAATTTAGTTGGCTATATATTAAATTTTGGCTTATAATAATGAGAATGAGTTAATTATAGTGAATCTTTATTTCTGTAATGCATAGTGGTTTTAAAATTTCGATTTCCTTGTGGTTTCGCAGCGTTTTCTTAAGTATTCGCTTCCGATTTCTTATAGCGATCGTTTTTTTGTTAGATTTTCGACATATCAAGTGCGGTGGTTGGTGTAAGGAAGTATATTCGTCGCGCTATAAGGTATACATGATTTCCCTATGTTTTTTATGTATAGTTTGATTTAATATTGGTCGAGTAGTGTTGTATTTGCTGTTATTTAATTATAGTCTATTTTTTGAAATATGAAAAGTAATCAATAACTATTTTTAAAAGTTTATAGTATATTATTTTTTAAAAAATGAAAATATACTGATATCTATTTTTTAATATTTTTAAAAAGTTTATAGTATACTGATTTTAAAATATTAATAGTATCAATTGAGTATTTTAAAACATTAAAGTGATATTTTTTATGTTGGATTCGTAATGTTAAGTGACGAAATGTTCAATCCACAATACGCAGACTAAGTCCATGGCCGTGGGATAAGAAAAATAAGTCGGCCCAATGTCATACTGAAGTCCAATTTCAAGTATAGATAGTTACTGGAAGTTAATCGTAAAAGGGATAACAATAAGCAGTTGCAAGGAGGTTACCATCAATTCAGATATTTAATCTGAAAATACGAAATGAAGATCATGATTCAAGATAGAAAAGAAACAGTGAAGAAAAAAGAAAACATCATAAATTTACAGCAGTGATTGTGAGGCTTCGAACTTAGTTTATCTTCATGTTTTGTGAATCGTAAATTGTATGTTTCTGTAAAGTGTAACCTGGATATAGTGAATTGGACCTGGATCTTGGTCTCGTGGTTTTCATCCGGTTTCCACGTAAAATCTGTGGTGTTGATACTTTCTCGTTATTCTGCAAAACATCAAAGTAATTATAATCGACATATTCAAAAGGGAGGAACTTAATTACCAACATTTTAAACAATGAAAAATTGTCAATAACTATTTTTTAACTTTTTAACAAATGTTTTAATACTGTGTTGAAACATTACAGGTAGCCACTAACTATTTTTAAATTTTTAAATGTTATAGTATAGTTTTTTATACATGAAATTTGTATAAAAGGTTTAATATCATTTTTTTGAAACATTAGAAGTAAACGTTACCTTTTTTAAATATTATGAAAAGTTGTCTATAATCATTTCTTAATTTGTTTTTAAAACATTAAAGGTCGCCAATAAATTTTTTAATTTTCTTCAAAAATTCATAGTATATTGTTTTTCTAAAACATAAAAATATTTAAATTTTTTTAAAAGATTATAATAGTATACGATATTTGAAGAATGGAATTTTGACTAATTTTTTCAGTTATAGTATATGGTTTTTGAAATATGAAAAGTCGACAATAACTATTTTCTTAAAACTCAAACTATAATGTTTTTAAAACATGAAGAGTAGCCTTCACTATTTTTAAATATTTTAAATCATTATTGTATACTATTGCTTAATTTCTAAATAGGTTATAGTATACTATTTTTGAAACATGAAAATTCATTTTTTCATATTTTTAAAAGATCAAACTACGTTGTTTCTATAACATGAAAAGTAATGTCTTAACTATTTAAATATTATAGTAAACTATTTTTGGAAAATGAAAAATTGGCTATAACTATTTCAAATTTTGTTTCATAAGTTAACAAGACCATACCATCACGGGAACTCGAATTTACTTAAAGAATCCGATTCCGGGTATTATCAATAATTTTATTAATAAAAATTACAATTATAAATTTTATCTAAAAAAACTAAAATAATCTTTATTTGCAATAATACTATATCTTAGTTAATCTACGGTATCAACAAATACAATATTCATCAAATTAAATTAAGTAAAAAAACATGTGAAATTGATAAAATTAATTATAGTATCAATAAATCAAATTAATCTAATTAAAACAAATATATGAAATTGAACAAATTAAAAAGAGGCGCGGCTGGTTTGGGTTAAAGTTACCAGTTGGCATGGGTTGGGGGTTGCGCCTGCCACCGAAAGCCAGGGCTGTGGCTGCCGTTGGGCTTCCGCTGCAACTAGGTGGGGCAAAGTGGCATTGCGGACTGCTGGGTTATGGGTGCCACTAGATTAACGCTGTTGGTGGGTTATGGCTGTGGACTCTAAGGGTTGGTTGTGGGTCAGATTCGCGTCCCACACCAATTCTTTGGTCAGAAAGCTGCTTCTGTTTAAAATAAAACAAAACAAATTGTACTTTGTTCTTCAAAACTATTTATACTATATATTATCATTTTCTTATATCCATATCATTTAGTCGTATTACTTCTCAAAATTCACATTCATCCACAACACTTTTATTTCATTTTCACTCACATCATTTTTTCTATATAAATTTAATTTTTTCTTTCTAAAATCAACTATATTTATTTGTTATTTAATTTATCATTAAATATTATTATTTATTAATTTATCATTATATTACATTATATTTCAATATTTCCTTAAAATTATATTTTTAAATTATCAAAATAAAATATTTACTCATATTTATTTATTATTGGCACCCACAATGCCAACAAAACCGGATTTCCATAGAGTCAAATGAGTATATGATTTTTATAATTTTGAAAATCATTTTACAAACTAAAAAAACGTAGATAGTTTTCATTCAAAATGTGTAAAATTAGGAAGCAAAATGGATGGGTCTAAAAATGTGGACATAAGTCAAGTTACGTACTCATTCATTTGCATACTAAACTCTTGTCTCAATAGTTTTTTTATCTTCATTCTTAATCCAGAAGCCTCTTCAGGTCTGAACCAGTCCCTGCCAAACTGATCATCACAAATGTGAATAACAAATGGAACAATAATCAAATGTATCAAATTTATTACCATTTCCCAATCTCCCTTGTTCAGTCTTGCGGGTGCTGATTCAATGAAAAGTTGAAGAAAGTAGAGCACAAAAAGCCCACAATCATATACGTTCTCTTGCTGAGGTACCTGATAATAATACATACTCCTAACTTTTAAGTTACGTGGGAAGTGTGCTCGAATATAACGTATAAGAGGGAGGAGACCACACCGTAAAAGACTTGAACATGTCATTTATTATGGTCCACATTCCCTCTTTCTCGTGGGACAAATTTCATTATTTCAACTATAACGAAAATAAGAAGATGATAATCGACCTTAACTACTTTCTCGTTGATTCTCCGAGAGAGCTTCTCCCAGACATGGTTTGGAATGGAATGTTCAGGAGGAGATTGTTCTTGTTTTAGAAACTTCCATTCTTCTATTAGAAAACTGCAAGTCAAAACAGCCCGTTTTACGTAAGTTAATTTGCATCATGATCATGTACTGTATCGAATTACCTCTTGACATCTTTGAAAATGGAGTCACTTGTATGAAATTCTAAAGAATCCATATGAAGTATAACAGGCCCTGATTCAGCTTCTTTACTTGGTATACAAATAATTACCAAGCTCCAGTGCTCCCTGCCAATAAAATGTAAATTTACATAAAGTCATAGGATAGATCAATACGAAAGGACTCATCGATTTCTATAGATTTTATGTTTGGTATGAATCATAGGGCTTACTTTTCATAAATTGGTAGAAATATATATGCCTTTTCAAATAGATTGATGCCTTTCCACCACCTTCTAAACTTCTCAAATGAGGCTTCTCTATCAGCCTGTCACACGAAATATAAGTTAAACACCAGACATAATTCCAGTTCAGTTAGTTTCGCATAAAGTTCGAACAGGGAGACAAAACTACAAGACGTGGGAATTTGCATTTAACTAAATCTTGTAATTCATGATTTCCAGCATCTCGATCAACCTACATGCTGCGTATATATATTCAGCGATAAATCTATTGTGTACTTACAAATTTACATCCGCACAACAACGTCAATAAGATGAAAATGGTGGACTTGAAGAGATGGATATTCAACACTGCTGAGAAATTTAGGAAGATGTCCACTAAAAAACTCCCAAAAACTACAAATTTCACTAATACACTCAAGGACCACCATGAAATCACCTAGAAGCAGTGGTGTTAACTTGAAATTTTAGATTCAAGATAAACTGAAGTTTCTATTTTCTTTAAGAAAGAATTGGATTCGAGATCAATTAAAATTTCTACCTTAAAAAATAGGAACGATACATAGATTAATGAAACATAATTTTAACTGCAAGAGTCAATACCTTGCTCAGGACATCCCATTTCAACTTCTCATAGAAGAAAGTATTGAAGAAATGATAATCACATAATTTTTTGGCTTCTGCGGAAGCCTTTTTCTGTAAGTACCTAAATGTGAGCCATATAATTGAAACATTAACCAATTAACGCAACATAGGAATACTATGCAAGAGCAAGATATTCAAAAGTGCCACGGACTAGCAACTAAAAAAAATAGTCAAGCCTTATTTTATAAGGATCATACTGGACAATAAATACTAGAGGAATGTAATCTAGTTGCACAATATGATCACTAACTTTCAAATGATCTCATTGAACCACAAAACTTGAGCACAATAAGATGAAGTTTTGCTGAACATACCAAATGTTAAAATAAGAACTAAGATATATTCAGGTATGGTGATTGACATACCCAATGTAGAAATTCATGATTGTTGAGGACAAATATGACTCAGGGGTCAAATTTTCCAGTTCTTCGAAATGAATTTCGATAGCTTTGGGATCATCTCTGTTTTAACGACAAGCAAAATAATAAGATCTGTACAGAACTATTTAGAGTAACACAAGTAACTCTAATATCATAACTATAGTGAAATGTGCAGCACCTGGATGGATAATATATCGTTGAGGCTTTGCTGGTGAAGCAATAAAAAGAAGTTAGTACGGCAATTAAATTACAGAAAGATTCTTTTGAATCCTTCCCTTAAGAACAGAGAACGCCAAGGAGATGAGTACCTTTGGTGGCACGCTTGAAAATTTAAATCAAGCTCATGTTCCTCCTCATCTACTAGAACAACAGATTTCTGCAAAAAAGCTGATCTCATGTTTGAGGTTTCATCCATTAAAAAACAGTAATGAGTAATATTTAATCCAAAAATCACCTTAAGAAACTAATTCTGAAATATTGCAGGAGAAGTTGAGAGTAAAATTAAAATAAATTGGAGCATAGAGAACTTACATTCTTCCCCATGGACCTTCGCAAACATCTAGACTGACGACATTCCCTGAGATTGCCATATATGATGATTTAGACGTGAAAAAAAATACTAATGTGTTGCATCCATGAACTAAACCATCATACATTTGAAATTAGCAAGATCAAAGTAGGACATAATTCATATAGGCATTACTAATACAATGAAACAATATTTTATCTTTGGTATATTTGTCCAAGTATCCATTTTGTGACGCTGACAAAATCCTTTACCAAATGAATACTTTTTTTATCATACATATAGTAGAGAGAAAGAGAGCTATTTTATCTTTGGTATATTTGTCCAAGTGTTCATTTTTTGGCACTGACGAAATCCTTTACCAAATGAATACTTAAAAACTCACAGATATAGTAGAGAGAAAGAGAGGCACGTGGGAACTAGGATTACCTTTTGCCAAAAAGATCAAGCACTTCATCATCAAAAAGAGAAGGACGTGATGTAGAAAGTTGGATCGATGGCAGCTCTATATCTTCCTGACAGGAAAGCTTATTGTTTTCTGAAAGATGGTATGGAGACATAAAAGGTGTTGACTTTGAAGATAAGTTGCTTGTCTGAGCCCTTTGAGTCTGCAAACGTTCATTTCCATGTTGGCAATGGTTCAGAGTAGATAGTTCTCCACTGAAAGACACAGCTGCCTTCTGTTAAGTGGTTCAAAGAAAAAACAAAAGACAGTGTCATCATCGAGTTGCCACCTCTACAGCAAACATGGGAAATAATAAGTGAATTCATACATTTTGATTCAATTTGCTGCAAAAAGATTGAGCGAATATGGATTTCGAAGCAGTTCCATTTTCATCTGCAGAATACACAACAGATCCTTTCACTTCTCCAACGCAAAGAAAATCAGTTTCCAGCCACATTCTTAACAAGTTTAAGCAGTTTTCTAGTCATAATTTTCACCTTCCTACGTTGTTATGGATCATTAACTTACAAGCAACATATCTAGTATATTTTGATGTGTAGAAGAAGATACCAATCTAAATGCATGCATGATAATTTGGAAAAGCTTTGCGATTCGGTCACTAAACTTTCGAGTATATCATACACACATTTCATAAAAGAATACCACAAGATCAAAAAAATCTTTTTACGCTATAAGAAAGATATCATGAGTTGAACACAAATAACATTACCCTGAGTTGGCAAATCAACTAATGAAAAATCATTGCCCTTGCTATCACCCTGCAAAGAATATCATAAGACTATTCATTAGGTAAGCTAAAAACAATCTTCCTGGCCATTTAAATCTGTGGATACATGAGAATGGACTATAGCATCATGAAATCATGCAAACTCTGTGTGAAATTCAAGATACCGTAAGCCAACTTCCAATATTTAAGCCCTCCCAAGAACCATATCATGTTCAAAATCCATCTTTTTGGATAAGAACCCCAATATAAGTCCAATGAGTATATGATTCGAAAATTCATACTGCAAAAGCAAAAGTTCCAAACCTTTTTAACCTTCCTCCGATCCAACTCATCTTCGTTTGCCCTCAACCGAGCTCTCAGTTTCACCCCTCCGTCAGGCAATTTAGAAGCAATGGTTTTTAAAATGGTTTTTAACCTTTGAATAGTATCAATCAATTCATTATCGGTTGAAGATTTCAAATCCTTTTCCGAGTTTTCCGAATCACCACTCTCAAAAATCAGCCTCTCCCCATGCACCTGCTTGGGTTTTTCCAAATCCTTTAGAATCACCACTTCAGGCAAAACTTCCTCGTCCCCGGCGCTGGAATCTAATAACTTATTCCAGTCAATATCGACCCCCCGTTTTCTCTTGTTATCCCCTACTTCAGCCATGCATTTGTTCGGGTCGGGTATGAGATACCAGGAATGCGCAGCGGATCTTCATTCCACCATTGTTGGCCTCTCGAATTCTATTTTTCCCATACCCCCAAATTATTCAATTGGAATCTGGAAGTTTTATTTTATTGGAAGCCGGAATTTATTTTATAAAACTAAAATGCTCACGTGGAAATTAGAAAAAAAAGTGGGGTCCACTTAAAACTCTAATTAAATATATATTTATATTTAAATAAGAAATTTTTTTATTTTAGATAACATAATTTAAAAAAATGAATATAAATATTTTACAATTATCGCATTTGATTTTGACTGCGCATCCAATCTGCGTGTATGTGTTTTGTTAATTTCGCTTGTTCAGTGACTTCTTCAACTTTTCTTGAGATTTAGAATTACAAGATGGATGAGACCTGGGTCTGAATCGAAGCAGAAAATAAGGCTGCTTAAGCCTCGTTATATGAAGGAGTTCACTTTATTAGGGCAAGGTGAAGACCCAATTGATGTCAACAAGTGTTTCCTTGATCTCACTGCTCTTCAGGCTAGGGAAGAGGCTGCAATCATGTAAAAGCTCTGAAATTTTGTAAAATGAGCAAGATCCATCTCGTGATTTTGTTCTTTCCCTTTTTACTTTTTCCTAGTGTTTCGTGATGTTTCTATATGGTGTTTTAATCCGGGATTGATGATAAGAGAAGATCGGAATCGGTGTCACTGCTGAGGCACAGTCTTTTCAATGCTTTATCTAAAACGTATTTCGATTCTCACTGTTATGGATTGATTTCATTTTCAGTTTGTTTGTGTGAATTTGTTGGCTGTTGAGATTTGGAATTTGCATGTCGATTGAATGGCCTTATTTGCTGAAGTTATGAGGGGCTTCTGCTCCTCATCATATTTACTTCATTGGCTTGATTATGAGGATCTGTGTTATTTACATATATAATAAATTGCTTATCTATCAACAATGAAGTTTTTTTCCAAATATTAATGTGGACTATGAACATCTACAGACTTCCTAGACGCTGGGACAAAACCATAACAGTCGTCATGAATGACCTGCGTGTTAGCAGCCTCATTCTCTATATCTCTCATTTTATTTCTTTAGCTTGAACTTGAAAATAAGAGGTTGCAAGCAAGGGATCTTGGTGCAACAACCTTCCTTCTAGACTAGGTTAGTTCTAATGACTCCATCTAATCCTCATGAATTTATTTTTTTTTCTATCTATAAACTTTCTTTGATCACACATCATGCCTCCATTCTAGGATGAGCACGCTTAACTTTCTGATTCTACTAGAATCTTTGCCCTTTGTTAGGGAAAAAATATCATGTAATGGTAGGCGAATCACAATATCTAAACTCTGATTACTTTCATGTCTATAGGTTATGCTGAGATTCGCATAAGGTGATCTTGGTTAGTGATATTATAGCTTCATCTGTATCAAGAGAACGTGATATTTTTGCCTTCAAAACTTGGAGTTTTCCGAGGCACAAGAAAAGGGGCAAGAAAGCTGTTCCATAAATGAATCACTCACTATTCAAGTCGATAATATCATGTGTCAATGACTCACTCTTAGTTGCTTCGTGTACTTACTCCATGATATTATTTCGCAGGGTATTTTAGCTGGTGTTTGATTTGCTTTGGCTGTGAATCCTTATGTTCAGAGATCTTACTTTGTGGAATGTTGGTTTCTTCAAACAGTAAATTCTATATGAAATTTGTATTGAAACCAAGTTAAGGTTTTGATGCCAAACCGTAAAGGCTAAGATGTACTGAATCATAGAATAAGGTATCATTTGATTTTTAGAGAGAAGGGGATGCCATTAAAGCTTATGTCTTACGTGAGAGAAGAACAATTAAGTGCTAAAGACATGAAAAATGCAAAGTTGATGCTCCCTCCCTTCAAAAAGATCAAAAGACATGCATGAATAAGATTCCCTTCAACGTTGCTTCCTTACTTTTCCTTTTTTAACAACTCTTCCTTTTACTCTCTTTCACCTCATTTGATTTAGTCCTTGCCAATGTTCAGATTTGCTTTATGTGTTATCTTGAATTTCATGACAGGAATTGCCGGCTTGGGTGTCTCTTTTTGTTCTAAAACATTGGCTACTTGTGATTCACTCTTCAGTCTTCATCCCTTTTAAGTACAGTCTCTTTGCATGGCTTGTTTTTTGACTAGCACTGTTTTAGGATCTTGTGCTGTTCCTTACAATAACTATAGTTAACTACTCTGCTTGAGCACTGTCAGTTTCAGTAGAAGAATCATGGCTGGGGGAGTTACGCCTGCACCGCAAACTAAACAAGAAGACTTACTCTCACACCCAGTCAAGGATCAGCTCCTTGGAGTTTCTTACTGCATCACTAGCCCTCCTCCTTGGCGTAAGAGTTTTTCTCTTCTTGCATAACTTGTCTGAATGCTATTTTGTTTCTCTAGCTCAAGCTCTGATGTTCTAATTTGTGTTCTTGTAGCTGAAGCCATATTGCTAGGCTTCCAGCACTACCTTGTGACGCTGGGAACAACTGTGCTGATACCAACTTATCTGGTTCCACAAATGGGAGGAGGAAAAGTAAGACTTTCATGGCTTTTTTTCGAGAACACGAAGGCTGATACATGATTTTAACATAGGAAGAGAAAGCTCTTACAATTCAGACACTTCAATTTGTTGCTGGTCTGAATACTCTAGCACAAACATTGTTTGGAACTCGTTTGCCAGCTGTTATCGGAGGATCTTACACTTACGTCCCTGCAACTTTGTCAATAGTCTTGGCAGGTCGATATACAGACAGTTTGGATCCACATGAGGTACCTAGAGAGTTTTACAATTCAAAAGCCATTTCAAGCTCACTTGTGTGCTTCTCTTCATTTACAGAAGTTCACTAGGATTATGAGAGGAATTCAGGGTTCTATGATTGTGGCTTCTACTCTTCAGATTATCGTTGGGTTCAGCGGCTTATGGCGAAACATAATTAGGTAACTGTATTCCTAAGATGCTAGAGCCTGGTGTTCTAACGTTTATTTTAGCACTACCACCCTTCTTTCCTAGTCGTCTAGCTAGTTTTTTGACACGCACGAGTGCATCTCACCACAGTCAAACAATAAATATGTGATAAAGCCATCAATTAGTAGCGTACCTGCTACGACATTCTCAGATTCCGATGCCTGCTCCTTGTTAACCACATAAACCCGAACGTTTCCAATGACTCTCTCCTTAGCCCTGCCGTATTCCTCGACAAAGTGGTCGTCCTTAACGTATTGTTTTTCTTAAACTAATTTTTTTGTTCTTGAACTTCAGGTTTATGAGCCCCCTTTCCACTGTTCCTTTGGTTGCTCTTGCAGGATTCGGTTTATACGAGTTGGGTTTTCCTCTGGTAAAACACATTTTACATCACAAAAATTCAGTAATTCCCTTGATGAATTACTCACTCTCCTATTCTTTTCCAGCTTGCAAAATGTGTCGAAATTGGACTGCCACAACTTATCTTACTAATCGCATTCTCACAGGTGTGACATTTTCCTTTTTTTCCAAAAAGTAAGTGTACTGACAATCTTGAGTGCCCCTTTTCAGTATTTACCTCAACTCCTGAAAGGTGGAAGCCATGTCTTAGATCGATTCGCAGTGCTATTCTCCGTCATAATCGTATGGATATATGCTCACATACTCACAATCGGGGGAGCATACAAGAATGCACCACTAGCTACTCAAATAAGCTGCAGAACCGACAAATCCGGAATCATAAACGGTGCTCCATGGTACGTACATCACAAGATGCTGCCACCATTTTAGTTGTAAAAGTTACTATAATCATGCCATTTTCAGGATCAGAGTTCCATACCCGTTTCAGTGGGGAGCTCCAACATTTGATGCCGGAGAATCATTTGCCATGATGGCTACTTCTTTCGTAGCTCTTGTCGAGGTAAATTTCATTCCATTCTGAAGTAACAGATCACCTATAAAAGCTCTCCTTTTTTTCTCAGTCGACTGGTGTTTTCGTTGCTGTGTCAAGATACTCCAGTGCAACTCCCATTCCACATTCTGTTCTTAGTCGTGGAGTTGGCTGGCAGGTACATCCGAATACATGAAAAATCGAACATTTTCAGTTCATTTTCTGTTTAATTCGACTGGTCTAATCTTATCATCGCAGGGAGTAGCTTTGCTGTTGTCTGGGATATTTGGAACTGGCAATGGATCATCCATATCTGTGTAAGCATAATACACTTAACCTTACACTATATCCACAAGTGATTCAACTCGAATCTCTGAGCAGGGAAAATGCCGGTTTGCTTGGATTCACGAAAGTCGGGAGCCGAAGAGTAGTCCAAATATCTGCTGGTTTCATGATATTCTTCTCAGTATTAGGCAAGTTCTTGTATCACAATATCATCACTACTGCTTTACCATAGTAAACCACCATAACTTGTTATTACAGGGAAATTCGGAGCTGTTTTCGCCTCAATACCATCTCCAATTGTTGCTGCTTTATACTGCATTCTTTTCGCCTATGTAGGTAAGTATGATTCTTCGTCTTTTATACTATAACACCACGAAAGCTAACAAGATGGAACAGGCGTTGGAGGCATTGGACTCCTTCAGTACTGCAACACAAACAGCTTCAGAACAATGTTCATTCTTGCATTCTCATTTTTCATGGGACTCTCGGTTCCTCAATACTTCAATCAATACCTTTCGATCAAGGGATACGGTCCGGTTCACACAAGTGCAAGATGGGTAAGTTTCACCAACTAATTCAACTTGAACATCCTGTTTTTTATAACAAATAATGTTCTGCAGTTCAATGACATGATCAATGTTCCGTTTTCTTCCGAGGCGTTTGTTGGTGGAGTAATTGCGATGATCCTCGACACAACTTTGCCTCCGAAGGATGTGCCTACAAGGAAAGAAAGGGGAATGCATTGGTGGGATAGGTTCAGATCATACAAAACAGATGCTAGAAGTGAAGAGTTCTATTCTCTGCCTCTCAAACTCAATAAGTATTTTCCATCTGTGTAGAATACACACAGACAGAGACACTAAAGCAAAACAATTCAAGGTTTCTTTCTTTGCATTCAAGACCAACTTTTTGCCCTTTTTTAACCTTCATTGAATTCTATGGATTATAATTACAATAAAGCATTTTCTCTTGAATAGGAACGAAACTGTAACCAGAATGAAAATGTAGAGTTTTGGAAGATTTCTATGGTAAAAGCAGATAACCTACTTTTCTGTACCTTCACTTCACCTCTAAGCCGTCATTCCCAGTTAATTTGCTCCTTCAGCCTATAAAACTCGCTTTTATGCACTCTCTAGTGGGAAAATTAGAGAGAGAGAGAACACTAACCGGCCACACGGCAGCGCGGGAAGCGTCTGGAGACTGCCCCGGCACTGGTTTTTACCGCTTTCTTTTTCGGCGTACCCCATTTTCGAAGGCTGAAGCTTTGTAAATGGATCAACCCGTTAAGATGGGCCAAACTGTTATCCGTTTGGGCTTTTCTAAGATAGACCACCATTTTATGACAAGGAATTTTCTTACATATTTGGCTAATTTGGCCATATAATATTGGAAATAAATGGCATTATTAATTTGATATCAGTTTTCCACGTTCGCCGTACGCTCATAGTCTGCTATATATATAAAGTAAATTCAACGATCTCACCGCTTCTATGACAGATTAGTAGTAGGAACTTGATTCATTATATACAAATTATGAGGATTTATTTTGTCATATTGAAAATTTGAAGACTAATTTTAAACTTTGAACAACGGAAAATTTTTGTCTAATTTTATAATTAGACAAGTTATTTTATCTAATTTTATAATTTTTGTAGATGAATAATGAAAATATTCAAAGTTTAGGAATTGTAAATACCAAAAAAACTTTGATAACTTAATTTGTCAAATTCATCCAAAGTTTGATTTTGGGACTAAGAAAATCATTTTCTCTAAAAACATTGTGATCGCGGATAATGAAATCCTTATTTATTGAGTGAATTATCCATTTTATCCAAAAAACCGGGTTCGGGTCAGAAAAAGATTAGTGGATCCATTACCAAAGTGTTTATTTAATATTCAAATCATTGGAAAAGAAAATAAAAGAAAAATAGGTCTGAAATGTATGACAGCCATTGTGAATTTGTACTCACGCGCTTTCAACGACAACGAAGCCGCGTCTCTCAATTTTCATAAAAATAATTGTCCTACTTTGACTTGTCTCATGTCAAAATTAAGACAACGTGGATTATTTTTCACTAATTCATAATAATAATTTACTAATACAATTAAAATCGTTAATTTATAATAATGTATTAATTATATTACCCGAGAGCAAAATAGTACATATTTTGGTAATTTAAATAATTAAAATGACAGAGAGGTTCATTAATTTATTTTGTCTAGTGGAGGTTGGTATGGAACCTGTGAGCTGTGAGCTATGAGCTGTTAATAATTAAAACTAAATAAATACTAATTATTAATTATAAGGTTGACTTAGTCGATGTGTATCATTATTTATTAGTTCAAAATTACCTATAAACATGGGCATAACTTGCTCTCTGTTTTGATATTAATTTATAAGTTCCACGATATAACTTGCACGCCGGAAAAGAGGCCATAAATCAAGGCGACGACGACGGCGAAGACAATATACATTTTGATTCATTATTCAACTTCTCGATGAGTGTTTCCGTAGGTTTCTTCATTCTTCTCGTTTCGCGTATCACTGGTGCATTTTGTCAAACATATTACCCGGACTATCAGACTTACACATACTACCCGGCTACCGTTTCTCCGTCGCCGCCAAATGTGCCTGCGGCGGCTGTATCAAGATCGTCTGTTGGAGTTCCGGCGTCATCGACGAGGGCAGTTGTGGGGAGTGCAATAGGCGTGACGTTTGTAATCACCTTGTTGTTATGTGGGTTAGTCTTCTTTTTTATTCTACGGTTTTCGAAACGTGGGAATAACAAAGTTGGAGGGGTTTTGCCTGTGAGCAATGGGTTTCTTCGTGTGAATGAAAATTTGAAGGGCGTTATTGTTGATGAGAATGGCTTGGATGTGTTGTATTTGAAGAAGGTGAAATCGAGCAGTATAAGCTTTAAGAAACAGGTTCAGGAAGAAGACAACAAAGTAACGGAACCTGCTGTTAGTAAAGAGAAAAGGAAATCGCAGCCATTACAAGAAACCCCTTTGCTCCGTGGGGAGTCTTCTACTTCCGAGAGCCTTATTTGGTCCAAAAATCCGGCGGCTGGACCAGTTCCTCCACCGCCGCACAAGGCCGGCGTTTCACCGGCAATGTCTAAATCTCCAGATTCCGATCATTCCATGGAGCGGGGCAAGATTGAAAAGGACTCTGTCAAGTAATAACTCTAATATTTGATATGAAAACTTCATTTTTTAATCTTGTTTGATCTCTGCAGATTCGAGGGGAATATGATGGAAGCTTTATTTGGATCAATGGCGATGAAGAGAAAATCCCCATCTTCTCAGATTTTCACATTTGATCAAGCTAAATCTCATGAGAATGCACTTTTGATAAAGTCTCTAGGCATTACACGTAAAGAAATAATTGATGCATTGATTCAAGGACAAAGATTGAACACAGAGACAATCGAAAAGCTTATCAAAATTGCTCCAAATGAAGAAGAAACATCTCGATTTCTTGCATTTAATGGTGATCCCACAAGACTTACAGAAGCTGAGTCATTTCTTTATTATCTCATCAGGACAGTGCCTTCTGCCTTCACTCGTCTCAAGGTTATGTCTTTTAGGACAACATTTGAGTCAAAGGTTTCACAAATCATGGAATCCTTACTGATCATTGAGTCAGCCTGTAATGAACTAAGAAACCGTGGGGTGTTCTTGAAGCTTGTGGAAGCAGTTCTCAAGTCCGGTAACAGATTAAGCTCGACGACATCGGGGGGTTTTAACATGACGGCTTTGAGAAAGTTATCTGATGTTAAAAGCTTAGATGGAGAGACAACTCTTCTTCATTTTGCTGTCCAAGAGATTATTCGTGCTGAAGGGAAACGTTGCTTGTTGAACAAAAACCTGAGTTTAAAAAGAACGAATAGCTTGAGCAGTAACATATCTGATTCTTCATTGCAGAATGATGATCCTGAAAGAGAATACATGATACTTGGCTTGCCAATTGTAGGTGGTTTAAGTGCAGAATTCCCTAATGTAAAAAAAGCAGTAGGTTTGGACCAACGTGCACTTTTTCAGACAATATCAACATTAACATCTCAGATGTCTCAAGTAAAAGAAATGGTGACACAATGTGGACGTGAAGGAGGATTTGTACAGAAAATGAAGGTTTTTTTTGAAACAGCTGAAGTTGAGATGAACATGATTAAAGAAGAGGAAATCAGGGTAAATGATGCTTTGAAAGAAACTACAGAATATTACTACGCTGGAACATTAAGAAACAATGGAACAAATCCCTCTTTGATCTTTGTGATCGCAAGGGATTTCTTAACAATGGTTGATCAGGCTTGTGTTGAGGTTACCAGAATTGTGCAGCAGAGAAAACCCGGAGCAGATTCAACTTCTCTAAGGGTCTTTAAGTTTCCAAAACTTCCAGCGAATTTCATGTCTGATAATTCTAACAGCATCACCAGCGACACAGATAATATACAGGTAAGTTGACCTGCATAAGAAAGAAGATGAGTTTTTGTATAGATTTAAGGGAAAAAGAGAAATAGCTAAATCTGTTATTGTTTGTTTGATTCATTCTCCCAAGTGTAATATTCATTCAGTTACATTGATTGATAAACATCATACTTCTCTTCAGTTCTCTCCAATCTGCCATAAGCTAAGTTTTCAATACAATCAGATTATAACGCATAGTGGATCGGAAAGTTTGTAACGAAACAAGACCGTGTTATTAGCATAGGAGCTTCTTGTTGCCTTAAGGCTCTTCTTGTAAAGATTTATTACCATTTTGAGGTGGAAAGATGAAGCTTCTCATTTATAATCATCAGGAGCAGTTTGCCTTGGATGTTCTTTCTGCTGCTCTGGCAATTGAGTTTGCTTCCAATTTCTTAATAAACTGCCACAATTTCTTCAGTTAACACAAGTAAAAATGGACTAGAATATGAAAGCAACATAGGCACAAGGTCTTAACAGCTGCAAAAATACATACCTCTTTCCGCTTTTCGGCTTTTTCGTTATTCATCAAAGTATGATGTGAGAATGCGGTAGCATATTTCTTATCAAGCGTAAGCATATTACGCGATCTGCGTTTAAGTTATGCACACAGATCAACACCAAAAGCATTTTAAAATCACCACCAGGGAATAGAGAAATCTAACCCTGAAGGCAGAGGATTTGATCTTGTTCCAGATGAACACCTTGGTGTAGTCTTTTTTTCAGAATTCTGTATAGATGTACTAAGCCTAAAATTTATACCAAACATTTAGCACAGAAATCAGTAAGTGCATCAAACATAGAGCTCATTCCTACCCGTAAAAAAATGCACAAATTACACATAGAAGAATGCCTTCATGCACATAACAGTAAAGACAAAGTAACCTCCTGACTTTGAAAGTATGAGAAAAAGAGATGCACCTTTCATTCCCCTTTAGAGGTGTACGGGGGACGGGTATCTTTGGTTTGATGGAAGTAGATGATGATTCCTGCAATTATCTAGTTAGTATGAGAATCAATAATCCTGGAAACTAACGAAATTTTGAAAAACTGAACGACTAACATGCTTTACTGGACTTGGTTTCTGAGCTGAGGATGAGGCATTATCCCTCTTATGGAACGTTTTGAAAGCTCGTCTTACAATATCTTTATCCCCTAATTTCTCCATTATCAACGATTTCTTCAATGTTAAAGAAGGATCATTCCAGGACTTTGCAGAACCCGAATTAAGTGACATGTGTAAGGATGTAGGAGCTAGTCTTCTTCTATTATCAACAACAGGAACATTCTTATTTTTTAACTGTGATGCTCCACACTTCTTCTTCATGGATTGAGGAGCAGATATTGCAGCTTCCACTTGCTTAATTGCCGGTGATGCGACTTTCTTCTTCGCACCAGGTAAACTTCTTTTACTCTGAGAAACCTTTAAATCAAATGCAAATCACAAATAGATAAAACAGATAAGATGAAGATATTTTGCTTGTTTCCATTTTTACCTTTTGAGCAACATTTCCACCGTTGTTCGAATCAATGTTTTCCCTTTTCATTGGATCAAGTTTCTCTAGCGCAGCACTACTCTGCGAGCGCTCTCCACGAGAGTCTATCGTATTCGATTCAGCATCGGTCATCAAGAGATGCACATCAGAACTCACCTCATCCAGAGCTCCCTCAGCCACAGAGACACATTTCCCTCTTTCGTCTTTGAAGGTTATTGAATCCAACAATGGAGTCTTGCATAAACCGGCTTCAAACTCTCCAGAAAGCATGGCTTTACCATCATCTTCCTTCTCTTTATTAACACCTTCATAAGGGGAAATACTGAAACAAAATTGCTCAACTTTTTCTTCAATTAACTTTGTACCATTCGAGCTTCCTGATTCACTATAGATCTCGGATGAATTTTCAGCAAAAGCTTCTGTATTTTGAGTATCGGGGCTCATAGCCTTTTCCTGCTCTAACGCCTCTGCTTTTTGAGCTGCAATCTTCTTGTAGTGAGCTTCAAAGTATGCCTTTTTCTGGGCTACTGATCCAGGAGTCGATAAACTTCCAACTTCATCAAGATACTTATTCGGAGAGAAAGATGACCATTTTTCCCAAGAAAGCGCATCATTTTCAAATCTACCAAATGAAACCGACATTTCTAACCTTGTATCAGATCTCACAGAGTGATCCATCTTTCAAAAAGAATCAAGATCTTAGCTTTCCCTGCAACCTGCAACAAATTTACAGAGCAGAGATAGGGCAAGCATGGTAACCAACGAGTAAGCAAAGCAAGATCTTAAATCCATTAACTACAGTAATGAGAGAAACGCTGTGACTTCTTCAACTGCATATATTTATGGAAAGTAGTTGTCCTAAGTTAACTCAAACCCATGAAGATTAACTATAAATAAACCCCAAAACTTATCAAGACAAAAACGCTATCGAGATGCAGACAAAAATAAGAAAATGAAAAGCAGACAGTTAAACAAACCCATGTGCATTAATGTTTTCTTCCCTAAATCATCCATCTTCAACAACATCACTTTCCTAACGTCAAATCAAATCATTATCTCACTTGGTAAATGAAGAATATAGAGAGTGCACGTTGAAAAGAAATCACTAAAAGCTAAGTTCTTCAACTGATGCTCCCCTGTTACCTTACCGAATGCATCTGCACTTTATGAAATGAAGAAAACAGCATATGGGTTAGCATAAACAACACCCTTATACTTGAAAGTCCAACTCCAAAGAGAGAATAATAGATAGCTAGACAATTAATGAATCATGAGAATATGGAGGTGATTGAGAAGGCCCACTAGAAAGTAGAAGAAGAGAAAGGGTGAAAGTGCAATGCCAATCGAGTAATAATAAACTGAGCGGTGGAAATTTGTACCTGCGAAATCGTGGGGACCGAGACAATTGGGTAAAAGGTGAAATCCTGATAGAAAAGTGAGTCTTAATTTACATGTATAATGGAATCAATCTATCTACTATCTCTTCTCAAGATATGAGAATCCAAAAGGGTAATAGATTCAGCTTTTCCCTGCAAATGGAATCTTGCTCACAAACTTTTCATCAATAAACGTGATCACAAGAAACTTCATTGGGATATGAATATACAAATAGACAGGCGTATGGCTCCACGGCAATCAAGAAAAAAAGGATGAGATCACATAGCAATCAAGATAATTCCAGACCAAAGAATGATAATGATAGATTCAGTAGCAGTTACCCTTAAATCATATAACATTACTCTTTCCTTTCTAATGGCTGGCAACTACAAACAGCACCACAATAACGGCAATCATTTGCTGCTTGCTACACTAAGACTCACAAAAAATAATCCGGGGTTTTGCGAGTTGTGTCAGGCTCGATCTGCCGAGGAGCTGGATCAAACTGAAGGAAATTTTGATCCATGTTCTCTCCGATTTCCAGGATTGCAGCCATGTTTCCGCAGCGGTAGCAATAGTTCGGAGCACTAAACACGGTCACAACATTCTTGTCCTACAGTGTGTGGAAGATCAAACAGTATTGAGCTGATATGCATGATGGAAAGAAACATAACAGTGTGTGGTATAAACTGACCTGACACCAGTTGAAGCCCTCCATGACTAGCTGATGAGCTCTTGAAATTAGAGTGAGCCCATTCGTATGATTGAACTGAGCTGCTATGTCTTGTCCAAAAGTATAGCCAGCCCCACGGGGCGATATGCCCCAACCGCAACGATCATCTGGATCGGACCACAAGAGGTCGCACATCGGCCCTTCATGGGGAACCTAACAGTCGAAAGTGAAAACACATTTCTATGAAGGGCTTTAATTGAAATGACAAACTCAAACTACTCCAATAGGCCAATGTGCATAAGAAATTATAAGCATGCTAAAGTATAAGATCCGAAGATTGTTCATTACCTCCTGAATACGATCCAGAGCTCGAATATTGTCTAAGGTATCAAGTGATGGTGAAAGGCCTCCATGCAGACAGAAAATCTACAAACACATCATAAGTAAAAACCATATGAAAAGTTAAATATAAAAACATGTTTACATTGTAGTATAAAAAGCATTCATTGTCTGAACCTGACTCTCAATAAGAGCCGTCAAGGGCAAATAATCAAAAAGATCAGTGAAATACTTCCACACATTGGCATTCCCATACTTTCTCAAGCATTCATCATAAAAGCCGTACCTGCAGTCAATAATGTCAGAAAAAGTGCGTGAAATAGGCAAAAATGGAAAGAGTCTTGAACATTTAATGAAACATGCAAAAGAAAGTAGAGATATCTCACACTTGAGTGATTTGCCGACTTTCATGGTTACCCCGAAGGATAGTGATTCTATACCTGTACCGAACTTTCAATGCCACTAAAAGTGACACAGTCTCCACTGAATAGTACCCACGATCTACATCGGTGAAAACTTGATTACATAAAGTGCATGTCAAATGCAAAATTTCATCGTAGCAAATTTAATATTTGGTGACCACACTGCACAGATGATTAATGAAAAACCCATTTGAACAATTTTTAGGCAGCAATATACAACAAGGAGCAGTCAGGTATCATCCGTATCTAAATTCGATAATCATAGGGTCGTGGAAATGAACTTTGGTATAAGCACAAAGAAAAAAACCATAAATACAAAAATGAGATCTTGGCAACAAGTAGAACATCAAAGATTCATCTATCTTTAGGTGCCATCGTGCCAGCATCTTAAAAACATAAAACTTAACAGAATATAATAAACTACTGAAAAAAACCCTAAAGTTTGCATCAGAATAAATAAACTTAGAAGACACAAATTCTCCCAAATTTAAAAGACTCACCAACGTAATCTCCCATGAATAGATAATTTGTGTCTGGAGCATTTCCCCCAATACGAAAAAGCTCAATCAGATCGTAAAATTGGCCATGAATATCTCCACAAACAGTAACCGGGCATTTCACAGGCTGCACATTCCATTCTTCAACTAAAATAGCCTGCGCTTGATCGCACAAAATCTTCACCTCCGCCTCCGACAACGGCTTGCACTCCATCAAATGCTCTATTTGCCTATCCAAATCCCCGACCCCCGGCATTTTTTAATAACAAAATCAAGATCCCCCAAACTTTCAGTCTCGATCTAAATATCCGATTCAAGATTCACAATTAAATAGCAGCAAATACGAAAACTATCAACAGTCCTACCACCTGAAATCTAGATTTATCAGCAAACACGGAAAACTGGGGTATATTCATATCTCACGATTTTCTTATTCTCGTGCTTCGTTTCCATTTTGCCGAAACCCTGTGTCCCATAGATGATTTTTAATATGCTCATCCATCAAGATTCGGGAATTCAAATACCAAAACAGGACATAATCGAATCAAATAAATGCATTGAACGTAGATCTGTGTAGGAAAAGCCGATAACAATTCGTGGAACCACAAACGAAATCAAGAAATGCGGCTCCCTATCATTTTCCCATAATAAATGAAATTCTATAGAGAAATTTCTCGCCCGACGCCGGGTCAAACCAAAACTCACTGTACACGTGGCAGACAGATTATACTTGGGCCTTAAAGCCCAGTAAACAATAATTTAATAATTTTTCATGTTTCTGTTTCTGGATATCTTAATCAAAATATTTGAATACATTTTTCTACAACTTCCGTTGCCAAACACAAAAATTGATTCATTACTTGAAGAATGACAATAAATTTATAATTGGTCCATAAACTTTATAATATTGTAGAAGTTGTGTCCCTAAAGTTTGTAAATTGCATATGAAACCTCCGAAGTTGTTATAATATGCACGGTTGACCCCTAAACTTTTAAATGTTGTAAATATTGTGCTCTCAAAGTTTAAGAATTGCGTGGTTGGCCCTCGAACATCCAAAACTGTTTATATTTGACCCTTATACTCGTTGATATTTTAAACGTCCCCAAAGTTTATATTTGATTTATTAACCTTGAAAATATGTTATAACTATGTCTCCAAACTTTGAAAATTTTAAAAATAACACATAAATTATCAAAACTACTTATACGAAAAAGACAAAAACCGCTATTATTCACTCGAGGATCATTTTTGAACGGTTTTGAAATTTCGGGGGCTTCTCACGTAATTTACAAACTTTGGGGGCATCACCTTTACACTATTTTAAACATTATGAGCCAATTACATAATTTTCTCATTAAATTATGTATAAGCATTATAGATATATGCATATATAGGGTCAATCACAATTGGAAAAAATAATATAATGTTCCGAATGTGTATGATAAAACTCAATGAAAGACGTCAAATATCTTTTGATTTTGCATAAGCCTTATATATATATTTTTTTCTTTGTTTATTTATTTATTGGAATGATCCTATTGTTATTTTAAGGGGAGATGCAAATTTGGTTTAAATAATTTCATGATTTTGACAATTATTATCTATAGAACGTTATGACTTATGAGAAATCCAAAATATGAAAATAACATAAACGGTCCCAGACTTTGTAAGTTTTAGCAAATCATTCCTCAAATTTTAAGATTTCGATAAATTTATTCCTTCAAGTTCTCAAATTTTGGGATTGATTTTACCATTTGGGATATAATTTAACAATGTTGCAAACTTGAAGGATCATATTTTCCAAAAACATAAAGTTTAGCGATTAAATATTCTTTTTGCAAATTTTATAGATCAAATTTATCAAAACTATGAAAAATTAGATCTAAATACATCATTGTCTCGTTATTCTATACAATGGAATCATCAATGTATCCTTAATACACATATATTCAAATGTGAAGAAGCATATAAATTACTCACTTACACTTCATAAACTAAAAGATGGAGATTATAAATTATTTAGAGAACCATAAAACTAGTTCCAAATTCAGTAGATGATTCAATATTCAGGACACTTTATTCACATCCTCTACCAATCTGCATATGTAACCATTCTGTTGATGATCCCCTCCCATAATCACGACTACTTTGTAAACCGAATGCAACCCCGCTAGGAGGATCGAATGTTTGCTGACAACATCGAAAATCGATAGGAAATAGTTGAATCAATGTTTTAATACAGATCGAAACATTTCGGCTGGTTTTAAAACTTACATCTTTAGGGAGATATCCTTCAAGGTTGACTCTAGCGCTGACTGCCTCAAGCTTCATTGACAGAAACTGCAACAACAGTAAAGTTTTGTTGAATGATGGATAAAAGCATTATATCTAGAAATTCAAAATTCAATGGACCGGAAAAGTGTAAAGTTCATAAGAGAAGTGAATCACATTAAAAAAACTAAGTCAAATCAATTACCCAAAATATTACACTTCGTATAAACTTGATTCAATAGACTTGATAGTACTCGAATCATAAGTCGATCTACTTTGTCTCCTAAGTTCTATACGCTTTTCTACCAGATTTTTTTTTGTCTAAATCGGTACGGACCAGCTCAAAACCCATTCTTGAGCTCCGATACTATGTAGAAATTCAGAATTCAATGGGTCGTAAGAGTGTCGAGTTCATAAGAAGAGTGAATCACATTGAAAAAATTAGACCAAGCCAATTACTCATCATATCACATCCTTTATAAACTAGAATTTTCTACTTCTACGAACGAGGTGGACAATATCACAAAATTTCAACAGTATATTTACATGAACAAGATCACACCTCCACTTGGCGTTGTAATGATTGAATATAGTTTATGATTTCATCAAGCACTAATGCTTTGCCAATCACCTGAAATCAAGCAAAACATTACAATTTCTCAAAGATTTCTGATCAAAATATGTTCCCACGATACAAAGTAAACTAACTTTGTTACAACCAGGTACTAGATCCTGTAAAATTCTCATTCTCTCGCTGATCTTTTCTCTTCTAGCCTGCAATTTGAAGCAAAAGAACTTCATAATCTTGATTTTCGAATGGGTAAATAAAGGAATCTAGGGATTTACCCTTTCTGCCAAACTATGACTGTCAGTAGCTTGGCCCCTTCTTGCTCGAACATGGATGTAGTCTTGCTTTGTAGGCTCAGATTGTTCCTCAACTCCCTTGGATGCATTTCTGTTCCCTTCTTCTTCTTCTTCATGTGCTTTTAGCCTCTTAATATCACCATCACTCTGTAAAATCGTAAACATGAATTACAGAGAAGAAATCACTAAAATATGCTTGTTTTGCGACAAATATGAGGTAATTTCAAACTCCACATTTAAATCTGGATTCTAGCAGATTTCATTCAAAGAGGAATCTCATGATCTAAAATTTTCAAATAATCCAAATCACCATAGCATTATTGTTGATGATTGGGCTGCTATTACTAGTAGAAGCTCCAGCTTTAGCCCGTTCATCTTCATCGCGTCGCTTCCTCGATTTTTGATTCGCATTAGGGTCCTGATTGTGATTGTTATTCAATCTTTCGTCCGTTGCCATTGGCTCCGCTCCAAAACCATACGGTGTCGTAGAACCGCTCATCTGAAACACTTGCCAGATCTCAGCGAAGTTATAAACTCCAGCATCGTTCATCGCCGCCGCCTGATGTTCCATTTTCCGATTCCAATAACAGAATCAAGGCCAAGGAACGATCGTCGTAAACGTAGTGGAAACAGCGAGGCGTATCTCTTATAGACACAACGGAAAGCTTGTCTTTACTCCGGTGTTAGGCGAAGATCGACAATACAGCGGTTTACAATGGCGAAGTAGACGGAGACCTCGGAAGCAGAGATGGTGAGTTTGGAGTCCAAGCCATGTTTTAAAATACTCCCTTTGAAGTTTGAACCCGTACCCGGCCACGATCCCTTCAATACCCGACCCGGAGATAACACCAATTAGCAAGGAGT
>RWGZ01001579.1:0-33788 GCA_009725065.1 Utricularia reniformis
ACACTCACTAAGAACTCTATAAATACAGGGCCAGACGACGGAGATAACAGGACCTTTTTGGACGTGGAAGAACAGGCCGTTACCCTGCCGGAATTCTTACCGCTTTCTTTACCTCGTCATTTTCATTAGTCTTTCTTGTATAAACTCTTAGTTATTTCATTAGTGAGCAGGCTAAGAGCATAATCAGCTCTTAGTCGAGTGGTTTTCATCCCAATTCTTGGGGTTTCCACTATATATCGCCGTGCACGTACTTTGTTTTTAACTTTTAATCGTCTTCCACACTTAAAAGAAATCAGAACGAGTTCGTTTGTTGAACGAACCGGACGACTGTTGGTACCCCCTAAAATGGGACCACAACATATATGATAAAATTATAATTGATAATAAAATTTTAAAAATTAATTTGATTTTTTTAAAATGAAATACAAAAATTTATTTTATAAGAAATTATGTGGATAAAATTGAAAATTTTCTATTTTTAAGTTTAAATAAAAATTTTATATTTTTGATCATATTCAAACTTCAAATATTCAAAAAAATTGAATTCTTTTGCAAACCTTAGTAATAAACTATTTTCACTTTAATTGATATTTTTAATTAAATTATTCTATAATTTAATAAAATCAAAGTAATTTTTAAGAAAATTAAAATAAATAATAATTAAGTTTAAATTTCATATCACTTTTTGAATTAAAAATATGTATAACTAAGTAATTAGATAATGTATTAATTAATAATAGTGTATTATATCAATTTTTTTAATAAATATTTTTAAAAACATCAATTAAATCTTGTCATCAAGTATGTCAGAGCTATTTTGATAAAAAAAAAAAAATCAGTGTCAGTTTATCAATTTATTTAAAGTAAGTGTCATTACTAAAAGTTAAATTTCTGACAACCATATATCTACTAAAAAACTCCCAATATTATTGTTCAACCTGTCAGTATTAAATTACTATAATAATTAATTTTAAATATTTAATAGTGTTCTAAATAATAATTTAATCATATTTTTAAATACTTTATTTAATAATACTTTTACCCTCACTTAATTTGGTAGTTGGGGGGAATTCGATGCGTGTTTTGGGAATGAGATAGACTCCAAGTGACAACAGTTCAACTAATTGAATAAGTGAGATAAAACATAATTAAAATTATTATATTAATAATGTGATTTGTATGATTATTATTTAATTCATTTTTTATATATTTTTAAATATTTAAAATATGACTTTAGAAGTGATTTGAAAATGATTTATATGGTTCTGATTTGTTTATTATAAATGATTTTAGAAGTGATGGCTTGAAAATGTACTAAATTGTGAATAAAAATAAAAAAAAGTACAGAAGGCTTCCATGATCTACTTAAGACATCTGCATTCTTCAACATTTTACTATTCTGATGGAGGAGAAGATGAGATGGAAATCACTGTATTTGGTTCTTTTTATGTATTTCTTCTGTATATTTATGGAAGTTTGTTCACAGAGAATAATCGAAACACTTCCGGGTTACACCGGAAAACTACCTTTCAAACTAGAAACCGGGTATGAATCAAATCATATTGCAAAAAACTGGAGTGGTTTATAATATATATACTTTTAAGTTATGGTGTTTGTTTCTTTACTCGTTTGGAATGCAGGTACATCAGCGTGGGAGAAAAGGAAGAGATTGAGCTTTTTTATTATTTCATTGAGTCCCAGGGAAACCCAAGGTTCGACCCGTTGGTAATCTGGCACAGTGGCGGGCCGGGTTGTTCCTCTTTCTCTGGTCTAATCTACGAAATTGGTTAGTTCTTCCCCATTTCTTGACAAATGAAGAAAGGTAGGCAGAACCCACGAACGAGCAATTTTTGTTGTGTTTTCTACTTATAGGTCCGTTGGCTTTTGATTTGTATGACTTTGATGGAAGTTTTCCATCTCTTGTTCTCAGAGAATATGACTGGACCAAGGTGAATCATGTATAATTTAACCCATCGGTTATTTTTTTTACTGTTTTTTTGTTTCAGCTTGCAAGCATCATCTTCATTGACACTCCTCCTGAAACTGGATTCTCTTATGATACTACAACCAAGGGCTACCATTCATCTGACACTAAGACTGGTAAAATGGGTTATGAGTTCATGAGTAAGGTATGTAATTATAATATAAATGAAAATCATTATATTATTTATAGAAAAATAAAATTTTTTATTCTTAATTTATTTAAAATTTTCTCCATTAATTTTGTCAATGAATTCGTAAAGTGTAGCATGATCTCATTGTTGGTTTCTACTTTCTAGTAATCCAGCTATATGTTTTTTTAATGTTGTAGTGGATGCTAAGTCACCCGAGTTTCGCCAATAATCGTCTCTATATTGCTGGTGATTCGTATGGAGGCAAATTTGCTGTCATTGTTGCGTATGAAATTGCAAAAGGTATTGTTTTATATTGTTCAACAAGATTTGATTGAAGATTGAGCAAGAGTAGTTTATTCAGGTATCATACAAGGAGACCAGCCTCGTCTGTCTTTAAAGGTGATTATATATATTTTGTATTATCGTTTCTGATTTGCACTGGAATCATAAATAGAAAATATTGACAGGGATACATAATTGGCAACTCGTGGAATGCCAAACAACAAGACTGCAACGGAAGAGTCGAATTTGCTAATCGGATGGGACTTGTATCGGATGAACATTATAGGGTTTGTTTCTCTAAATATTGAGTTTTTGTTATTTATGATATTGTCTCTCATTTTCAGCTGGCAAAAGAAGCTTGTAATGGGGAATACGTAAATCCAGAACCATACAACATTGCTTGCATTCAAGAAATTCTCAATATAGAGAAGGTGGATTTGCTTAGCACACCATTTGAGAAGTTACATTAGTTATATGTGTTGTGTGTTGCAGTGCATTAGTCCGATAAATGTCGTGCATATATTGGAGCCCAATTGCAAATTCGCAACTCCAAGAGGTATCAACATCAATAAATTAGGAGATATTCGAGACTGCAAGCCTTACTTTGAAATGGACCCTCTCACTGTCATGCACAATCACAAAAGAGGAAGACATTGGTGTAGGGTAATGAATGGATTAATAATTAAATATCATTCCCTTCATAACATATCTCTTGAATGTTTATAGAATCAATCCTACCTGCCTTCGTATATTTGGGCAAATGATCCAACGGTTCAGGAAGCTCTTGGTGTTCGAAACGTATATCTTCTTCTTATTCAATTTGTTTTTCTGTTGAAGCTATATAATAATGGGAATCCAGGGTACTTCTAATTACTGGAGAAGGTGTAAACGAGACTTGTCCGATGCCCATAATTCAAATGTAATAACTCTGCACAAAATGAACATGTTCCTTAGTGATCAAGGTTATGAGTCATTGGTTTATAGGTAAGAAGAAAATCAAGTTTCAATATTTTTTATTTAAGCAACTAAAATGTGTTTGTTTCTTCAGTGGAGATCATGACTTGGGTGTGCCATTTACAAGCACTTTGCGATGGATTCGTGACCTCAATCTCACTCTCACCCATGATTGGCGCCCTTGGATCGTCTTTGGCCAAGTTGCAGGGTACACAATGACATACAATAACAAAGAAACTCTGCTCACATTTGCCACCGTTAAGGTTATTATTTTCATCCATTTTTCTAAACATTAAACTTTATATGTCTATATGTTATAGGGTGCAGGGCATACGGCTCCAGAATACAAACCCAGGGAATGCTATGAGATGTTGGATAGATGGTTTTCTAAATTCCCACTCTAGTAATAAGATTGTATCAAATTTAGAGGTCAATAATTTTGTTATTTCCCTTTCCCTAATTAGTATTTGGTTTGTAAATTAATTTATATATTATATTTATTGTGTAATAATAGTTTTCATATTTTTAACTTAAACTTCCAAATATGCCTAAAATCAATCTAATGCCCTATAAAATCAATTTTACCAAAATTCACCAACATTCAAGACTAGGGTACGCAGTACATGTAAATTGTAAGTTTGAAGATTAAAATAAAAGATAAAAGCAATTTATTTTCTCATAAATCAATCAACTGTACTGTCGGTACCAGTATCATAGTTATTAACGAAGAGAGAGTTTGTCGGTATCAATTAATGGAAAACATGACCTTGATAATGTTGAATGTGATTATGTGCAAATAGGAAATTCATAATTGGGCCAGTTGTTACTTGGGCTATGATTATTGGGGTTACAATTAACTTTGGATTAAAATTAAAATTGCTTGACCCATTATTAAATGACCAAGATCTCTGATTGTTGTGGGGTGGTTGAGTGTGCGCAGAACATCATTTTAAAATCCATAGCTTGCGGTTGTGCGATTCTTGAGGCAATTCTTTAGTTTTTGAGTGGTTTTGCCCTTCAGTTCAAGGATTAACACACTGATTGCCATTATCTTTGTTTAGTTTGTGAAGTTTGATAACTCTTGCGCTAACAAATCTCCAGATTTATACGGTTCGGAAGTTCCTTGTATTTACGAAAGTAAACCTTCGATGTCTCAAGATTTGTATATACCTTGTATCAACCGATTGTTGGAAGTTATTCCTTTGATTTTATTTCAAACTGATATTTGAAGTAAAGGGGTAAAGTTACGGTAAATTGAGATTTATGCATTGTTATTACTAAATTGTGTATCAAGTATGCAGGAAAACGAAAGGAACAGTGGAAATTTTGTGGTTCCGTTGAACACAAAATTTTTAGAATTCTCTAGTGTTCGAAACCCTCAGATCGGAGTCTCTGTGTGTGTTAAAGTTTCGGGAGAAAAGTACTGAGCAATTCTAACCCTTAGCTTTACGTTTATTTTATTACGTGTGTTATTTGTTTATGATTAGCGTGACATTGAAATTTCTGTATGTATGAACATTTCAATTTGCTAATTAGTGAAAATAACGCAGGGTCGAATAGTAGATTGCCGATACGAACGATTCTAAACCAAGAATCGTGATCGGATACCACATAAAAAATCTTGGTGTTCTTATTTTATGCTATAAATAAAACTAGACTTAGGATAACATACATAAATCATTTTTCAGTTAAGAAAAAAATAATTCAACAGATCAAAAATCAACTTATATTTATTCTTATGTCTTTTAATTTCTATTCTTCATCGGGTTATGTAATCCCAACGTTACCCGGAAACCACAAACTTTAAGATTTTACAAATTTATTCTTTTAAATTTGTAATATTTAGCAAATTATATATTTAAAATTTGAGATTAATTATATCACACAAACTAACTTTTGGGGCTCATACTTTGAATATCATAATTGATATAATAATAAAACTTTGATAATCAACATTACCAAAACAAATTTGTTAGTAGCCCATAAAATTAAACCAAATTTCATCAAATAAATGGCATTATTTTTTCACTTTTTAAATATAGTGACAGCTACATTTTATAAATTGGTATATTTATTATTTAATTTAGTTTAGTGTTTTATACAAATTCTTTAATGTACAAGATAATTTATCATTATTTTTATATTGTGTCATATAATAATAACACACGTAGTAACGACATCTTTATTTTTAATTTTATTTAAATAAAATCAGTACAAAATGTAGATATTTTTCATTAGACTTGTTTGGTACAACGTTAAGAAAGTGCCGTGAGGTGTGGTGAGATAAACTGTGGTGAGTTGAACGCATTTATAATAACATGATTTTAAAATTTGTTTTGTAAAAAAAGCGGTATAATGAACGTGATTTTAGTAAAAATACATATTTACCCTCAAGATAAGATAGTGTAATCCAATGTTTTCATACCGGTCCAGCTTACCGTTTCGGTCCGGATCGGTACGGCATGTACGAATTTTTATTTTTTTATTAAACAAAAATATTTTATTTTATTTTTTTCCTGGTCGACTCGAAAAACTCGGGTTCCNTTAAACTTAGCAAAACTAGATGCGGAATGGAAAAATGAATAGAACAAAATTTTTACCAATTAATTTTATATAAAAACGAAATTATATCAAATTACTAAAAAATTAAAATATCAGTAAAGGAACCATTTATTGGGCTTGTTTGGTACAGCGTTAAGAAAGTGCGGTGAGATAAACTGTGGTGAGTTAAACGCATTTATAATAACATGATTTTAAAATTTGTTTTGTAAAAAAAGCGGTATAATGAACGTGATTTTAGTAAAAATACATATTTACCCTCAAGATAAGATAGTGTAATCCAATGTTTTCATATCGGTCAAGCTTATCGTTTCGGTCCGGATCGGTACGGCATGTACGAATTTTTATTTTTTTATTAAACAAAAATATTTTATTTTATTTTTTTCCTGGTCGTCCCGAAAAACTCGGGTTCCGACCAGGAAACCCGATACCTGTCGAAATACCGATGCCACCCGTTATTCGCCATACCCACCGGTATATCGGCGGTATACCGATCAGTATGAAAACATTGGTCTAACCTGAAAAGTCTGATAACGAGAGATAAATATAAAATTTTCATATTGGTTAAAACGGTGGTATGTCGGTCGGTACCATTTTTTATTTTTTTTAACTTTAAAAAAATTAAAATAATAATATCGATGTTTTCATGCCAATCCAAAATTCTGTACCGATCCAGAGTGATATGAGCGGTACGATTGATATACTGGGCGGTACCCATTTTTATTTTAATTTATTTTTTTTAAAAATAATAATTTTTTTAGGCTGTAGAAAAAAAATATTTGATGAGAACTCTAGGACCGGGTACCCTGCAATGGGTAAGGCCCGATAACGGTTGGGCCAATTTAAATAATCAAAACGAATTCTCACAGCCCAATTACACCTTTAGGAAGAGTGGCCCGATGTTCAACACGGAGGACCGAAGATAACCTTAGTGTAAGTAAGCGTTATCTGCCAGCTGGCTCCGAGGTTCGGTCCGAACGGTTATGAAACGGTTACAGGCTCACGCGTTCCACGCTTCGGGCCCTGTCACGTTTATCATGTTTCGGGCCCGATCACGCAGACCACGCATCGGTCCCAGCCTCGTTTTACATCCTGCGATAACAACCTCTAACAAACTTGTCAGAGGCGGTTACAGGACGTGGATTACACTCGCCGGCAACTCTATAAATACAGGGCAGGACGAAGGAAAAAAGAAGGACCCTTTGGATGCAGAAGAACAGGCTGTTACGCTGCCGAATTCTTCTTGCTTTCTTTATCTCGTCATTTTCGTTAACCTGTTTGTAAAAACCTTGATTCATTTCTTTAGTGAACAGGCTAAGAGTATAATCAGCTCTTAGTCGAGTGGTTTTCACCCCAATTCACGGGGTTTCCACTATAAATTGTCGTGCATTTACTTTGATTTTCTCGCTTTCGATCGTCTTCATATTTTAAAGAAATCAGAACCGAGTTTGTTATTTGAACGAACCGGACGACTGTTGGTACCCCTAAAAAGGGATCATAACAATATTGATACTTCCATAAATTTGATGGTATACCATCTTGTATGCAAACATTGAATAAAATTTTATTATTTTTTAGGGTTGGAGAAAAATCGGGATCCGATAGTAACATGATACTAGGCGATACCGGTCGGTATTACACTGATATTGTTATGGTCCCTTTTTAGGGGTACCAACAGTCGTCCGGTTCGTTCAACAAACGAACTCGGTTCTGATTTATATTAGATATGGAAGACGATCAAAGGCTGGAAATAAAATAAGTGAACGGCGATATATAGTGGAAACCCTAGGAATTGGGATGAAAACCACTCGACTAAGAGCAGATTATGCTCTTAGCCTGTTCAATAATGAAATAACTCATAGTCAATACAAGAGAGGCTAATGAAAATGACAAGGTAAAGAAAGCGGTAAGAATTCCGGCAGGGTAACGGCCTGTTCTTCCGCATCCAAAGGGTCCTACTATTTCCGTCGTCTTGCCCTGTATTTATAGAGTTCATAGCGTGTGTAGATCACGCTTCGTAACGGCTTCTGACAGTTTTGTTAGAGGTTGTTATCGCGGGATGTAAAACGAGGTTGGGACCGAGGCGTGGTCTGCGTGATCAGGCCCGAAGCATGGAAAACGTGAGTTGTAACCGTTCTGTAACCGCTCGGACTGAACCCAGGTGCCAGCTGGGAGAAAACGCTTTATTTCGTTAAAGTCAGCTTCGGTCCTCTAGTTAAACATCGGGCCGCTCTTCTTTAGAAGTGTAAGTGGGCTGTAGGAATTCATTTTCGCCATTTGAATTGGCCCAACCGTTGCTGGGTCTTACCCATCACAAGGTACTCGGTCCTAGAGTTCTCATCACTAGCCCCTCGGGCTTGATTGCCAATCGCAGAGGTGATACAAGGCCGATCACATGATGTTTGCACATTCATGAGAACAAGGGACCGTACCAATAGGTAGTGAGAGTCCAGGGGACCGAAGTTTGCCTTAGTGTATGGATCAATCACGCTTAAGACCTAATAACGTATATTTTAATTATACTTTTATCTTCGTTATTTTTTTAAATATTAATATCTCGATCCGCGCCTCTTCATATTCGGCAGTTCAAAAGGTGTAATGAGTGTGCCCCGTACAATCGCTGTTTTGGGCAGTATTACGTGGCGGCTCACCATTGGCTAGGAGATTAGTATTTAAATCAGGATTTTGGGCACTGTTTCTCCTCACCGTCATTATCGCGAAGGAGAAATCGCAGCGCGTTCTTGTGCCCTTAATCGATCATTCGTCAACCCTCTTCCAATCCGCTTTTTCTAAGGTATATTTTCATGGCTCCTTACAAAATGCGTTATCCTTCTATGTCTGAGTTAGACATTGAGGAGTTTAGGTCTAGGTTTTCAATCCTGACACATTACTCTATTTGGAAGGGAAGGGAAGATATTCCCTGTTTCCTTCCGGCAGAAATGAATGTGCCGGCGTTTGCTATTCTGGTTAGTTACGCCTCTTTAAAGTGCGTGCTCCGTTTTCCGCTATATTCTTTTGTAGCGGCTGTGCTTAAAGAAATCCACTGCTCCACTTTTGCGTTATTCCCGGGCAGTTACGTGTATATTATAGCGTTCATTTATTATTGTCACCAACAGAATCGGGCCCCAACCTTAAAACACTTCTTTAACCTGTTCTTGGGAAGGGTCTGTTGGGATGTTGTAAGTTGTATTACATAGCGGTGCGCACCAAAGAGTGCGCAATTGTTGATAAAGAAGAGTCTCTCCATGCGTGGGAGACTTGTTATGTGTGGATGACACTTCCGAAAGAGGATCTGTTGAAAGTATGGCCACGCATAACTCACCCACGCATAGGTCAGTTGGACCGAAGCAGGTTCAACCCCTCCCGCACGGACACCGCAAATACACTTGCGATGTTCCCCCCTCCCGAAGCACGCCTTAAGCGAATAGATCTGCTTCGGGAGAGAAGGTTAATAGAGATGGGTGTTGCGGGTAGGACCGGAGCCCCAGCCCCGAAGGGGGTTTTATATTCTAGTTCAGATTCAGATCCATCAGAAGGATCGGGTATGAAATAATGTTTACATTTTAATCTTTCCTGATCCTTATGTATTTGTTTTGTAGATTCAACTGAGACGATGCCGAGCGCACGTTTTAAACGTATGGCAGCTACATCGGTGCGTCCTTCTAAGGGACAAAGGGAAGCATCGGGCAGCGCCGAAGTAAGTGAATCAGCAACGGGGGGCACGGTGGTCCCTTCACGGTCAGGGAATCCCCCGATCCAAACAACCAGCGCGGGCACGTTGACCCTTCGCTGCACTGGGCAGTCCTCAAGCGAAGAAGGGCCTGCGTTTCGGGTATTTGGAGTGGTAGAGGAGGTGATAAAGACTCGGATTCGTTCTTTGAGCTTATCCAGCCTCTATCAAATTGGTAACACCTCTTTTATTAACACTGAAACTATTACTTAATTGCTGCAGGGAGCGGTTCCCGTGGAGAAGGTTCTCCCCGACCCTCAGCTTAAGCCGAACGTGTAATAGCCGAGAAAAAGGTACGATGAAACAAATAGTAGGGAATGTAGCGGTAAAGTCTAGACGAGAGATAACGAGGGATACGGGAATGAAAGAACGTAAAAGGAAAAGAAAAATGGAAAAGTAAAGCAAAAGATAAAGGAGGGGTCAAAATGAAAAGAATGAGAGGTTAAAGTGTGAATTAGAGAAGTTAGGATGTCTATAAATAGGGGTGGGGAGGCCCAAAAACGAGTTAATTATCATTATGCCACGAAAATCCGGAAATTATCGCGAAAAAGAGAATTGTCGCGAAAAATTTGGCAGTGAAAATTATCGCGGATTTGCACGCTTTGAGAAATTATCGCGGCTTTTAAAAGGCATTTATTGTCGCGAAAAGAATGACTATGTGGAAAATTATCGCGAAAATGATCCTGAGTAAAATTATCGCGGAAATGAGGGAAGAACAAAATTGTCGCGAAAATGTTTGAAGAAGAAAATTATCGCGGAAAGTCATTTCGGCACAAATTATCGCGGATCCTATCCCCAGTGCAAAATTATCGCGAATCCTTCTCCCAGCACAAAAATATCGCGAATTTCGAGGAAGTAGTGAATTGTCGCGGAAATACTAAGATTGAGTGTTTTCTTTGCGTCTCAACGTCGAATCGTGGGAGGAAAAGGACACATAGGGTCTACGATAATCACATAGTTAACAATAAAATGATCACGTCATAATTCAGGTAACTAAGATCTGTTATGAAATGCAGGGAAGCATGGGTTGATTATAACAAGCGAAAGCAAACGGTAAGCGGAGTGAACACAATATAGTAAGGGAAGGTTCAGACTTAGGAAATGGGATTGGGTTAATAAAGAGGAAAGGAAAAGATACGAATGAACGACATAAATGTTACTAAAGACTCGGGGTGAGGAAGGATGGACCGTCCCACCGAATCCGGCATCGTGCCTAGTACACGATTCGCCAAAGTAAGGGCATGCCTGATGAAGGGAACGATAAGTTCCAAAGAGGAAAAGATACGTACGAAAAGGGCAGAACGGATCCGGGTGGAAAAAGGGGTAGCGCCTAAGTAACCACCCGGGGAAAGGAAGCATATGGCCCGTCGAGTCATCCAACAGCTAACGGTTGGCTTGGGCGGGACATGCACCGAGCATGTTACTCTCGGCAACAGTAAAGTTAAAGTATAATGGGAATGACAAGGGTAAAAGAAGAAGAAATAAGAAAACGGCTAAATGAAATGATTCATGTGGGTGTATACGATGTAATTAAGAACTGTAATGATAATGTATAGTGCGGGTGAAGTTTCCTTTAATAGATTGTGACCGCTTTACAGATTTTGTAGGTGACGCAGACGAGGTATTAGAGGGGCATGGGAAGGAGGTCGTCGATTGTCCGGTGATAGAGTCCGGTCCTTTGGAGAACATGCTAAATTATGCTGTCGTACTTTTATGTTTCGAACTATGTTTTAAGTTTGCATTCGAATATTCCGTTTTTAATTATCATATTTTAACAAAACAACAAGACCCAAATTGGGGTCGTTACAAATGGTATCAGAGCGTAACATCATTACTAAACCGGTAACGGTGCGATCCTACGTAGAAGAGTCTAGGAAACTCGTAGGAGGACAACCGACCATAGGAAGGGATGGACATAGAATGTAACGGATGACATGAATAGGCATAAGATATAACGAAAGTTTAATGTAGGAATGGCGCCTAGAACGAGAGCGCATGGACACCAAGAAGAGGATAGCAATGCATCAGAATAGGCATCGGCGACAGAGACTCCGGTTGCGGATTCATCGACGCCTCTCACGTTCAGCCAGGAAAGTCTTAGGGACAGACAGAGAGGGGAAACTCCGTGCAAATGGAACCAGGGGCAAGACCCGAAAAGGGTAGGATGTACTACAACGAGGCATTAAAGAAGACTGGGATGAACAGCTTCACGGGGGATAAGATGGGGAATGCATAAGCGTGGATTATCCGCCTTGAGGAGAAATTCGAGCTGATCGAAGCCCAAGAGGAGCTTAGGGCAGGTGTAACGACCGTAATTTGTGCCTAGTTGTTTTGTTAAAAACATGATAATTAAAACGGAAATATTCGAAAGCAATTTAAAACATAGTTCAAAACATTAAAGTACGACTGCATAATTTAGAGTATTCTCCGAAGGACCTGACTCTATCACCGGACAACCGATGACCTCCTTCCCCGTCCCTATCATATCTCACCTGCGTCACCTACAAAATCTGTAAAGCGGTCACAATCTATTAAAGAAAACTTCACACACACTACACATTATCTTTCTTACTTCTTAGGTACATCATACACACACACATGAATCATTTCACTTAACCGTTTTCTTATTTCCCTCTTCTTTTACCCTTATCTTTTCCATCATTCATTAACTTTTCTGTTGCCGAGATTAACATGCTCGGTGCATGTCCCGCCCAAGCCAACCGTTAGCTGTTGGATGACTCGACGGGCCATATGCATCCCTTCCCCGGGTGGGTACTTAGGCGCTACCCCTTTTTCCACCCGGATCCGTTCTGCCCTCTTCGTACGTATCTTTTCCTCTTTGGAACTTATCGTTCCCTTCATCAGGCATGCCTTTCCTTTGGCGAATCGTGTACTAGGCACGATGCCGGGTTCGGTCGGACGGTCCATCCTTCCTCACCCCGAGTCTTATTATCATTTATCTCGTTCGTTCGTATCATTTCTTCCTTCTTTATTAACCCAATCCCGTTCCTTAAGTCTGAACCTTCCCTTACTATATTGTGTTCACTCCGCTTACCGTTTGCTTTAGCGTATTATAATCTTCCCGTGCTTCCCCTGCATTTCATAACATGTCTTAATTATTCGAATTGTGACGTTATCATCTTATTGTTAACTATGTGGTTACCGTAGACCTCACGTGTACTTTTCCTCCCACGATCCGACTTCGGGACGTAACGAAAACACTCGAACTTAGTATTTTCGCGACAATTCTACTTCTGCCCTGAAATTCGCGATAATAATACCCTAGGATTAAAATTCGCGGCAATATTGCACTGGGATGAAATCCGCGATAATTTATGCCTTACTGGAAATGCGCGACAATTTTGCCTTCGTAAATTTTCGCGACAATTTTGTTCTTCAAAATTTTCGCGACAATTCTTGCCTTCAACTTTTTCGCGATAATTTCGTGCCTTTGAGATTTTCGCGATAATTTTCCTTCTTCAATATTTTCGCGACAATTCTTGCCTTCAACTTTTTCGCGATAATTTTGTGCCTTGGAGATTTTCGCGATAATTTTCCTTCTTTGCGGGATTTTTCGGATTTTCAGGTCTTAATGATGATTAACCCATTTTTGGGCCTCCTCACTCCTATTTATAGACATCCTAACTTTTCTAATTCACATTTTGACCCCTCCTTCCTTTACTTTTGACCCCTCCCTTATCTTTTTCTTTACTTTTCTATTCTTCGTTCCCTTTTACGTTCTTTCGTTACCGTATCTCTCATTATCTACCGTCTAGACTTTACCGTTACATTCCCTACTATTTGTTTCGACATACCTTTTTCTCGGCTATTACAGCAGGATTGGCCCCACTATAGTTCGATGGTAGTACCGCCCGATGGTGGGGGAGTGTGTCGGCCGCATTACTGAAGAATGGGCCTATCTCTTGGGCAAAGTTTAAGAATGCGTTCTTGGATTACTACGTGCCGAAAGGACTTTAGAAAGATAAGAGAGCCGAATTTGACAGGTTGACTCAAGGAAACCTCCCCGTTATGGAGTACATGCAAGAATTCATAGAACTAGGCAGGTACGCCCTCGAAATCATGGGAAGTGAACAGGAAAAGATGCACTGCTTCACGGAATGGCTGAATGAAAAAGTGAAACTGACTATGTATGGCCGCGACGACGAGGAATTTTCTAGTTTGGTGGCGGCGGCAGTCCGAGTTGATGGAGGACTACGGAGAATAGATAAGGAACGCACTAAAAGCTCTGCAAGGAGCAAAGTTCAAGGACGGGGAGAGTGGAAAGGAAAGATCACTGCAGAGAGTTTCGGATCGGCACAAGGACCACCGATCAGGCCTGCGTGCGCCAAATGTTGGAAGAACCATTTTGGAGAATGCCGCGCAGGAACCAACTGTAATAGCCGAGAAAAAGGTACGACGTTACATATAGTAGGGAATGTAGCGGTAAAAGTCTAGACGAGAGATAACGAGGGATACGGGAACGAAAGAACGTAAAACGAAACGATAAATAGAAAAGTAAAGAAAAGTAAAGAAAAAGATAAAAGAGGGGTCAAAAGCAAAAGAAGGAGGGGTCAAAGTGTGAATTAGAAAAGTTAGGATGTCTATAAATAGGTGTGAGGAGGCCCAAAAAAAAGTTAATCATCATTAAGACCCGAAAATGCGAAAATACCCGCAAAGAAGGAAATTATCGCGAATTTTTCTCATGCATGCATTTTATCGCGGATTTTTGGATGAGCATATTGTCGCGGATTTTCGTTGAAGAGTAAATTGTCGCGGAAATTGAATGTGTGTAAATTATCGCGGAAATCTTTATTAGTGCAGTATTATCGCGGATTTGATGATGAAGAGAATTATCGCGGAATTGCTTGATGAAGAGAATTGTCGTGGAAGTTGGTTCCAAGAGTAAATTATCGTGGATTTGGAATTTCAGCATAGAATTATCGCGAATTTCAAGGAAAGAAGTAAATTGTCGCGGAAATACTAAGTTTAAGTGTTTTCGTCGCGTCACGACGTCGGATCGTGGGAGGAAAGGAACACGTAAAGTCTACGGTAACCATAGAGTTAACAATAGGATAATAACGTCGAAATTCGAGTAACCGAAACCTATTACGAAATGCAGGAAAGCGCGGAAAGACTATAGCAAGCGAAAGTAAACGGTAAGCGGAGTGACCGCAATATAGTAAGGGAAGGTTCAGACTTAGGGAACGGGATTGGGTTAATAAAGAAGGAAGTAAGGATATGAATGAACGAGATAAATGATAATAAGACTCGGGGTAAGGAAGGATGGACCGTCCGACCGAACCCGGCATCGTGCCTAGTACACGATTCGCCAAAGGAAGGGCATGCCTGATGAAGGGAACGGTAAGTTCCAAAGAGGAAAAGACACGTACGAAGAGGGCAGAACGGATCCGGGTGGAAAAAGGGGTAGCGCCTAAGTGCCCACTCGGGGAAGGGAAGCATATGGCCCGTCGAGTCATCCAACAGCTAACGGTTGGCTTGGGCGAGACATGCACCGAGCATGTTAATCTCTGCAACAGTAAAGTTAATGAATGATGGGAATGATAAGGGTAAAAGAAGAGGGGAATAAGTAAAACGGTTAAGTGGAATGATTCACGTGTGCGTGTACGGTTTAATTAAGAAACGAAAAGATAACGTGTAGCGTGTGTGAAGTTTCCTTTAATAAATTGTGACCGCTTTACAGATTTTGTAGGTGACGTGGACGAGGTATGAGAGGGGAATGGGAAGAAGGTCGTCGGTTGTCCGGTGATAGAGTCCGGTCCTTTGGAGAATACTCTAAATTATGTTGTCGTATTTTCATGTTTCGAACTATGTTTTGAATTTGCATTCGAATATTTCCTTTTTAAATATCGTATTTTTACAAAACAACTAGGCCCATATTGAGGGCGTTACAACCCGGACCCGTTCTGCCCTTTTCGTACGTATCTTTTCCTCTTTGGAACTTATCGTTCCCTTCATCAGACATGCCCTTCATTTGGCGAATCGTGTACTAGGCACGATGCCGGGTTCGATCGGACGGTCCATCCTTCCTCACCCCGAATCTTATTAACATTTATCTCGTTCATTCGTGTCTTTTCCTTTCTTTTATTAACCCGTTCCCGTTCCTTAAGTCTGAACCTTCCCTTACTATGTTGTGTTCACTCCGCTTACCGTTTGCTTTTGCTTGCTATAGTCTTTCCGCGCTTTCCTGCATTTCGTAATAGGTTTTAGTTACTCGAATTCCAACGTTATTATCCTATTGCTAACTATGTGATTACCGTAGACCCTACGTGTTCTTTTCCTCCCACGATCCGACGTCGAGACGTGACGAAAACACTTAAACTTAGTATTTCCGAGATAACTTACTTCTTTCCTCGAAATTCGTGACAATTCTATGCCGCAACTCCAAATCCGCGATAATTTTACTCTTAGAACACAATCCGCGATAATGTTGCACTTCAAGGATTTTTCGCGACTGATATTACCCGGGTATATTTCTTGCACTTATCAATACCCGGGGACTCGTCCGACACTTTTATTGGTATTTTCGGTATTTTTGGTATTTTCTTCGTATGGCGTTCTCAAGTGGCTTTCTCACAATTCTGGCCCTCTAGGCCCTATATAAAGTCTCTGTAAGCATTTTGAGATGTTTCGGGTCATTTCGGCCCCAGACGGGGCCAGGGGTATTTTCGTAATTTGCCACCCGAGAGTACACCGGTCAGGTGCGATGATGTTATGTGGCCGCATATTTGCTATCTGGAAGCAGTGGATTATTCTACGGGGTCCTCCGGTATTTTCTCATCAATATCCTCGCCTAATTCTTGATCGAGACGCATTTCCGAAGTTATATTGCGGAACGGTATTTTTTCTAATTTAATTGGATATTAGTTGAGGTGTCTTGGGCTTAGTCTAATGAAGTTGGACTCTTGGGCCTAGGCTTGTGTTTTGGGCTACATTTCTCTATAAATAGAGGTCCTAAGGCATTGAAAAAGGGGTTGGATCCTTTTCGCATCTCCAAAGGCAAGACTTTCACTCGAAATCGCGAGATTTCAACACTACAGCTCCTTCTCGCGAGATTTCGTACCAAATCTCGCGGCCAGCCCCTTCTCGCGAGAAATCAGACCAAACGTCGCGATCGAGCCAAGCCTTAGCCCAGACCCGCGACATTTCGCACCAAACCTCGCGACTGGCCTCCTCTCGCGAGTTTCTGAACCATTTATCGCGACCAGGCTTGCCACAGCCCTGTCCCGCGATATTTCGTTATATTTGGCCTTTTGGAGTATATTTGATCGTCTTTCGATCCGTTTTCATCCGTATTATCGTTATAATCTCGATGTAATTGTATTACTTGACTATTATAGTGAAAACCAAGGTAGAGCTTCGCTCTCCCGAGGACGTAAGCCCACACATTGTGGGCCCAACCTCGTACATCGTTTGTGTCCCCACAACAACATAAATTACGAATTAATCATAAATTGACTGATCTAAAAATAAATATCCAAAACATTTTTAGACTAGATCAGCGACAATTTTACTCTTGTTCCTATTTTCCGCGACAATTCTCTTCACCAAAAATCCGAGATAATTCTCTTCATCACCCAAATCCGCGACAATAATGTTCTCTGAGAAATCCACGACAATACTGCTCTTTGACGAGTTCCGCGATAATAATGGCCTGTGTAGAGTCCGCGATAATTTTCCTTCTTCGTGGCAATTTTCGGATTTTCGTGTTTTAATGATGATTAACTCGTTTTTGGGCGTTCTCACCCCTATTTATAGACATTCTAACTTTTCTAATTCACACTTTAACCCCTCATTCCTTTGCTTTTGACCCCTCTTTTATCTTTTTCTTTACTTTTCTATTTTTCGTTTCCTTTTACGTTCTTTCGTTCCCGTATCCCTCGTTATCTCTCGTCTAGACTTTACCGTTACATTCCCTACTATTTGTTTCGTCGTACCTTTTTCTCGGTTATTACATCCTTCTCCACTCATTTTGAGTTTCGTCCCGAAACTCGTGCATACCAATCTTCCATTAACTCCGGCGCTCTCTGTCTAATTTCTCGTTCTGTTTCCCATGTAGCTTCCCTCTCTCCTTGATTGGACCATTGTACTTTCACCATGGGGATTTGTTTATTTCTGAGCCTTCTTTCCTCTCTGCCTAGGATCTTTACTGGGACTTCCTCGTACGTTAGTTCCGGGGTTATCTCTATGGGTTCCCCCACACATTCTTGAATCCCTTAAGTCACCCTCTTCCACAGTTGGGATACATGGAACACGTTGTGTATCCCCCCCATTTCCTCCGGAAGCTTCAGCTGATATGCTAGTTTTCCGATCCTTCGTTCCACCTCATATGGTCCGATATACCGGGGGCTCAGCTTCCCTGTCCTTGTGGTCGTTAGCACCCCCTTCATAGGTGATACCTCTAGGTATGCGTGATCCCCAACTTTTAACTCTAATGGTCTCCTTTTTGTGTCTGCCCAACTTTTGTATCGGTCTTGTGCCGCCTTAATGTTCTTTCGTACCACGGCTACCTTTTCAATGGTGACTTCCACTAATTCTATCCCCGTGGTCATTCTCTCTCCCACCTCATCCCAACATAGCGGTGTACGACACTTCCTCCCATACAATGCCTCATATGGCGCCATGCTAATGCTGCTCTGAAAGCTATTATTGTACGCAAATTCCACTAGCGGTAGGAAATCCTCCCAACCTCCCTTAAACTCCAATACACATGCCCGTAACATATCCTCCATAATATGGTTGGTTCTATCAGTCTGACCATCCGTCTGTGGATGATAGGCTGTGCTCATGCATAACTGAGTTACGAGCGATTTCTGCAAACTTCGCCAAAATCTAGACGTGAATCTCGGGTCCCTGTTTGACACGATATTTACTGGAACTGCAGGTAATTTGACTATGTTATCCACATATATTCTGGCTAGCCTGTCCACTCTGTACGTTGTCTTGACTACAAAAAAGTGAGCCGCCTTCGTAAGACGGTCCACCACCATCCATATCGAGTCGTTCTTTCGTGGGCTCTTGGGTAGTCCTACCACAAAGTCCATGCCGATGCTATCCCATTTCCACTCTGGAAATTCTATGGGTTGTAGTTCACCCCCCGGGCTTTGGTGTTCGGCCTTAACTCGTTGGCAGTTTTCGCATTTGGCCACAAAGTTGGCAATCGCGTTTTTCATTCCATTCCACCACCAGTGCGTCTTTAGGTCCCGATACATCTTAGTACTTCATGGGTGAACTGAGAAAGCTTAACTGTGTGCTTCCGTCATAATCTTCTTGCTTAGCTCTGGCCTGTTTCTTACCCATATACGATCATTCATTCGGATTAGCCCATCGCTTCCTTTGCTTATTTCTAATTTATCGGTTTTGTTTCCTCTTTTCGCGTTACGGGTTTCTCAGGGTCTGATATCTATGCTTCTAGTACCTCCTCCAGTATCCCTGGCTTCGCGGTAACCGTCCCTAACATGACTGTGGTCGATTCTACCACTTCCAGTTGCAAGTTATCCATTTCCCTTACCAATGTGTAGGCTAGCGCGCCACGAGTCTTCCTCTCAGTGCATCGGCTACCTGGTTTGCCTTTCCAGGGTGGTACTGAATGTCCAGATCAAAATCTTTTATCAGTTCTAACCATCTTTTTTTGTCTCATGTTAAGCTCCCTATGAGTGAATAGGTACTTCAAACTCTTGTGGTCGGTGAATATCTCACACTTCACACCGTACAGGTAATGGATGTAATAGCCGAAAAAAAAGGTATGTCGAAACAAATAGTAGGGAATGTAACGGTAAAGTCTAGATGAGAGATAATGAGAGATACGGGAACGAAAGAACGTAAAAGGGAACGAAGAGTAGAAATGTAAAGTAAAAGATAAAAGAGGGGTCAAAAGTAAAGGAAGGAGGGGTCAAAGTGTGAATTAGAAAAGTTAGGATGTCTATAAATAGGAGTGAGGAGGCCCAAAAACGGGTTAATCATCATTAAGACCCGAAAATCCGAAAATTCCCTCAAAGAAGGAAAATTATCGCGAAAATCTCCAAGGATCAAAATTATCGCGAAAAAGTTGAAGGCAAGAATTGTCGCGAAAATCTTGAAGAAGGAAAATTATCGCGAAAATCTCCAAGGCACAAAATTATCGCGAAAAAACTGAAGGCAAGAATTGTCGCGAAAATTTTGAAGAACAAAATTGTCGCGAAAATTTACAAAGGCAAAATTGTCGCGAAAATTCACGAAGAGTAAAATTGTCGCGGATTTCTAGTAAGGCATAAATTATCGCGGATTTCAACCCAGTGCAATATTGTCGCGAATTTTAATCNCCGCCGCCGCGGTGCCCAGCTCTACAAGTGTCCGCTCCATCTGAAAGAAAAACAAGAGTTATAAGTAAATATATGTCAAACAGGAGACAAATAATTTTTTAAGTAAAAGTGGGCAGTGTTATTACAAACCTCTCCACCCATACGACGTATCGTCGCAGCTTGGCCCGTAACCCGACTGAAATCAGTAAATATCGTGTGATCATCCCGACCACGCGGCGACATCTCTGGATTCCAATCAAAGTAGTTCAAGGCCGGTCAATTGGAAACTCTGTTATTTTTCGTGATCCAAATGGCCACTCCGTCTTTCATCAATATGAAACCTACCTGACATTCTATCTCGAGCCATTCCTACACAGTGAGTTTCGGGATATCCTGTTGGGAAAAATTCACTCCTTCCCAGAGAAGAAAAGAATTCCCAATATCGTGGGTCGGATCGAATTAATGCGATGAGAACCGAATGTAAATGAAGAAAGGTAAAACACACAAGATTTACCGTGGAAAACCACGTGACCGATAAACCTCGGCCGTGAACTCACTATCACAAGAAGAATGAAATTGATTGATTACAATTGTCTTCATGATGCCTCTATTTATAGAGTCCAACTAGGATCTAATCTAGGAAATATTCTACAGAATATTCTACAATGTTCTCTTTCCATATCTTTGACCGCATCCTCCATTTATATATAACAAGATATATTTGCATACATTCTTCCATATATATCTCCAGAATATATCTTCATATCTTCTTCCATATATATCGCCAACAAAATATATCTTCATATATTCTTTCATATATATCGCGGACAGAATATATCTTCATATCTTATTCCATATATATATAACCAATAAGATATATCTCAATATCTTCTTCCATATATGCAACCAATAAGATATATCTCAATATCTTCTTCCATATATGCAACCAATAAGATATATCTCAATATCTTATTCCATATATTTAATTCATCAATTAAGGAAAGATATTTCCCCTCGATACTCTCGAATCCCGATCCAAGTCTAATCCGACCTCTATCAAATAGACTCATCACAATCGTCCGATCGATATCCTTCAAGTCGATCAACATCATCGATTCATGTTAGGTTTCCTCTGGTCGGTCTTTCACCATCGAACCCTTGGACTATCACTCGACCTCCATTCATAACATATCCCTTATCCAGAAGGCGTTGAGGAAATTAGCATTCAACCTACTCTTCCCAGTCGGTTTCGACAACTCTAGAAGATATGGGCCCTCCACCGGCTTTTTTACATTGTCCGAACGAGTTTCCTGTGCCACTTCACCCTCCGGACGAGTTTCCTGCACCACCTCCTCCACAGATGGGTCTATTGGTTAACGCCCACTTATTTCGCCCTCCTCGTAATCCCTAAAGACGTCAACTAACGACTTAGCAAAATCATACATCCCCCTTCGAGGGCGAGGTCTTCGGGGTCTGGATCCTCAAGATTAACCTCCAGTTTCTGAGCCACGGGAGCCAAATCTTCAACATTCTAAGGCATCGACATATTTTCTCCTTGCTCGGGAGGTTCCATTATCATAGCAGGCTGCGGGGGAGTAACAGGTTTGACTTCATCAGTGTGTGACACCTTTTCCTGTAGACTTAGCGCCAACTCGAATATAAGGTCGTCTTCTTCTGAGACCAGCGCACATAGCGATCTCAACTTGTCGCTTAACATAGACGGGTCTTTAGCCGGTGCCATTATTTTATCTACAAAACAAACAAGTTGTGTAGCCCATCGTTTCCTTTGCTTATTTCTGATTTATCTGTTCCGTTTCCCTCTTTTCGCGCTACGGGCTTCTCCGGGTCTGATATCTGTGCTTCTAGTACCTCCTCCAGTATCCATGGATTCGCGGTAACCATTCCTAGCATAACTGTGGTCAACTCTACCACTTCCAGTTGTAGGTTCTCCATTTCCCTTATCTACGTGTTGGCTAGCACGCCATGAGTCTTCCTGCTCAGTGCGTCGGAAACCTGGTTTGCCTTTCCGGGGTGACACTGGATGTCTAGATCGTAATCCTTTATCAGTTCCAACCATCTCCGATGTCTCATATTAAGCTCCTTCTGAGTGAATAGGTACTTCAAACTCTTGTGGTCGGTGAATATCTCGCACTTCACACCGTACAGGTAATGTCTCCAAATCTTGAGTGCGAATACCACCGCGGCTAATTCCAAATCATGTGTTTGGTAGTTTAACTCATGTATCTTCAATTGACGGGATGCATATGCTATAAATTTCCCCCCTTGCATCAGTACACACCCGAGTCCTTCTTTCGATGCGTCGCCGTATGCCGCGAAATCCTGCCCTAGTGTGGGTAATACTAGTATTGGAGCAGTTGTCAATTTCGTTTTGAGACATTCAAAACTCTCTTCGCATTTCTCATCCCACGTATACCTCATTTCCTTTTGGGTCAAATTTGTCAACGGTTTAGCAATCCTTGCGAACCCTTCGATGAATTTCCGATAGTACCCGTCCAATCCTAAGAAACTCCTTACTTCCCGAGCATTTGTCGGTCTTGGGAAATTCGTAACTGTTTCTGTCTTTGTTGGGCCTACCGTCACCCCCCCTGCTGATATCACGTGGCCTAGGAAAGCTATGATGTCCATCCAGAATTCACACTTGCTGTATTTGGCATATAACTTCTCTTGTCTGAGAGTCTGTAATTCCATTCTCAGATGTTGCTCGTGTTCTTCCTCGTTACGAGAGTAAACTAGGATGTCGTCAATGAACACCACCACAAACTTGTCTAGGTATTGACGAAACACCCGATTCATCAAATCCATGAAAATTGTTGGGGCATTGGTTAACCCAAACGGTACCACCATGCATTCGTAATGGCCGTACCTTGATCGAATGGCTGTCTTCGGTATGTCTCCTTCTCTTACTCGGACTTGATGGTACCCTGACCTCAAGTCTAATTTTGAGAACACCTTCGCACCTTGTAACTTATCAAACAAGTAGTCGATCCTAGGCAACGGGTACTCATTCTTTATCGTGACCTTGTTTAATTCTCGGTAGTCGTAGCACAATCTTAACTCGCCGCTTTTCTTTCTAACAAATAACACTGGTGCTCCCCAAGGGGAGTTGTTTGGCCTTAGAAATCCTTTTTCTAATAGCGACTCAATCTGTTGTTTCAGTTCTTGCATTTCTCGGGGTGCCATTCGGTATGGAGCCTTAGAAATCGGTTGCGTTCCAGGGAGCAGTTCTATTCCCATTTCTACTTCTCTCTGAGGCGGTTGCCCCGGTAGCTCATCGGGAAATACATCACTGTATTCACAAACCACTGGAACGGACTTCAATGGTATCCCTTCCTTCTTCGTCGTGACAAATGCTAGCCAATTCGATCGATTCTTATATTCCTCATACTCACCCGTAATCGATTCTCTGACCATGTCTTTTCTCCTCTCTCGGAGCGCACTAAACGTGATCGTACGTTCCCGACATCTCACTTGCGCATCGTACTTAGATAACCAATCAATTCCTAGTATGGCATCGAATCCCATATCCCCTAACTCAATCAAATCTACCTCTGTTCGCACTGTGTCCACTTCTACCGTGCACCCTTTGTAGATTCTATTTGCCTCCATGGCTTCCGATCTCGGTGTTTTTTTTTTATTTTAGCGTTACTCCCCGTTATCCCCCATCTTATCTCCCGTGAAGCTGGTCATCCCAGCAATCTTTAATGCCTCGTTGTAGTACATCCTACCCTTTTCGGGCCTTGCCCCTGGTTCCATTTGCACGGAGATTCACCTCTCCGTCTGTCCCTGTCTTATTGCGCTAACTAGGGAACTTGCCATGGTCTGGAACAGGTCCCTGAGACTTTCCTGGCTGAACGTGAGAGGCGTCAATGAATCCGCAACCGGAGTCTCTGTCGCCGGTGCCTGTTCTGATGCGTTGCTATCATGTTCTCGGTTTCCATGCGCTCTCGTTCTAGGCGCCATTCCTACATTAATTTTTCGTTATATCTTACGCCTATTCATGTCATCCGTTACATTCTATGCCCATCCCTTCCTATGGTCGGTTGTCCTCCTACGAGTTTCCTAGACTCTTCTACGTAGGATCACACTGTTACCGGTTTAGTAACGATGTTACGCTCTGATACCATTTGTGCCTAGTTGTTTTGTTAAAACATGATAATTAAAACGAAAACATTCGAATGCAAATTTAAAACATAGTTCGAAACATGAAAGTACGATAGCATAATTTAGAGAATTCTCCAAAGGGACAGGACTCTATCACCGGACAACCGACGACCTCCTTCCCCGATCCCTATCATATCTCGTCTGCGTCACCTACAAAATCTGTAAAGCAGTCACAATTTATTAAAGGAAACTTCACACACGCTACACGTTATCTTTTCGTTTCTTAATTAAACCGTACACGCACACGTGAATCATTCCAGTTAACCGTTTTCCTTATTTCCCTCTTCTTTTACCCTTATCATTCCCGTCATTCATTAACTTTACTGTTGCCGAGATTACATGCTCGGTGCATGTCCCGCCCAAGCCAACCGTTAGCTGTTGGATGACTCGACGGGCCATATGCTTCTCTTCCCCGGGTGGGTACTTAGGCGCTACCCCTTTTTCCACCCGGATCCGTTCTGCCCTCTTCGTACGTATCTTTTCCTTTTTGGAACTTACCGTTCCCTTCATCAGGCANCCATATGCTTCCCTTCCCCGGGTGAGTACTTAGGCGTTACCCCTTTTTCCACCGGATCCGTTCTGCCCTCTTCGTACGTATCTTTTCCTTTTTGGAACTTACCGTTCCCTTCATCAGGCATGCCCTTCCTTTGGCGAATCGTGTACTAGGCACGATGCCGGGTTCGGCCGGACGGTCCATCCTTCCTTACCCCGAGTCTTATTATCATTTATCTCGTTCATTCGTATCCTTACTTCCTTCTTTATTAACCCAATCCCATTCCCTAAGTCTGAACCTTCCCTTACTATATTGCGTTCACTCCGCTTACCGTTTACTTTCGCTTGCTATAGTCTTTCCGCGCTTTCCTGCATTTCGTAATAGGTTTCGGTTACTCGAATTTCGACGTTATTATCCTATTGTTAACTATATGGTTACAGTAAACTTTACGTGTTCCTTTCCTCCCACGATCGGACGTCGCGACGCGACGAAAACACTTAAACTTAGTATTTCCGCGACAATTAACTTCTTTCCTCAAAATTCGCGATAATTCTATGTTGAAACTCCAAATCCGCGATAATTTTACTCTTGGAACCAAATTCCGCGACAATTCTCTTCATCAAGAAAAGCCGCGATAATTCTCTTCATCATCAAATCCGAGATAATACTGCACTGATAACGATTTCCGTGATAATTTACACACGTTCAATTTCCGCGACAATTTACTCTTCAACGAAAATCGGCGACAATATGCTCATCCAAAAATCAGCGATAAAATGCATGCATGGGAAAAATTCGCAATAATTTCCTTCTTTGCGGGTATTTTCGGATTTTCGGGTCTTAATGATGATTAACTCGTTTTTGGGCCTCCTCACCCCTATTTATAGACATCCTAACATTTCTAATTCACACTTTGACCCCTCTTTTATCTTTTTCTTTACTTTTCTTTACTTTTTCATTTTTTCGTTCCCTTTTACGTTCTTTCGTTCCCGTATCTCTCATTATCTCTCGTCTAGACTCTCGTCTAGACTTTACCGCTACATTCCCTACTATTTGTTTCATCGTACCTTTTTCTCGGCTATTACAGATCCAGTACATTGGCTTAGGTGGACTTTAGAGAGGCACGTAGAAGGCAAATGTATTTTCACGGATCTCAACGAGCACCCAACAATCACGTGCCTCAACTAGCGCCCCACTTAACTTCATAGCTCGGGTCTCAATAAGCACTCGTGGGCCTCATGTAGCACCCCACTTAACTTCATAACTCAAGTCTCAACAACCACCCGGGGGCCTCAAGTAGCGCCCTAATTATTCTAATATGATCGGGTCTCAACAAGCACCCGTGGGCCTCATGTAACGGCCGTCACGTTTACCTTTCGGGTATAAACTTGCACCCGGAATCAACACACTTTCCCTCCGGTATGAACTTGCACGTGGGGTCATCACACTTTCCCACCGGTATAAACTTGCACCCGGGGTCATCAAACTTTCCCTCCGGTATAAACTTGCACCAGGGTTCATCTCACTTTCCCACCAGTATAAACTTGCACCTGGGGTCATCACACTTTCCCTCCGTTATAAACTTGCACCCGGGGCCATCACACACTCGCCACCGGTATATACTTGCACCCGAGGCTATCACACTCTCGCCACCGGTATATACTTGCACCCGGGGTCATCACACTTTCCCTCCGGTATAAACTTGCACCAGGGTTCATCTCACTTTCCCACCAGTATAAACTTGCACCTGGGGTCATCACACTTTCCCTCCGGTATAAACTTGCACCCGGGGTCATCAAACTTTCCCTCCGTTATAAACTTGCACCCGGGGCCATCACACACTCGCCACCGGTATATACTTGCACCCGAGGCTATCACACTCTCGCCACCGGTATATACTTGCACCTGGGGTCATCACACTTTCCCTCCGGTATAAACTTGCACCCGGGGTCATCAAACTTTCCCTCCGTTATAAACTTGCACCCGGGGCCATCACACACTCGCCACCGGTATATACTTGCACCCGAGGCTATCACACTCTCGCCACCGGTATATACTTGCACCCGGGGCCATCACACTCTTGCCGCCGGTATAAACTTGCACCAGGGTTCATCTCACTTTCCCACCAGTATAAACTTGCACCTGGGGTCATCACACTTTCCCTCCGGTATAAACTTGCACCCGGGGTCATCACACACTCGCCACCGGTATATACTTGCACCCGAGGCTATCACACTCTCGCCACCGGTATATACTTGCACCCGGGGTCATCAAACTTTCCCTCCGTTATAAACTTGCACCCGGGGCTATCACACTCTCGCCACCGGTATATACTTGCACCCGGGGCCATCACACTCTTGCCGCCGGTATATACTTGCACCCGAGGCCATCACACACTCGTCGCCGGTATATACTTGCACCCGGGGCTATCACACACTCGCCACCGTTATATACTTGCACCCGGGTTCATCACACTCTCGACCCGTCCATAAAACGGCGTCACCACTTAGTCGGCCCGTCCATAAGACGGCGCCATCGCACTCTCGACCCGTTCATAAAACGGTGTCATTCGGCCCGTTCATAAGACGGTGTCATGCGGAAGTGGACCAGCCTCCGGCAAGGGCGCTACCCTCGTCAGCCTGTCATGGAGGAGTCAGGTATATACTTGCACCCTGATTTGCCACGGAAATATACATCACAACAAACATGCCTCTTAAGATATTCCAACAGTAATTATGTATAGACGGTTCTGCCGCGGACAGGAAGACTCATCATGTTTAAAATATTTTGACGCAGTATCTAATTTGACGAGTTTGAAAATGATCGACTATAAGACAGGTGGTACATTGCATTTCTAATCTAACCTATTTAATTTATTCCATCCTCCTTCGTACTAAAATGCAATGGACCTACTCCTACCATACCAGTCCCCTAGTCGATTGAATTCATGTCGTCAAAAAAGATACTTAAAGAATTAGAATATGACCACAAAAAAGAGGGGAAAATTTTATTTTAAAAAGATCGATGAGTCACGTCTATACATAATACTTGCGCAAATTGGAAATATGCAAAGTCCGTGGCAGCTCCTCCCCGCTTATATTTGCGATCTCATACATTCATTTTCTTACCACCATCGTAATACGTTATGAAATTTCCCATTCAAAGTACAACTTGCCAACATGTTTACTCATCTCAACTTTCTTGATAGTGAGGGGAATTAATATACCGATCCCCATATTTCGATAGGCAAATTGTTGACATCAATTCAATTTCTGATAGATATGAAATAATAAGTGCAAGAAATAAATGAATTCCTTGAATAGATAGACATGATGTCCTGATAATCTAGAATATGTAGGAAGAATTCTCATAACAATAGATTTCACTCCCTTCAATAAGTTTCCAAGTGGAATAAACTCTATACTCCTTGTATTTGTTTCGTCATTATTACTGGTTCAACGGATCACAATCATAATATTATCACTTCAATTCAAAACTTTCATAACATCCTCATGTCTTTCCATATTGACCAGATGTTTGTAGTCATAAGTCCCCAGTGTTTATCGGTAATATTACGACATCATATCTGAATTCTTTAGAATGCTTCCTTGAAATAAACTAATTAATCGGTCTCTCCTTGCCAGTTAATATTCTACATATACCATCATTTTCGTAAAATTCACACTCAAATGATCTTAGTTCTCCTTCCCGAATAGAACTAATTTAAGTGTATCAAGATTCGGCCATTGGTAGTTTCCTACTAACATAATTAACTGACCGATGATATTTGTCATTGTGTCTAACCAAGTCAGCTTTCTCAAAACTTCTCTTTACAGTACAAACTATAAAACCAACGGCTCCCCAGGGAAAGGTGGCGACATTAACGATTCTTTACTCAAATACTTCATCAAATTTTCACAAGCTGATCGACATTGAACAATATTCATTTCTATTCATCTTGCAGACGCATAAGACCAAGAACATTCCTCCCCTTTCTCACAAACGCCCATCTAGGAGAGCTGAACATAATTCGATACTTTCGCAGGATACTAAAACATTCGTTCATATGCTTAACATGATTTCCGCATTGTCGACTCTTTGTATGCATTCCTTGATGTAGACTTCCAAACATTCATCGATCGTATCCTTAAATATGAATCCACCTCAAATCTATCATCATACGAACTCTCCATCTATTATTCAACTTTGGGACAACCTATTGATTCGTGATCCAATATACGTATCTTACAAGCTTGATGAGTCATGCTTGCAACAAACTTCCAACATATTCATCAATTGCCTTTTCTTTTTCTGTGAGAACTTCTGCTTCTTCTAATGAATCATTTTCAATCTATGTTGACATCTCCATTTCAAACCTGAATAACAACACTATGACAATTCTCCATTTCAAACTGCTTTAATAACCGCATGTTTCATCTACTTATCATTTTTTTTTATACTTCAGAAAAGACCTCATCATTTGAATCCACTCATGTTTTCTGATAAAACATCCACAATCCAAACTGATTTCTTCGCACTAGAGCCATACATAAGGATTTGACACATGATATTACAACAAGAAAGTGTTAACTCCGGGTTCCCTTTCATCTTTCTGATACCCGAGGGGATAGGAAACTTCATCATCAATGAGGCTTGGATAAAATCGCTCGAACAAACATAAAGCACTCATTTAGAATATCATTGTAAGGGATGATAAGAAGATCCGCCACTACGAATACCACCATTAAATTCCTCGATATTTTTTATCTCCCAAAGAGATTAGGAGAAAATTAGATCATTCAGGAGCATCAACACTGTTATTAAATCTGATTAACATAAAATGTACTGTCTTGAGCTTAATAGTTCAACTCAATAATGTTGTTGGTGAATTAAGAGATCCATAAATATATATTTCCGGAAGAATACCATTCCAAATGATCATTAAAATAAATTTGAAGAAGGGGAGTTTCATAAAATTAAATTTCCGGACGAATACCATTCTGGACAATTAATAAAATATATTAATTCGATGTCCCCTTCACGATATATAACTCCAGACAAGTAACGTTGATAGTTAACTCCTTAAAGGACTTTAGAGTGATCAATTAATCACCAATGGCAGATACAGTGATGCTACGACTAATAACCAATTGCTTGAAGTCCTCATGAATATTATTCCAGACGAATACTATTCTAGATTGTGAAGTAAATCGAACAGATGAACCCTTCACGATAGATTAAGATTAATCTGAACGAATACCATTTCGGATGATTAAGAAAGATAATTAGATGCCCTCTTCATGATATACTCCGCTACGTTCTTTTCTTCACTATTTTGATCAGCGGATCGTGAACGTACTGATGTTGGGAGATGACATTCTTCAGGCAATTACTCGATCCACTCTTCTGAATTCAAAACATTTTGATAAACACCAAGTAAGTAGATAGCTAATAGATGCCCTCTCGGATGAATTCCCGCTCTGAGAAGGCTCAGTAATGAGTCCTCGGTAATACATCGCCCTCGTTTCATCCAATTATCCGAGGGTTTGGCATTGTTATCGACCCTCGATAGTGAAAAGATGCTGAAATACTCTCTACATGATTTAATCTAAGAAATATTCAAAATTTATCCAATCTACCACTAAATATTTGCCGTAACAACTTCAAGACACCTAAATTACGAAAATGACCCAAACATCAATTTATCTGTGAATCTTTCAAAAATATTGATAATGTCATTAGGAAATTTTATATGCGCTTACAGGGCCTATACATTACGAAAACACAATATCCCCGGGGTGTCCGAAATATAAAGACCTCCAAAGTTGCTTTATCTCAAAATATTCAGAATACATTGGAAGGCGCTCCATAAGATTATCGGGGTATCTAAATTACAAAAATATCCCCGTACAATATCAATAGTGATCTTCATAGTTCATTGCAAAAATAATCATCCCTTTTTAATTCGTCGCTGTGGCAGAATATCAAACCAACAACTTCACATTTTTTGTGATGTCTTTGCAATACTGTGAAATCAAATAGAAATGAACTCTAATCAACTCAAGTGTCTTCAGTCTGAAGACTCAACTCCGACTCCATCAATCAATTAGAAAAGAACCATCGTGCTCCAAATTTTTAATATTATGAGCACATTGAACACAAAGCCATGAAACCATAATTCCTATGTAAAAGTGTTTAAATCATTATTTATCATGATATAAGAAAATAAAACCGATAGAAAACTAAGATAATCTTCGTTCCATCAAGTGTATGCTAAGTTCCCAATGTTATAAGAAAAGACCATAAATTCCCCGTAAAGAACCACGAAATTCTATATTTCCTCCGTAATATCGAATTCTCTTGCGTTTCCAATAATGAAGGAAGTCTCAATTTTCTCGAAACCTTAATACTTGTATAATACTTATAAATAAGAAAATCTCTGCCATCAATAATATAAACTTATGACAAATCCAATAATATATAGGAAAATTTGTGTCATTCCTACGACAATTTGACTATTTTAATCATAAATAAGAACATCAATTCTAACACTTGCATGTGTCGGAGGAGACAAATTGTCTTTTCTATGCATCCAAAACAATTTCACTTCATATGTAATCTTTCCAGAGAGTTTCCGGCTATCCATAAGATTCTTTAATAATTAAATAATTTTCTGTTAAGGTGGTGATAAACAACTCAGGATGATAATACATACGAGTCCCCTAGTAAATCATTCAGAAGATACCATAAATAATACCAACATGAAAATATTAGCATTTATCATAAAATCCGCATCATCCCAATCCAAAAAATATAGAAATCCATCTTCTTTGGATTATATAATTTCAAATCCGAAGTAAATAAGATCAATCGATCTACATGTTCCATAACGAAGAAAGTTCATAAATTTGAATAATATGTCTTGATAAATATGTATAAATATCATAACGATCCAATAGTGAAATAATTAAATCCATACCAGAATTCTTAGATAACAAATTCTGAAAAATCGGAAGCAACATTGTTATATTTCCGCCGATAATTCGAACATTGAAATAATTACAGAAACTCATCTCCACCGTTGAGAACGTAGAAAAATGTGTCGTTAATAATATACGTAAACTTCAGAATAATCCAACCGTGAAATAAAGCACGTCATATAGAATACCATAACTCAATATTGCAGAAAACTCAATCTGAAACTTTAAACGTTTGTCGTTATTTAAAAACTGAAACAACATTTAAAATCGATCTCCACCATCTAGAACATTTACAGGTACGTCTAGACTAATATATATTAATTTCAGAAACATCCAACGGTCCAATTATGCAAACTGAATAGAATATCCGAACTGCGCATTACTATAGGATTAGAAATAACAACCATATATTCGGATAGTAATCTGAAATATGAAAGTGCCAAAACACTGATCATCAACAATCAGAGGACCAAAAGATATGTGAGAAACCATGCTAAAATTTTTCAGAATGATCCAAAGGTAAAACAATGAGATTCGAATCGAAATTTCAGAATTACATATAGTAGAAAAAGCATATACGAATCGTTCTAGACCAACATTAATTCAAAAATCCAAACGATCTTAAAATTCGATCTTCACCGTTCAGAACTGATATCCATATGTCTATAACAGTATACAAAAATTTCAGACCAATCCAACGGATAAATAAATAGAAACACGGTGAATACCAAAGCTGCGCTGAATCGATAAATATATTTTGCGTTTTCCATCCCAAACTCCGGATAAAAACTCAATGGGATTAAAAACGTCCCCACGGACGGCGCCAATGTTATCGCTGCTAAAAATTGGCAATAAAAAAATTTAGACCCCTTTTACGGATAGGGGTCGAACGAAAAAGTAATACGAAAGCAAGAAATAAAAAGACACGATTTTTGTAGGTGGAAAACCTTTCTGTAAAAGAAAGGATAAAAAACCACCCCGGCTGTAGCCTTTGAATCCACTATAAACGTCAAGTTCGTAGATTTACAATAGGAGAACATGATGTAGAAAACCAAAGAAAAAGATCATGTTTTGATGGCCGTAGTCGTAGGTTTCCCGGGCGATAAAGATAAGAATAGCGGCTTCCTCCTTAGGTCAAGAATCCAAGCTCCCCTCCTTAACACTTTAATCATGTTTATATAGGTGATTTGTCCAGCCCAATTATAACTCACTAGGTCCACCAATAATGGAGTCCAATAAATAATAACACATTAATCTCTAAATTAAGCACAATGGTCCAATAAATAAGTTACCCGATCCAAATACCACGATAAGCTATAAACAATGTGAATCATCAAGATACCTCGATCTGCTTTATTTCTCGACTTGGGAATTACTATATAGATATATGTGTGTTATCGAATAATAAATATCTCAGGGTGATATCAAGAAGAGTATTATGTTAAGTGTGAAGATCAATATTATTATCGATCGGTCACACTTGGATGATGATTGGCAATTTGGTCGATTGGGCACACACGGAAGATAGGATGGTCGGTATTGGTACCGAAGAACGCAATACCGAAGGTGACAAAGGGACCTAAGCAATCGGGTCGAGGACCGAAGGCACGTGACCCGAAGATATGAGATGGAGTCAATCAGTCGAGGATCGAACTGAGATATAGTGGGTCCCACTGGTCTAAGATATCGGCAGTTATGGAAGGAGATATTAAAGGAAAAAAAATCATATCAAATCAGTATATAAGATGTATATATATGATTTGATCATGAATAATCATATATGGAGATATGTTCAAATATTATGAATATTTGTTAGTTACCTTAATTATCTCAACCACCTCATCTATATAAATGGGTCTTAGGGTTCATTGTTATGTACTTCAATACTCTTGTATTCCGAGTTTTCCTCTTCGTGTGTGTGTGTTGTAATCTTCTCAAGTGATAGTGAATTTGGCCGTTTCCGCCGGTCACGTGGTTTTTTTCCCTTTCCGGGGTTTCCACGTTAATTTCTTGTGTCGCTGTTTTCTCTTTGCTTTAATTCTCGGGTTCTACTTAATCTATCGAGATTGTTCGCACACGTGTTCAATCCCCAACAATTGGTGGTGGCTGTGGGGTAGTAGCGGTGCAATCGGCGATGGGTGACAATAAGGGAAGCCTAATGATGTTTGATGGATCTGATTTTGCCTATTGGAAAAT
>RWGZ01001579.1:34762-67710 GCA_009725065.1 Utricularia reniformis
CAACAATTGGTGGTGGCTGTGGGGTAGTAGTGGTGCAATCGGCGATGGGTGACGATAAGGGAAGCCTAAGGATGTTTGACGGATTTGATTTTGCCTATTGGAAAATGCAAATCCGTAATACCTTTTATCAGAATGATCTAGGGGAAGCATTGGAAGAAAAGAAGCCGGCAAAGAGGATGCGGATTGGCAGAAATTGGATCGCAAGGCGTTGGCGATCGTTCAACTATCGTTGTCGAAGAAGGTGTCGTTTAACTACAACAAACATACGACGACTCACGGTATGATGAAGGCGCTGTCCGATATGTACGAGCGGCCTTCATCGACAAATCGTGTGCTCTTGATACGGCAGTTGTATACCATGACGATGGGAGAGGGTGCCTCGGTTGCAGAACATCTGAATGATTTCTGCAATCTTACAGGCCAGTTGTCGGTGGCTGGACATGTCATGGATGATGACACGCAGGCCGTTGCCGTTCTTGGTACCATGCCCGAAATCTGGTCAACGACGGTTGATATTATCAGTAGTAACCTGGGAAACTCAATTTCGATGATGTGCCGGCTCGACTCATCAGTGAAGAATTGAGTCGGAAGCATAAGGGAGATACCAAAAGTAATGCATTGGTGGCAGATTCTTCCAGAGGTCGGAAGAATAACCCAGGGCAGAATGGCAAGAGTAGGGCCCGATCGAGGAATCGGGGAAAGTCAAAGAATCGGGGGGATCCCGATTGCTGGAATTGCGGGAAGAAGGGACACTTCCGCAAGGAATGCAAAGAGCCGAAGGAGGATAATTCAGCATCGGTAGTGGCTGAATCTGACGATGCACTTGTACTCTGTCTCGAGAGTCCAATGGAGTCATGGGTGGTTGACTCAGGTGTATCCTTTCACTCATGTTTTAACAAGAAGTTGATTAAGTCTTTCAAAGCATGGAATTTCGGGAAGGTTTATCTTGCCGATGGGAAGTTCCTGGAGATCACAGGTCGGGGTGATATACCGATTCGATCCTCAAATGGTTACTGTTGGACCTTGGAGGATGTGATGTATATACCCAGACAGAGAAAGAACCTGATATCGGTCGGACAGTTGGATTCCAAAGGGTACCGAACGTCTTTCGGGAGCGGTCGGTGGAGAGTGACCAAAGGGGCTTTGGTCATTGCTAAAGGAATCAAGTCGGGAACTTTGTACGTTGAGAAACCGATCGGGCCAGATGGGGACCGATCCACTCTCACTACACTGGAGACCGATCGGTCCCATTGGGACCGATCCACGGAGGACCGAAGGAGGTTGCTGAAGATGTGGCACGATCGCCTTGGCCACATGAGTGAGAAGGGCATGAAGATCATGGCCCGGAATGGCTTATTACCGACCTTTGAGGACAAAGAGGTTGGGTTCTGTGAAGATTGTGTGCTCGGCAAGCAGAGGAGAGTAACCTTTACGAAGGTGAAGCGGGATCGGAAAACCAGCAAACTGGAACTCTTGCATACCGATGTGTGGGGTATGGCACCGGTCGAGTCCGTTGGAGGCTCGAAGTACTACGTCACCTTCATTGACGATTGTACCCATAAGGTATGAGTCTATTTTCTAAGGAATAAATATGATGTGTTCGAGACATTCAAAAGGTGGAAAACAGAGGTGGAGCTCGAGGCTGGAACCAAGTTGAAGTGTCTCAAATCAGACAATGGAGGAGAGTATGACGGGGAGAAGTTTAGAAACTACTGTTTGGCGAACGGTATTAAGCTAGAGCGATAGGTCTCGAACAAGCCGGGGCAGAATGGAGTTGCCGAACGAATGAACCGAACGTTGAATGAGCGTGCCCGATCGATGAGATTGCACGTTGGTCTACCAAAGACCTTCTGGGCGGATGCTGTGAGTACGGCGGCATACCTGATCAATCGGAGTCCATCGATACCACTTGATTGCGAGTTGCCTAAAGAGAAGTGGACTGGGAAGGAGGTGAAGCTGGATCATCTCAAAGTGTTCAGTTGCATTGCGTATGTCCACATAGACCCTGAGAAGAGGGATAAACTTGATGCTAAAGCTGTAAAGAGTGTTTTCGTTGGTTATGGAATTAATTATTTTGGTTATCGGTTCTGGACCGAAGGGAGAAAAATAATTAGATCGGTCGATGCGACTTTCAACGAAGATCAACTTTACAAGAATGCTATCACAAAGGCTAAGGAGAAGTCTTCCGAGGAGATAGTGGTGATACCATCAAGTGGGAGCAGTGGACCTCCGTACCGATCGGATTAGCCGATCGGTATCACTTCTGACGAGGAGTCAGAATCTCAATCTGATCGGTCCAATACCGATCAGCAGAATGAAGACCAGGCGACAGATGACAATTTCGAAGAAGTCACTCCTGTGTTGAGGTGGTCAACCAGGGAGAGGAGATCACCCGATCGTTACACTCCTACAATGTATCATACATTGCTAACTGATGATGGCGAGCCAGAGAATTTCCGAGAGGCTGTTCAGTCTCGTGAGCAGGAAAAGTGGGAGCTTGCCATGAAGGACGAAATGGTGTCCCTGTCAAAGAACAAGACTTGGGTCTTGACTGAATTGCCGAGGGGACATCGGGTTTTACTAAATAGATGGGTCTTCATAGTAAAGTAGGAGGCAGATGGGTCCAAACGTTACAAGGCGAGACTAATGGTCAAAAGATTCTTGCAGAAGAAGGGAATTGACTATTCCGAGGTATTCTCACCGGTCGTCAAGATGACGACGATCAGGGTGATTTTGAGTATAGTGGCTGCAGAGAATCTCCATCTTGAGCAGATGGATGTGAAGACGGCCTTCCTTCACGATGATTTGGAGGAAGAGATTTACATGGCACAACCCGAGGGGTTTAAGGCGCATGGTAAAGAAAATCTAGTCTGCAAATCGGTAAAGAGCTTGTATGGGTTGAAACAAGCTCCTCGGCAAGGGTATTTAAAGTTTGATTCCCTAATGACCGAACGGGGATTCAAAAGATGCGAGACAAACAACTGTTGTTATCTCCGATGGGGCAAAGGGACATATGTAATCTTTCTACTGTATGTCGATGACATGTCGATCGCAGGGGGTAACATGGAGGAGATAAAACAAGTCAAACGGGAGTTGTCCGAAGCATTCGAGATGAAGGACCTGGGACCGGTCAAGCAGATTCTGGGAATGAGAATCTCGAGAGATCTGCAGAAGGGTACACTTACATTGAGAAAGTGTACACATGAAAAGTATATTGAGAAAGTGATTGATCGGTATCAAGTGGGAGGCTTGAAGGTTACTAAAACACCTTTGGGAGCACACATGAAACTTTCAAAGAAGCAGGCGCCGATGACCGACCAGGAGGCCGAAGAGATGAAGAATGTACCCTACTCTTCAGCGGTCGGGAGTTTGATGTATGCAATGGTCTGTACGAGGCCTGATATTGCACATGGAGTGGGAGTCGTGAGCAGGTTCATGTCGAACCCTCGGAAAGAGCATTGGGAAGTAGTGCTGTGGTTGCTCCGATACCTCAAAGGGACATCAGGGCGGGAGATGTGTTTTAGAAGGGGACCGATTGAACTAACAGGGTGATATTACCCGAATACTTTCTTTTATATTCATTCTCATCCGGGAGCTCGTCCAGCGTGGTTATCGGTATTTTCGGTATTCTCGGTATTTTCGGTATTCTCGGTACTTTCGGTATTCTCGTAATTCTGGCTTGTCAAGCGATATATAAAGCCTCGATAAGCTATCTGAAGTGTTTCGGGCCATTTCGGCTCCGGACGAAGCCAGGGGTATTTCCGTCATTTGCCACCGGAAGTGCACCGAATAGGTGCAATAATGTTGTCTGGCTGCAAATTCACTATCTAAAAGCGAAGGATCGATATACGAGGTTCTCGGGAATTTTCTGATCGTATTTCCGACTAACATCTTATCCGGGTTGCTTCCTGAGGTTTCGAGATCCACATGGCATTTATTTTGTCATAATTAGGGATATTTAATTATTTTGGGCTAAGTGAGGTGAACTATGCTTATGGGCCTAAGAGGGTGAGTTTTGGGCTAAATTCCTCTATAAATAGGATTCACAAGGCATTGAAAAGGGGTTCGGATTTTCATCACGCTTCCCAAGGCAGAACCAGCTCTCCAGTCGCGACCAAACTGCCTAGCCGCGACGAGTCACCCTGACTCGCGATCAAACTGCCTAGCCGCGACGAGTCCAGTGGCTCGGTGAACCTAGCCGCGACGAGTCACACTGACTCGCGTCCAGCCACATTAAACAGCCAGCCGCGACGAGTCCTCCACTCGTCGCGAACAGTGCCTTCTCGCGCCCAGTCCACCTGCCTACACTGTTCACTCGCGTCCAGTGCGACGCAACTGCATATTCGACCGTTTTTCGACCCGTTTTCATCCGTATTATCGTTACCATCTCGTTGTAATTGTATCACTTGATTATTATAGTGAAAACCAAGGTAGAGCTTCGCTCTCCCGAGGACGTAAGCCCACACATTGTGGGCCCAACCTCGTANGCATATATATGATTTGATTATGGATAATCATATATGGAGATATGATCAAATATTAGGAATATTTGTTTGTTACCTTAATATCTCAACAACCTCATCTATATAAAGGGGTCTTAGGGTTCATTGTTATGTACTTCAATACTCTTGTATTCCGAGTTTTCCTCTTCGTGTGTGTGTGTTGTAAACTTCACAAGTGATAGTGAATTTGGCCGTTTCCGCCGATCACGTGGTTTTTTTCCTTTCCGGGTTTCCACGTTAATTTCTTGTGTCATTGTTTTCTCTTTGCTTTAATTCTCAGGTTCTACTTAATCTATCAAGATTGTTCGCACACGTGTTCAATCCCCAACATCCTATCCCTTATTATGCATTTCTTCCTCATGAGGGTAATCATCGCTCTCTAAAACAATTCCTTTTCTTTTATCTTGTTGTGAAGCATGTTGAGAACCCGACAAATGACTGTGAAAAACCTCATCCCTCTTAATTGGTGGTAAGTCAACAATTGAGAGAACATTTTCATTGTGTAGATATCCGAGATAAGGAATCACCCGTTCTTCTACAAAACCCTCATTAGTTGCCATTGCCTCCGTTGTGTTTCACTTCATTTAATCCTTGCAGCGGCGAGGAAAAAGGAAGCATGGGGCTATCTCCCCAATTATATCCACTTGATCATTTACTCTAGTATTATCCAACACATAACAATCACTAATCACCCTATTAGGTCCTTCTCACGGTACCCCAATGAGAATCATATCATCGTCTTGATCATCCAGGCTTACTAAAGTGGCAACCCTATCCTAAAGCGGCACTTTCCGGGCCTCGGAGGCCCTCAAATACAGCATCTTCACGGCAAGGCTACAGGGAGACACTTGCACTTGGTTTAAGAATATCCCTGCTCGATCCATCCAATCCTATGGTGGATTTATAATGATATTCTCTAAGCAATTTGATCCGAACGTGGGTCCACCCCGCAATCATCATAAATTGTATCAACTTTGATACATTCCTTCCAAATTACTTTCCGATCTTTCATGGAGAAATTCAACAAGACGGCATGAGGAATTAAACTGGAGCTGAGGATAAGATTGACATCCTTGAACACGTGCTTGGTCCATGCGGCCTTTCGGCCAGTTTTGTGAACAACTATCCTCCCACCATGGGCAAACTCTTACAAAAAATCAACAAGTACGTCAAGGTGGATGTTGCTCTCAATGCGGCGCTTAGGAAGTCCTTTGATGCTTGGGGATTAGAACCGGCCCCTGATCCAAAAATGAGGCATCATAAGAGGTAGCCTTGGGAAGTGGGGGCTTTTGAGGAAAAGAAAGTGGCTCGAGCAACCAGCATAGAGGGGGTGTGTACTGTGAGCTACATCACAACTTGGACCACCACACACTGAAGTGCCCTCTTCTGCAGGAAACCGTATATGCAATGATGAAAGAGGGGACAGACCCTGAATAGCAGAGTGAGAAGAGAAAAGAAACGCCCCTACAAGGGCGTCGAAACAAATATCGGTATAGACCGAGGGGGCTGAACAATCAAGGTCTCCACCAGAATTATGCACTAGGCCAGAATGATCGAGAGGATCGCGGGCATGGCCAAAGAAGGCGTTTTCGGGACCGAGGTGGCAGAGTGCCACGACACTAAGGGGGTAGGAGACATGACCAAGTTCTTCCTCCCCTCCCGTAGGGGGAACCCAATTCCCCTTAAAATGAAGTTCAGACACCGCTAGAGCAAGAAGTTGCTAGGGAGATTCATATGATCTCCAGAGACGATCTACCAAAAGAAGAGAATGACCAGTGAACTGCGGGGAAAAGAGAAAGAGTGGGTTTCCATGGTTAAATACGAGTGTATGTCATCAGATCGGTCCATTGTTGAGGAACCGATCACAATTTCTGAAGCCGATCGAGGAGGAGTAACGAATCCTAGTGAGGATCCATTGATTATTACTGGATCATATCCAGTCACCGGGTGCATCTGATATAGATCAACACCGGGGCTTCCTGCATCTTAATGAAGTGGGAAGTAGCTGAGACGTTGGGTTCTTCGGGCCCTAATCTGACGATAGCAAACATCACCCTATGGGTTGTTGACTAGAGAAGCGTCATACCATGTGGGAAGGTGATGTTTCCATTGACGCTAGGAAGCCAACTCTTGGACCGAACCGTAGTTCTTAAGTTTATCGTTGTTGAGGTGGAGTTGGCGTACCACACCATCATTGGACGGACCGGTCTAAGTCATTTCCAGGCGATACCGTCCATATATCAGATGATGTTGAATTTCCTTCCATCAAGGGAATTTTTTCAGTAAAAGGGGACCAGACTGAGGTCAGACAATGTTATCAGAGCTACTGTCGCAGGCTCGCCCCCACTAAAAGGGCCTGAGTGGGCATCTTGGAGTAGCCCACGCATCCTCGACAGGCTTGGCGCTTGTCGGGTTCAAAGCCAAAAATCTGGCAGAAGGTGAACCAGATAAAATTACCCATATCGAGTCAGAATTGACTCCCTACCTGGAGGAGCAATTAATTGATTTTCTGAAGGACCATGTGGATGTTTTCGCCTGGACCCCGGATGATGTCCTAGGAATTGATCGAGCTCTCAGCTAGCACCACATAAACACTTGACTAGGTGCTACGCCCATTCGGAAGAAAAGAAGGTGATTCTCCCCTGAAAAGATTGAGATCATTAGGGGAGAAGTGCAAAATATATTGCACGCTGGGTTTATTTCCGAGGTGCAATATACTGAGTGGGTTTCTAACCCGGTTGTGGTATCCAAGGCCAATGGGAAATGGAGAGCTTGCATCGCCTTAAAGGATAACAACAAAAGCTGCTAGTCCAATCCTTTTCCCCTTCCACACGTCGACCGCCTAGTCGATGCTGTATTGGGGAGCACTATGATGAACACACTGGATGTCTATTCTGGATACCACCAGATCTTCTAGGCGGAAGATCAAATGAAGTATGCTTTTCTAAACGAAGATGGTGTTTACTACTATGCCGTTATGCCGTTTGTGTTAAAGAATGATTTGGCCACTCATGAGCGCTTGGTNGCGGATCCTAGTTACAGCATAGAATTGTCGCGAATTTTCAAAGCAGAAGGGAATTATCGCGGAAATACTAAGTTTAAGTGTTTTCGTTGCGTCTCAACGTCGGATCGTGGGAGGAAAAGGACACGTAGGGTCTACGGTAATCAAATAGTTAACAATAAAATAATAACGTCGTGATTCGAGTAACTAAGACCTATTACGAAATGCAGGGAAGCACGTGAAGATTATAGCGAGCGAAAGCAAACGGTAAGCGGAGTGAACACAATATAGTAAGGGAAGGTTCCGACTTAGGGAATGGGATTGGGTTAATAAAGAAGAAAGGAAAGACACGAATGAACGAGATAAATGTTAATAAGACTCGGGGTGAGGAAGGATGGACCGTCCGACCGAACCCGGCATCGTGCCTAGTACAATATTCGCCAAAGGAAGGGCACGCCTGATGAAGGGAACGATAAGTTCCAAAGAGGAAAGGATACATACGAAAAGGGCGGAACGGACCCGGGTGGAAAAAGGGGTAGCGCCTAAGTACCCACCCGGGGAAGGGAAGCATATGGCCCGTCGAGTCATCTAACAGCTAACGGTTGGCTTGGGCGGGACATGCACCGAGCATGTTACTCTCGGCAATAGTAAAGTTAAAGTATGATGGGAATGATAAGGGTAAAAGAAGAAGGAAATAAGAAAACGGTTAAATGGAATGTTTCACGTGTGCGTGTACGGTGTAATTAAGAAATGAAAGATATTATGTAGTGTGTGTGAAGTTTCCTTTAATAGATTGTGACCGCTTTACAGATTTTGTAGGTGACGCAGACGAGGTATGAGAGGGGCATGGGCAGGAGGTCGTCGGTTTTCCGGTGATAGAGTCCGGTCCTTTGGAGAATACTCTAAATTATGATGTCGAACTTTGATATTTTCGAACTATGTTTTAAGTTTACATTCGAATGTTTCCGTTTTAATTATCAGGTTTTAACAAAACATCTAGGCCCAAATTAGGTCGTTACAAATGGTATCGGAGCGTAACATCGTTACTAAGCTGGTAACGGTGCGGTCCTACGTAGAAGAGTCTAGGAAACTCGTAGGAGGACAACCGACCATAGGAAGGGATGGGCATAGAATGTAACGGATGACATGAATAGGCATAGATATAACGAAAGTTTAATGTAGGAATGGCGCCTAGGACGAGAGCGCATGGAAACCGAGAGGAGGATAGCAATGCATCAGAGCAGGCACCGGCGACAGAGACTCCGGTTGCAGATTCATCGACGCCTCTCACGTTTAGCCAGGAAAGTCTCAGGGATCTGTTCCAGACCATGGCGAGTTCCCTAATTAGCGCAATAAGACAGGGACAGACGGAGAGGGGAAACTCCGTGCAAATGGAACCAGTGGCAAGACCCGAGAGGGGTAGAATGTACTACATCGAGGCACTAAAGAAGGCTGGGATGAACAGCTTCACGGGGGATAAGATGGGGGATGCGGAGGCGTGGATTATCCACCTTGAGGAGAAGTTCGAGCTAATCGAAGCCCCAGAGGAGCTTAGGGCAGGATTGGCCCCGCTATGGTTCGACTGCANGGAAACTCCGTGCAAATGGAACCAGTGGCAAGACCCGAGAGGGGTAGAATGTACTACAACGAGGCATTAAAGAAGGTTGGGATGAGCAGCTTCACGGGGGATAAGATGGGGGACACGGAGGCGTGGATTATCCGCCTTGAGGAGAAGTTCGAACTGATCGAAGCCCCAGAGGAGCTTAGGGCAGGACTGGCCCCACTATGGTTCGACGGCAGCACTGCCCGATGGTGGGGGAGCGTGTCGGCCTCACTACTGAAGGATGGACCCATCTCTTGTGAGAAGTTTAAGAATGCATTCTTGGATTACTACGTGCCGAAGGGACTTAAGAAAGATAAAAGGGCCGAGTTCGACAGATTGACTCAAGGAAATCGCCCCGTAATGGAGTACATGCAGGAATTCATAGAACTAGGCAGGTACGCCCCCGAGATCATGGGGAGCGAACAGGAAAAGATGCACCGCTTCACAGAAGGGCTGAACGAGAAGGTGAAACTGACTATGTATGGCCGCGACGACGAGGAATTCTCGAGTTTGGTGGCGGCGACAGTCCGCGTAGATGGAGGATTGCGGAGAATGGATAAGGAACGCACCAGAAGCTCTGCAAGGAATAAGGTTCAGGGACGGGGAGAATGGAAAGGAAAGGTCACTACGGAAAGTTTCGGATCGGCACAGGGACCCCCGATCAGACCGCCGTTCGCCAAATGCGGGAAGAATCACTTTGGAGAGTGCCGAGCAGGAACCAACAGTTGTTTCAAGTGCGGCCAGGAAGGACACTTTGCCAAAGATTGCCCGAAGAGGAGGAGGATCGAAACTGGGGTAAACAAAAACAGGGCAAGGGAGAGGATTACTGGAAATGCTCGAGTGTTTGCTGTAAACAAGGAACAAGCCTCGGAGGCTGAATACGTCGTGGCAGGTACACTACTTATTAACGGCTTTACGGCTTTCGTATTATTTGACTGTGGGGCGACACATTCATTTGTGTCGGAAAAGTTAGCGAAACGGTTTGGGATAATGGGAAGTAACGCTAAAATCAAAGTAAAAACACCGGGATCCGAAGCTATGGAGGCAAATAGAATCTATAAAGGATGCACGGTGGAAGTGGACACAGTACGAACAGAGACAGATTTGATTGAATTGGGGGATATGGGATTCGATGCAATACTAGAAATGGATTGGTTATCTAAATACGATGCGCAGCTGAGATGTCGAGAACGTACGATCACGTTTAGTACGCCGGGGGACGGGAGAATGGACATGGTCGGAAAACCGATTATGAGTGAGGATGAGGAATATAAGGATCGATCGAACTGGTTAGCGTTCGTCACGGCAGTGAAGGAAGGGACGCCATTGAAGTCCGTTCCAGTGGTTTGTGAATACAGTGATTTCCCCTCCATCCTTTTGAAGGGACGAGGCCGAACTTCGGGAGATTCACTGCTCCACCTTTGCTCTTTTTCCAGGCAGCTATGTTTACATAGTCGCCTTTATCTTTTACTGCCATAAACAGGGGGTAGAACCAACCCTGAGAGACATTTTCAACCTATTCTCGATGGGATCCTGAAGGGGAAGGAGGTTGTTAGGGGGTCGTAGGTTCTACTATCTAGCGACCCGAACGAAAGATTGTATTATCGTTGACAAGGAAGACTCCATTTATGAATGGGAGTCTTGCTACGTCTGGATAGACATCCCGAGGGAAGACCTGTTGAAGGTCACCTTCCTAACCACCCATACTGACATCGGGAAGTTGGACCGAACCCGGTTCAACCCATCCCGCTAGGACATTGCCAATACCTTGGAAAAGCTTCCTCCTCCCGAAAGGCGTCTGAAACGAATAGACATACTTCTGGAGAAGAAGGTGCTAGAGATAGGGGTGGCAGGCAGGACCGTTGCCCCTTTACCGAAGGGGATATTCTCTAGCTCCGACTCATCGGGGTCAGAAGGATCGTGTATGACTTTGGTTGCCTTTGGTTCATATATTCTGATCCTTATTATTCTTCTTTTGCAGATTCCACAGATACAATGTCTGGAAACCGACTTGCTGCGTTGGCTGCTGTTGCGAAGGACAAGAAAGACGCCCAACTGCAAACACCCAAGCCAACATTCAACGCCGCTGCTGGATCATCACGATCGGTGGGAAGTTCCATTAGTCAGAGGCCCGAACCCCGATCAATGGATGAGGTAGACGAGGTGATTTCTAAGAGAATTTGCTCGTTAGGCCTTCTCGCCATGTACAGAATCGGAAATAACTCTCCTCTGGATCTTAATGTTGTGCGGTTGTTGCTGCAGGGGTCGATGCGGGTGGAGGATGTCCCTCCATCCTCCAGCTTGGGGGACAAAGTATCAAAGCCTCCTGTCCCTTCGACCAAGAGTAAGCGGGACACTGATGAGGACGCCTCGAAGCAATACAAGAGGTTGCGATCGGCCGTGAGCAGGCCCGTAGCCCCGATCCCATTGAAATGGGTCACAATTGGGGAGAGATCGATCCCCTCAATATCGAGCCCGGAATCCGTTGGGAAGGCTATCCAAGAGATGGTAGCCTCTGTTTCAAATGCTCGGGAGACGAAAAGGGTCCCACGCTCCTGGAAAGACGTCGCACTTGAAGAGTACCGGCGTTTGGGGAGAAAGAACCCACCCGGTATCGATGGCGCAATCTCCGGTCTGGTGCTATACTATCTGGAGTCCCAGGCCTTGGTAAGTCAACTTCAACTCTCATCGCCTGATCGGGTTTTTGTTCTGATCGATGTTGTTTCTTGCTTTCTTGCATACACATAGGAGGGCTTTGGATCTTGCCTCTACCGTCCAACTAAGCCGAAACATTGCTTCGCCTTCTGAAGATCTAGAAATTCGACTTGCTCCAGCCGTTGAGATTAAACAACAAGAGTTGTAATCGGTCTGGGCCGATCGGGACCGTTTGAATGGAGAGCTGCTTGGGGCGGACACTGAGTTTTCAATAGCTACCTCCAAGGTGGGAGAAGCCCAAGCAGCTACGAACTCCTCAACGGACCACGTTTTAGAACTGGAGCATCAGATCCAAGAATTATTTGACGAGAGCAACAGACTTCTCCTTCGGTCCCAGGAGGAAAAAGATGCCTTGAAGGAAGAACTTGTTAGGGGTAATGAAGCAACTGAGGGAGCGATTCGGGAAGCCCTTCTGTGTTTTGCCCGATCGCCGCTGATATTTGCCTTAGCGACAAACGTTTACGGACCAAGCGTCTCCCAATACATGGATAACATGTGGGACCAAATGATCAGCAAATTTGGTCTATATAAAAAAGATGAACGGTGGGAGACGATCGACCCCCTGACCATGGACGGAAGCTTCCGTGACATCCCTGAGCTAGAAGAACCCCCTCTTTGACCTGATGGAGAGATCGGTCAATGAGATAGTTTAAGAGAGAGGGAAAAAGATAGAATATCTCAAGGCATGGATCGCGGAGAAATCTGGAGAAGCAGACAAGTAAGAAGGACAAATATACTAGATCTCTCAATTTAAGTCCCTTCCTATCTGTATTTGCCGTTGTAAACTCCAGCATTTTTAATGAACATTTTTTGCTAAGTGTAAGATCGGGGTGCGGGCTGAACCTGGACCGAACGGTCCTCTTAACTTAACTTAGAATCTTGCTGGGCTCAATAAGTTAAGGGATTTTAACTGCGCTAACAGACCACACTTGAATCCGTCCCTGTAAAATATTATGACCTTGGTGGCGTTGCCTTGGTTCTTTATAAGTCCCATGGCAAGCTTAATCGAAGTCCCGGTTCTGAGAACAGTCCCATGGCGAGCTTCAGCTTACGCTTTGACTGGCTAACTTTGTTTCTGTTATCTCGTTCATGGATAAGCACAAAGAAGCAAGAGCTGTTTCCAGGAGGTGGATGCCATCGAATGGGAAATTAAGTTTGTAGTGAGTTCTGGGAGTTTTGCAATCCATCTAAGTACTCAGCAAGCGTGGAAGCAATTGATTCGTCAGAACGGTCACACTACTTGGGAGCCTTATGGATGGACCGCTACAGTCACCAGTCCAAACTCGTCCAGAAAATCCAACTTCAAGATCGGCCACTCACCTAGCTAGAATTAGTTTGTATTGCATCTATTGTTACTTATTCATATATGAGAGACATTTTATGGTTCAGAATTGCCAAATAACAGTCAAAGGTTTTATAAAAAATACTACAGTAGGTTCATAACATTCCAGGTTCGAGGGATCTCGTTTCCATCCAAAGTCTCTAGCTTATAAGCCCAGCCCCTAAGTTCTTCAGGACTCGATATGGCCCTTCCCAATTCATGTCCAGCTTCCCAATGTTTCTCTGAACTCTCACATTCCTGAGAACGAGGTCACCTTCTGAAAAGTCTGTGGGCAAGACTCGTTTGTTATGAGCCCGCTCCATTGTTCGCTGATAAGCACACATGTGCGCATAGATGCGTTCTGTTTCTCTTCAATCATTTCCAAGTGTAAGGGCCTTCGTTCATCATTCAAATGCTCGTCATATTGGGTGATTCAAGGTGATAGTATGGCAACTTCCACTAGACTGACCGCTTCAGACCCATATACCAAAGAGAATGGAGATTCCTGAGTCGTTGAGCGGGGTAAGGTCCGGTAAACCCATAGAACCTCGTAGATGTGATCGGACCACTTTCCTACCAAATCTTCCATCTTAGTTTTCAATCCCTTCAGGATAACTTTGTTGGAGACCTCCGTCAATTCGTTAGTTTGGGGGTGAGCCACCGACAAGAAATGCTGAGCAATAACCAATATGACACAAAGATCCCGAACGACTTTACCGCGGAATTGAAGTTCGTTGTCTGATATAAAAGCCTGAGGCACTCCAAAATGGCTTATAATGTTCCTCCATAGGAAGTGTTTCACCACCTTTTCAGAAATAATAGCCACTATTCAGCCTTGATCCACTTTGTATAATACTCAATCGTCACAATGCAGAACTTCCGCTGCTTTACCGTTCGGGGAAACGATCCCAGGATATCAATTCCCCATCTATCAAACGGACAAGGAAGTTGAGTCATTGATAGGGGTGCTCCTTGTAGCTAGGGGACCGGAGCATGGTGTTGGCAAGCACCGCAACGTCTCATGTACTTTTTAGCATCCTCTATGAGCGTTGGCCAAAAATACCCGACCCTAATAATGCGATGATATAGAGATCGGGCGCCAGAGTGTATACCGCATATCCCCTCATGAACATAAATCATGATGGCCTCAGCCTCGACAGGGGACAGACATTGCAAGAGCGGTCCTTCAAAACTCCTCTTGAATAATCGCCTGTCATATAACACATTTCGTTTGGCCCGGGTTTCAATCTTTCTGGCCTAAGATGCATTTTCAGGTAGATGGCCATTGGTCAAATATTTGATAAAGAGGTCCATCCATGTGAGTTCCCCTGGTGCGTCAATGACATTTATTTTCAAGTCCTGAAGTTCACGGCATAGAGCCCCAACTTCCTCAAGTGACTGTTCGGTCACAGATATCTCGACCGAAAGTCGGTCCTGAATGTGGACCGATACGGTGTCTGGTCCAATATCTGGTAGGCATGCACCCAGTCTGGCTAATGCATTAGCCACCTTATTTTGTTCTCTAGGCACATAGTCAAGTGAGAATTCACTAAACTTCTTTGATAACTCCAGGACCTTTGCATGATATAGCTTCATGGTTGGCACATGTGTTTCAAATATTCATGCGAACTGCTCCACCACCAACTTGGAGTCTGAGAACATTTGCACTTTAGCAACTCCCATCTTTCAGACTAAGGTCATCCCTCACAGCACGGCCTCGTATTCCACCACGTTGTTCGTTCTAGAGAATAAGAACTGTACCGCAGAGTGGATAACGTCGCCTTGTACTGTGGTAAGGGTGATGCCCACTCCCTTTCCCCCGAAGGTTGATCCGCCAACATAAATGACGTATCGGTCGTCCTCTTGGTTCAGAAATATGGTTGATCGGCTCATTTCGACCACGAAATCCGTGAGAACCTAAGCCTTGATCGCCCTTCGGGGTTCGAATTCCAGATACATGTAGCTAATCTTGATTTTCCACTTAGCCAACCTTTCATTGGAGTCCGCCTGACTCAAAACTGCATTCAGAGGCTAATTAGCATACACACATAAACCTTTCGGCCTTCAAAATAATGTTTAAGCTTGGATATAAGTTTCTGCTAGCCCAACATGAATTTTTCTAAGGTAGTGTATCTAGTTTCGGCTGGTACCAAGGAATGGCTCACGTAATAGACAGGTCGGTGAACGTCATCCCCGATGGTTACCAAAGCTGTGCTGACTGCGGCCTCTGATACGGCCAGATATAAACCTAAAGGTTCATGGCAGGTCGGGCTCACCATCACAGGAGGAGTGCTCAGATAAGTCTTCAGGTCTGAGAAGGCCTGATCGCACTCTTTGGTCCAGCCGAGATGGCTGGCTTTCCTTAACACCCTGAAAAAAGGCAAAGTCCAGTCCGTGGACATAGAGATAAACCTGCTCAGCACTGCCAATCGGCCAGTAAGCCTCTGAAATTCTCTCTTGTTTCTCGGAGGTTGAATGTCGATAATCGCCTGAACTATCTCAGGATTAACCTCTATGCCTTTCTCAGAAACGTAATATCCCAGGAACTTGCCACTTTGGACCCCGAAGCAACACTTGTTCGGATTTAGTTTGAGTTTATATTTATGGCATACTTCGTAACAACGAGACAAATAAGGAATATGGTCTTCATCATTCATGGATTTGACAATCATATCATCAAAATACACTTCCATAAAGTGACCTATCAAATCCCTAAAGATCTTATTGACCAACTTCTGGTATGTTGCTCTAGCGTTCTTTAAACCGAAAGGCATAACCTCGTAGCAATAAACGCTGTCTTCCGTCATGAATGATGACTTCTTCTTATCTTCCTTAGCAAGAAAGATATGATGATACCCGGAGTAAGCGTCCATGGTACTCATCATTGTGCTGCCNGATGATTCCAATGATGATGAGAGGATCATCACAGGGATTGGTAACCCCTTTGCAATCGGCCGCGGTGAAGGTAATATCATCTTCGAAGATAGAGGACCGCTCGGCCGATTCATACTTGACCAGCACCACAAACTCGGAGCCTTCGGGGAACTCCTCGCGCGCTGCTCTCTTTCGGTCCCTGACCGACTCATTGACTCTTATTCCGCCGGAGATAACATAAATATCTCCGACAACCTCCCTTTCTCTAGGCACCACCTCATTAGGAGGAGGTTGGGTGCCTACTTCAGTAGGTGGGGGAGCGGGATGCTCCCGTCTTCCACCTTCGTTCTGCTGGGCTCTACCGCCAAGGCCCCACCATCTTCTCCTTCGGCTCTGACCACGGTTTTCTTGGTCGTGCTGGCCTCTGTCTTGTTCGGGCTGGGGGGATCTTCGATCCCCTGCCCGATCATTGTAGTGTCGGGGCTGGCCCCGATTATCTCTCCCCCTCGGCCGGTGACAATCGTCACCATGATAGCCCCTTTGTGAAGACTCCGCCCGCTTGCCCTTATGACTATCGGGCTTCTCCTTATGCATCACTGCTACTGTTTCTCGCAGCAGCTGGCATTTCAACGTCGGGTTATCGCGGTTGTGATGCAACTTGCAATATACCCGATTGTCTTACTTCTTCGGGGGGACATCCTTCTCAATCACAGCCGCTACTTCTCGCGGCTGCATTTTAGGGTATGAAACCCTATGATCGCCTGCGGTATCAGAATTACCATTAGGCTTCCGATAACCAGCTCTCAGCACTTCGTCCACCTTGATTTACTTGTTGATCTTCTGAAGGAGTTTTCCTAAGGTGGGCGGTGGGCTCTTCATAAGGCTGGCCGACAGGCCGCACGGTCCGAGGACCTGTTGCAAGATGTCGATTTTGTACCTGAGCTCCAGCTTGATACCCCGAGCGGTTTTGTTGAATTTCTCCATAAAAGAACGGAGACTCATCTTTGACGGGATGTATTTCAAGCTGTATAGTTCCTACCTACTTCGAGGCGGTCCTACATTTGGAGCAAATTGCTCCGAGAAAGCCAGGATGAATCCGCCATACGATTGTATGGATCGAGTCGGCAAGATCTTGAACTAGTTCCGGGCATCGCCCTGTAATCCGGCCACGTAGATGCGGCACTTCAGTGAGTCAGAGTCCCGAACAGTCCCCAACCTCAGCTCAAAGTCTGCGACATGATCGATCGGATCACCGTCGCCTCGGAATATTGGCAACCCTTCGGGGTTGCGGTAATATCGATCGAGGACTGCCGCTCAGATCTCTTCAGAAAAAGGGAGCATCAAATCTTCCAGTAAGGCGGAGACACCTAGAGAATGCTGGGATAATTCCTGGGCCACATGTAGATTATGCCACCAGTCATCATCCTTGTTCCGCCTGATCGGGGCATCAATGGCCCGATCGAGTAGCCCAGGATTGCGCCCAAGATCGAGTCTGCAATCCCTCTACGTTCGTAGGGTCCCCAACTCCCTGGTAAGTTCGTCGATCCATCTTTGCATCTGTTCCTGATCAGTCCCAGGAGCGGAAGTTGGGGTACTAACTGGGGGAGGCGGAGTAGATTGATATCTCTGCCTCCTCATCGTCACTCCGCGCCTTATAATCTCCTCTTCATCGGAGCTTCGCGCGTCAGGGTCGCTTTCGTACCCTCTGCTTCCTGGAGCAGGGCTTGTGATAGCCGGTGGTTCTGTTCCACTCCTCTCCGACGTAACTTCGATTATTACTTTCCTGACAACAGCCTCCAGGTCCTGCAGAGAGAACGTTGATGCTAGAAGGCTGCTGGGAAGCGTATCACTATCGTTCGTCGAAGTTCCGGTTGCCATGCCTTTGATTATCCTATCCCACGTAAAGACCTCAAATGGGGATTAGAAAATCGTCCCCACGAACGGCACCAAACTGTTGTGGTATGAAAATCGGGGGTGTCAACAGTCGTCCGGTTCGTTGCAAGACGAACTAGGTTTTAATTTGTTTTGTAGGGGGAAAACGATTAACAATCAAATAGAAAAGAACAAGACAATTTTATAATGGAAAACCCCTTAAAGAAGGGAAAAAACCATTTGACTAAGAGCTAGAAATACTCTTAGTCGATCCAATAATCAAGCTATTCATTACAAATGCCATGTTTGTTTATTAGAAACAACAAGAGAAGGGAAAGCTTTAGGAAAACCAGAAGAAAACCGAAGAAGAGAAGATTCCATTTTCGTTCCCAAGTGTCCCTTTTATACGTCTTTCCTTCTGTGTGAATAGTAGGGTGTCGTTTTGTGCTTGTCCCATGCGGCTAGGTCGGCTCGTGTCGGGTAGGACAGCCGCCGGGCGTAGCTCTAGCCGGCTGCGCAGCGCCAGACCTTTCGGCGCTACTAGCCAGCTGTCTCCAGACCAAAAGGATGCCCGTACGACTTTACCAGGCACGCCTCTGACATGATTGTCAGAGGTTCTTGTCACATGTTGAGAAATGTGGATGGCCCGAAGCATAGTCTGTGTGTCCTGGACCGATCGGTCCCGATAAGAAGGAGAACGCATGATTCTATCGATCGGTCCCGATCACTAAGAACTGGCCTTCGGGCCCGACTATTCTCGTCGGGCCGTCCATTCGCGTGAGCTGGATCTAGGCCTCCAAGTTCGGCTTATGTCACTTGGGCTTGCCTGGCTAAGCTTGGGCCTAACCATGTTCGGGGTATCGAGTTCCGAAGGTCTCATTAGTTCGACACAAAACTTGCACTAAAAATATTATATGAATTGTTTCTATCCCTTGATAGCCGTGAGTTTATCTAGAAGAACTAAAGATGTAGTAATGTATGATTTGTAGTGCCAAGCAATTCATCTTTAACCTACTTTAAAAAACAAACCGATTTTGTAACCGGTTTTTTTTGCAAAAAAACTAGTCCGGCCGGATTTTTAACGTAATAAAACCGGATTTTAAAATAATTGTTAATCGGTTCGAATTGGATCGGTAGTGTAATTGATTCCCGGTTGGATCGACAGGTTCTAATCGGTTTTTAAAACTATGGATTAAAGTTCTTTTAAATTTTAATATTTAATAATATTTTATACTAAATATAAATAAAATAATATATTTGTACACAAAAATATTTATGTTCATTCAAATTATAAACGAACGTGAAAAATGTTCTAACAAAGTTCATATTTATATTCGAACGAACGAACACGATCATATACGAACCGAACACATTTCGAACACGAACTCTTCAGATCGCATAACATCCCCTACCTTTAATGTTTTAAAAGATTACATTTCTTTTGATTATAATTACAGTTCTAAAAGATAATGTCTTGATCTTCTTGGTATTTGAGAGATTCGAAAATAATTGCAACATAACAAATAAACACACATATCTATGGCATTACTAGTCACAATTCTAATAAATTAAAGACACACCTATTCAACATTGGACAAAGGGGAAAGTAAAAGATAATGTCTTGATCTTCTTGGTGTTTGGGAGATTCGAAAATAATTGCAACACAACAAAGAAACACACATATCTATGACGTGACTAGTCACAATTCTAATAAATCAAAGACACACATATTCAACTTTGGACAAAGGGGAAAGTAAAAGATAATGTCTTGATCTTCTTGGTATTTGGGAGATTCGAAAATAATTGCAACACAATAAAGAAACACACATATCTATGGTATGACTAGTCACAATTCTAATAAATCAAAGACACACTTATTCAACATTGGACAAATGGGAAATTAAAAGATAATGTTTTGATCTTCTTGGTATTTGGGAGATTCGAAAATAATTGCAACACAACAAATATTATACATGCTTTGATCTTTCTAAATTGTATATAAATATTAGAGTTGTATTCATTTTTGTACACAAATTACATTATCTTCTCTATCTACTTTCCTAGTAAAATCTTCAATGTTCATGGATTCCGCTCCTCCATTCTCTCATGGATTTACTAGTCACGACGGACTTGAAAACATTCAACTTGATTCAACAGTGAGAAGTTCCAAAAGAGGTAGACAACGGTGGACATCTGAAGAAGAACTCTTAGTCGTTTCAGCATGGCTAAATGTGTCTGTTAATCCTATCGTCGGTAATTCTCAAACATCCACAGGATTTTGGCAAGAATTACAAATTATTACAACTCCAATATTGTTCGCAGCAAGCCCCGTGAATCAGAATCAATTTGAAAGAAGTGGATAGATATTAACAAACTTGTTGGGTTATTTTGTGGATTTTATGATACAGTTTATGCAAGAAAAATAAGCGGTTTTACCGAAAACGACTATATGCAAGAAGCCCAAAAATCTTATCAAGAAGCACACAAAATAGATTCAAGAATTTCAGCTAAACACTTTCCATATGAGCATTGTTGGAGAGTAATGAGAAACGAGGCAAAATAGAGACGTCCTATCGATCGTAGGGCAACTAGTGGATCTACCGGAGGAGCAAGCAGTGAGGGAACACAACCTTCAGATACTGANAGTCTTAGTATCTCAACTTCAAGGAACCTAAAAGAAAACTCATGAGGAAAAGCTTTAACAAAGAATGAACTCCAAAGTCCCAATATTCTAGCGCTAAGAGTGGTTAAAAATCAAATAACATAATCAAGTCCTTGAATACCAAATCTTCTCCAACATAAACTACAACCTTCTTAGATTATGCCATATGGATATGGATATAATCACATGGATTCATCATATTTTGCCATAAACGGGAGCTCAGCATACAGTTCAAAAACCCCTTCTTCACACAAGTAATAAACCAATCCGGTAAAAACAATCTGAATATTCAGGCCGTAGTATAAGATTGTAAGTATGCATTACGAAATGAATAAATTTAGAAAAACCGATAACCTTTCCTGACCAGCAGTATCCCAAATCTGAGCCTTGATAACCTTATCATCAACGCGAATGGTCCGCGTAGCGAATTCTACCCCAATGGTGGCCTTTGACTCCAAATTGAATTCATTCCTAGTAAACCTTGAGAGTAAATTGGACTTCCCGACACCGGAGTCTCCGATGAGCACAAGTTTGAAAAGGTAATTGTAATCGTCCTCCGCCCTATATCCGCCCGCCATCTCCAATCGCTACAAACTGAAACCGTGTTCGATTCTTAGGGATGCAGGTTAGCCCTGTATCATAAACTGCTGTCAACAAGCATCAAACAATTAGGGAAACCCCAACGACGGCGCTAAAGTTCCACCGACGGTCAGAAGCCGAAGATGAAGGTGGCGATAATTGGGAATAAAAGAATATCTTGAAATTGTTTAAATTTTAAACCTGCGTTTACCTTTTCTTTCATTTTTTTGGTATCTGGAATTGAAAATCGGAATTCGTTAGGTGGGAAAAATTCGAAGGTACCATATCAAATCCTTTTACGTTTATAAATATCCATGATTTTTAAAAGTTAATTCTAATATCATTAGCAATTATTTTTTAACCAATATACCACTGGCCAAAGTATTAAATTGTACTATTTATGTATAATAAATAAAATAAATATAAGATAGATCATAATCTATTCCCAGACATTTATTTGGATAGAAAATTGATCATATTTACTGTAACATGTATGTTTAGGAAAGGAAATTATTCCCAGATAAATAAAAAATAATTAAATAAAAAGGAAATTAAATATTACACGAATTAAACATATATAAAAAATAAACATAAAAACTATTAGTATTACCTCTAATATTAGATAAAGTTTTATTTTTGTTATATTTTATATCTATTCTTATATTATTAAATAATTCAATTAGTTTATTCAAAGAAAATATAAATGAGATGATTTCATATCCGTATAAAATATATTACATTAGTTCATAAATGAATCTCTATAATATAATATGAGCTCCTATATATACACTAGTAAATGGAGGGATCTATTTTCTGTTTATTTTATTGATTATTGTTGTGGTTCCTTTTTAGGGGGTACCAACAGTCACCGGATTCTGAAAACCAGTTTTATTTGTTGTTTGTGGAGACAACTTGAAATATAGAAATGGAAAGAACACATGCGATTTTAACATGGAAAAACCCCTTAAGAAATGGGAAAAAAACCATGTTGCCGAGAGGATAACCTCTACGGCAAGTTCATTAATAAACCAATGAAAATGTACAAATTGAATAAGAGCAGCGAAAATGAATTATAGCGGCTAGGGTTCGTCGAAATTGCCCTCCAAAGGGTCCTCCTGAGCTTATCTTTTTGCTCTGTATTTATAGATGGGAGATGCGTGTAATCCACGCCCTATAACCACCTCTAACAATGTTGTTGGATGTTGTTTTCACATGCTGGAAAACGTGGTTGAGCCCGAGGCGTGGAACGCATGCTGATGGGTCAACATCTACTCTGCCGAGCCCTAAGCTGTCTTCCGGGACCGAAGCTGTCTGTTTGACCCTAAGCTGTCTTCCGGGACCGAAGCTGTCTTCTGGAACCTAAGCAGTCTGCAGGGACCGATCCTATCTTTTGGGACCTAAGCTGTCTGCTTGGCCCTAAGCTGTCCGTTGGGACCGAAGCTGCATGTCTGGCCCTAAGGTGTCCTCTGGGACCGAAGCAGTCTGTCGAACCCTAAGCTGTCTGCCGGACCCGATCCTATACTTGGTAATTTCAGCTGTCGAATTCTTGCTTGAGCCTGACCACATTCATCTTGGTTTAGAACTCATCATTGGTCCCGGTTTAATGGTTCTCAACAAGAACACATCTTTGGTACCCGGTTTAAGGGTTCTCAACAATGTATCTTGCTAGACCTGATATTGCATTTTCTGTAAATTTATTAACAAGATTTAGTTCAGCATCAACACAAAGACATTGGAAATGAGTGAAACATATTTTTAGATATCTTCAAGGAACAAAAGACATATGATTATTGTAATCCAAAAATATGAAACCCAAAACAATTGACTTAATTGGTTATGTAGATGCGGGGTATTTATATGATCCACATAATAGTAAATCACAAACTGGATATGTGTTTACATTAGGTGGAACTGCTATATCATGGAAATCAATGAAACAAACTCTTACAGCAACATTATCAAATCATGCAGAATTAATTGCCATTTATAAAACTAGTCGTGAATGTATATGGTTAAGATCTATAATTCATCACATTCTAACCACTTGTGGTTTATTATCTGAGAAAATGAAACCAACAATTTTATTTGAAGATAATGCAGCATGTATTGCTCAATTGAAATAAGGATATATCAAAGGAGATAGAACAAAACACATTTCTCCAAAATTCTTCTTCACACATGATATCACAAAACAAAAGGATATTGAAGTACAAAAGATACAATATTGCAACAATCTAGCATATCTATTTACTAAATCTCTCCCTACAAGCGTATTTGAGAAATTTGTTCATCAAATTGGAATGCATAGATTTCTTGATTTGAAATAATCATCAGTACGGTTTTTCAACATTATATTATTACATATCAAAATAAAAATATATTTTATTACACTCCACACCTGCAATCATATCTCGAAAAACCCAAAACAATAAACAAAATAATCAATAATAATACTAAGAGTAAGAACATCTGACCGAAAAAGTTTTCAAGATCGGCTATTGCTTACGAAGGCATCTTATCTTAAATCAAAATTTTTTTTCCAAAGCAGTCGCACTTAGAAAATAGTAAAATACAGATAAGAAAATTCAGTAAACTTACGAATTGATCTTCAACTTATCAATACGATAAAATTGGTATACATTCAAGGGGAGTGTTGTGAATTATACCGAATTATGAATGTATCACCAATATCAAAATATACAAATATTATATATTATATGTAGATAAACATGTAATTAATTATACAAATATTATATATTATATGTAGATAAACATGTAATTAATATGAGATGTGAGTAGATAAAATAATGTTTTGCATAGTAATACATCGTCTTCATGAATTATTAAATAATAGGCGTATGAAAACTGAAATGAATAAGGAAATTCATAGAATTCATAAACTTTCTTTCTAAGCTTTTAACAAATTTTCTAACAGAGAAAATGATATGTTTAATCTCTAAGTTTTATAACTGTAACAAATTTGGTACATAAACTATAATTTGACATTTACAGTTCTCGTACTTTGATCATTTGATAAAATTAATCCTTAAAATTTCACAACTTGGCATATTCAATCCCCGTGTAATATGAATCAGCTTTGAAAAAAATTCAAAGTGTGAAGATTAATTTTAACTTCAAAAAACTTTGAAATGTAAATTTGTCAAAATTTTAAAATGTTAGAGACATAACTTGTCTAACCATAAATATTTTGTGAATCTTAAATTTGATTGGCCCATTAATATTAGTATTCTAAAACTTGTGAGGTGCACACTTCATTAATGCATTCTAAGTAGGGATGAAAATTTGGATTATCCGTTCCGTTATCCGGAAGGGTAACCGTCCCGTTTAAAGTGTTATTGGATAATTAAACGGGTAGTGGAAACGGAGTGGGGAAGAAAATTTCATATCCGCCTTAAATGTGGCGGGTAGTGATTTCATACATAACCGTCTTGTTACCCATTCGATTATCCATTTAAATAACCGTATCCATCTACTTATATTTATTAAATATATTTAATATTTTTAAAATCTTTACCTTAATTACACAACCTTAATTAGGAGACTAATTATTACCAAATCAACCCACTTTTTCCTTTTTCAAATTCTTTTAATTTTGTTGTCTTCCTCTTAATAATTTCAAATTGATTCTTGTCAATTATTTCTTCTTCTTTAAGGTTCGAATTATTGTTACGTAGATCTTATTTTCAATATTCATTTTCCTATTGTTTTTTTCAATTTTTTGGGTGTTTAATTGTTGATTCTGAGTCGGTATTTAGCACAAGTGGTCGAATTCTAAGTCCTCATCGTAGTAGACTACATCCGACAACTTTAAAAGCGTTGATGTGTGCTAAAAGTTGGTTGTAGACTTCGATCAATAGTGACTTAATAATTTTTAATATTTATTCATTAATTATATTTGTTAATATATGCTAGCATGATAGTTATTTGTTTACATTTGCTTTTAGGTATTTGTAAAATCCTCGAATGTTCTCCGACCACATAGAATATGGAAAATGATATTATTGGTTTCGATGATGAAACCATCAAAGTTAAAAATATAGTCATCGAAAGAGTTATTTAATTTTATATTACTGTTTTAAGATTTATTTGATTTATTTAAAGATAAATATTTTACTATTTTTTAAAACAAAATTGAAACAGTTGGTTAACCGTTAACCTAATGCTAAATTCACAGCGGATGCGGGGTGGGATGTAGGCGGATAACAAAATGATAAAGTGGGGACGGGTAGATATTATCTTAGACGGAACGGGTAACGGTTATTGGTATAACCGTGTCATATATGTCCCGTTGTTCATTCCTAATTCAAAGTTGTCGGTGTTTTAATTTGGTTACAAATAGGATTAGTACAAAAATATCGTGTGAGGCCATTTTAACTTGAAGTTGGTATGGTTGATATATTTTATTATATTATGAAGTTGGCCAATAAATGACATTAATTGGAGTGACTGATTAGTTGCTGATTTTTCACTATCAATAATTTAATTATCTTGAATAATTTTGAATTGAACTATAAACTTCTTGTAAGCATATAATTTTGTGGTAAGATTACGGTATTTAAAATATTCTATTTAAAAATGATTCAAATTTAATTTTAGTATACTAATAGATGATCTATCAGACTTATTTGGTTTAGATTTTAAAAATTGAAATATGGGTGAGATATGATATCGTAAATTTTTAAATATATTTGATAAATTATGGTATTGAAATCGTAATTTATATAAAAATACTAATACATCTTATATAAAAAAATAATAAATGTAATCATATTATAATTATTAGAAATAAGAGTAAATTGTTTATTCTTAAATTACGATAATGTCACAACATATTTTAGCAATTATGATGAAATTGTGATTTTTTAACGTTTGAACACTGTAAATTTGATTTTGTTTGTGTACGTTCAAAAAATCATGAAATCTCAATGTACTTTTAATTTCGAACCAAACACACCTAACAATGCATTCCAAAAGTGATAGTGAATTGTTAGTTAACTATCAATTTTTATTTTGTATACGGTAAAATATATTATAAATATTATTAATCCTACAATTATTGTGTTCATTTGACATTGCTATGAAATCATATTTAAAAGAAACATTTTGGAAATAATTGCAATTTTTTAGTAGAGGTTAATCAAAACATTATTTTGTTGTCAGTGGATAAAATATGTGATTATAATAAGATAAATAATACAAGTATGTGATAAGAACAAGATAAATAAGACAATAATGTATTAAATTATTAACTTTCAATAATTATTGAGTTTATTTGGTACTCAAATTAAAACTGCGGTGAGGTGCGATACGATGTTCAGATCGTGATTTTCTTATGTTACACAAATCATAAATTTAATTGCGATGTGATAATCGTTAAAAAATCACGATATCATCACAGCTGTTAAAACTAGCTGTGGTCTCATCGTGATTTTAGAAAAGACTAATTTACCTTTAATTCTATTAATTATAATATAATTATATTTATTATTTTATATATATAAGGGTATATTAATATTTTTACGTAAATTACAATCATAATCCCTCACGGCACCTCACAATATCTCATCATACCACAATTTTAAAAAAATATACCCAAGAAACACATTAAATTTCTCAGACATCGCCTGCTACTTAGTAGTACTTATCTGTTCTGCTGGTGACTCTCTTCACTCTGTTCTCACACAAACAAGAAATGGCCGCGTTCCACAGTGTTTTCCACGCACTCGGTTCACACACGGCTATGCTATGAATCTATATATTTATTGATTTTAGCTGAATTATCAATATGGCTCGATGGATCCCGCTTCAAACTTCTTTTTTTCTGTTGATGTTTTGTGGATTTACATATGCTCGTTTCATTTCTGAACCATCTGCACTTGTTTCTGACGGGATAGGCTTGCCTAGGGTTTCGAATTTCCTCCGCCTTACAGCAGCGGAAGAGGCATGTGAACAGACATATGGGTTTTTGCCCTGCACCTCAACTGCGTTGGGGAATCTCTTCTTAATTCTAGCGTACGGATATCTCATGTTTCTTGCTGCGACTTATCTATCTACTGGGTGTGAGCTGCTTCTTGAGATCCTTGGACCTGGGATTATCGGTGGTCTTTTCCTTCCCATGCTCGGGGCTCTTCCTGATGCTATGCTTATTCTGGGTAATTCTGGTGTCTTTCACGCTTTTTTATGATGTTAAATTAAATTGAAGCATGAAAAACGGAGATTAACATTTTGTTGTTAAGGAAAGCTGATATTTTTTCAGATCTAGAATGTGAATACATTGCTGAATGGGAAGCTTCCTCTCTTAATTTAGTCTTTTAATCGACTGATTTGATTATTATCTCTAAATAGTACTTTGCCATGTTTTATCAGCTTAATTACTAATTTTGTTGTGCAAAATATACACAATCTACTGGAGTTGGCTTATCTGTTTTCATTGCACATTGGTGCTCAAAATTTAGGATAACTAGGGGTTATGTGGAATGAGTACTTCATAAACATTTCTTAGAAATTTTTGCCCCTTTAAAATGCAGAATATTAATGAATTCGCCTGATGTTATTTCTGTTTACAGTCTCAGGGTTGTCTGGAAGCAAAGAGACTGCTCAGAGTCAGGTGTCTGTGGGAATGGGACTACTTGCTGGCTCAACTGTTATGCTTCTTACACTAATCTGGGGTAGCTGTATTGTTGTTGGAAAGTGTGATATAGAGAATTCAGTCGCCATTGACTCAAAAGACACAAAAGGCTTCACTCTGACTGGTTTGTTTCTTTTCTGTCCTTATTATGCTACTATTCTAACATCACCACTGCAAATAGATTGTCCATACTAGTTAGTGCTTCGCTTGGCATTCATTTCAACGTGGGGTGATAAATTATTTATTTTGAAACTTTTGGGAATGAACAGTTATTTTCTGATAATTGCAGGCTCTGGTATTAGTACAGATATTTGGACAAGCTATGCAGGAATCATAATGGCTGTCTCTGTGATTCCCTTTGTGATAGTTCAACTTCCTCAAATTTTGAGAATAACTTCAGGAAAACATTTGGTTGTTTTGATTGCTCTCATCGTTTCAGTTTCACTTCTAATTTCATACTGCCTGTACCAGGTACTTGGATCTTCCCTTTTTAAATTAACATCGTTGTATTTCTTATTTGTAATATGAGCAGAAGAAGCGGTGTCGATTAAATGGGAGAGCTAATTTTCTACGACATTATCTAGAAACTTTATTCCGTGGTCTTTTAGTAATCTTCAGCTTATGAAATTGTTCTCTTTACCATTTTGTGCAGATTTTCCAGCCTTGGGTGCAGAGGAGGCGACTCGCTTTTGCGAAGCATAAGCATGTCATAGCAGGAATTTTGAGGAACTTGAAGAAGCGTTCATTAGGGAAGCTTTATACCGAGGATGGACAACCTAATATAGATGTTTTGAATAAGTAAGTTTCATAAAGGGAAGCTAATACAGATTTTCAACTTTCTTGACGAATAACTTGCTGGAATAATTTCTTATATGGTATAGGCTCTTTGATGCTATTGATGAGAATCATGATTCGCATTTGTCACATAAAGAACTAAAAGCCTTGATAGTAGGAATCCAGCTAAATGAGATAAATCTAGACGAGGATGATGCTTTGGAGAAGGTAATGACGGAATTTGACGTATCTCTTGATTCGAGAATTGATAAAACTGAGTTCATTCATGGAGTTGGGAAATGGCTGTTAGAAGTTGGGAAAAACAATCCTTCTCCTCATAACAATACCTTCAAGCACTTGGATGATTTCCACTTGGTAAACTATTTGTTATTTCGTTTTTTTTCCGCACTATAAATGTGTTTCTCATCACCTTTCATTACAGCAAACTAAGAAAGAACATGATCTTTTGGGTGATCAAAGTGATGAGGTAGTTGAAGGTGTAGAAAACAGCAAATGGAACACAATTAAAGCTGTTCTTTTGTTGTTATTGGGAACTGCCATTGCAGCTGCATTTGCCGATCCCCTAGTCGATGTCGTCGATAACTTTTCTACTGCTACAAGCATTCCTACTTTTTTCATCTCCTTCATAGCACTCCCTATTGCTACCAATTCAAGTGAAGCAGTATCTGCAATCATATTTGCTACCAGAAAGAAGTTGAGATCTGCATCTTTAACTTTTTCCGAGGTAATCCCTTGCCTCAGCTTATCGATGTTATTACTTTTTGCTGACTACATGTATTTTTGTTCATTCAGTTGTATGGGGCTGTTACGATGAACAACGTTCTGTGTCTTTCGGTGTTCTTATCCATCGTTTACGTACGAGGATTGGAGTGGGACTTCTCATCTGAAGTGCTGGTAATCTTGATAGTATGCATTATAATGGGCATCTTCGCTAGTGTTCGCACTACTTTTCCGTTGTGGACCTCGTTGGTGGCTTTCCTGCTTTATCCTGTTTCTCTTCTCCTCGTATATGTTCTTGACTACTTCTTTGGCTGGTCATAGTCGGTAAATGACCAGTATGTTCGGCTTTAAGACATGCTACTGTTATATCTTTCTGTGTTTCCTGTAATCTCAGACATGGTATGTGTGTTTTCTCTTGTGTTTAAGCAAGATGGATAAATAAGGGACAAAAACTGAATCTGAGATTGGTTTAGAACTACAGTGGTTCATGTCTGAAGATGAAATCGAAATGATTCTCTTGTCGTATCATTCGGGAATTAGTTGTTCGTTATCAGCTTCGCCTTCTTCGTTAGTTGTAGGCTTTGAAGGAGCCTGGACACCAGGGGCTTGCTTCTTCTTGATCCCACTAACGATATCATCTATTCGAAGAAGCATACATGCTGCTTCAATCGCGGTTTTAAACGCCTGCGCCTTCACGGTGTACGAATCCCATATCTGAGAACACACATACGACATTATAATGCAGCGAATTCGGATCATGGAATTATACTGCCTCTTACCTTGCGCTCTTTCATGTCAGTGATCTCACCAGTATTCCCATCTATCCCAATCCATGCATTCTCGCCATTTCCATGCTAAACAAAAGCAAAAAATGATTGGTTTATTTATCATCTCAAGCTTATTTATAAGGGGAAATATGGAAAAACACGTTACCTTTCCTCGAAGAGCAGTCATAGTACGAATCACATTAACACCACAGTTCTGAGCTAATGTTCTTGGTATAGCTTCAAATGCAATCGCAGCAGCTTCATATGGCCACTGCAGAAAAAAACAATATAGCAGGGGTTAAAAAATAGCATGAGAATGATGAGAAAAAGCTTTCTTGCCTTCTCTATGCCTTCAATGGAAGAGCTCTTTTGTTTCAACACAGCAGAGACAGTTGATTCTGTAGCACCTCCGCCAGGGACAAGTTTTGGATTTTTTATTATGTTCCTCGCCACAGACATAGCATCCTGCGACCGAGATCAACTCGTTAAGCATCGTGAAAAAGCTCATTAGAGCATCATAATTCACACAAACCTGTAAATTTCTTTCAACTTCATTCAAAAGATCTTTGCTGGCACCACGTAAGAGCACCGTACAAGCTTTTGGATCCTTGCATTCGACAATGAATGTAAAAAACTCATCACCAATCTTTCTCACCTCAAATAACCCCGCACCAGTACCAACATCAGACTCCTGCAATTCCTCGGGCCTGTTAACAATTACAGCTCCACAAGCCTTAGCAATTCTGTTGTTATCTGTCTTCCTGAGCCTTCTAATCGCACTTACACCAGCCTTACTAAGATAATGGCAAGCCAAATCGCTTAGTCCTTTCTCGGTTATTACCAGATCAGGTTTGAAGTTTAGTATCTGCACACATAAGTTCTCGATGTATTCCTCTTCCATTTTTAGTAAGACACTCCAATCNGATCATGCTTGCTTTCGTACTCAGCCGAAAGCTCATAGCACTCTTGAACCTTCGCATATACAAACCATGGATCACAATAGCGTTAGTATAGCAGAATAGAGTCACATGTGTCAACATAAACATTGAGATTTAACAACAAAGAAGGCTTTTCTTGTAAGTTCCCATAAATTGTCTAATACTGCTTAGCATCAGATCAGATCTTTAACATCAGGATCAAAAACAAACTTTAACCAAAAGAAACAGCAAAAATCACATACAGTTTCTCTGAGATCTTCTCCATTTAAATCCTGAAGAATATCTAGAAACCGATCCAAAAGCAAGGCATCATACTCTATAAGGTGATCATCTTCAGAAACTATTCCAGGAACCAAAAGCCTCAATTGTGCATCAATAGATTGCATACTTTCCAAACTTCTCGACGTCATCAAGCTTGTTTCTCCCTATAAAATCCCAGCAAACAAAAACAAGTGTACATATAAAGACCCTTTCTCCCATGAAACATAAGTAACAAAGTTTCTAATCAATACCCTAGAAACGCGGAGAAGAATGATCACAAAGTAAAACAAACCGATCGCAAATAGAAACAGATTTTCTGAAAAATAAGAAGATAAAACGTGGATTTTGATAGTGACTCGCTCACCTGATCTGGGCAACTGGGATTCTTGAGAAAACAATAACAATGTTGGAGATTGGACAGAAGAAAAGAGAGGAGGCAACAAGGGCGATAATTGCTGGGGCAGAATAGCAATAGGAGTTAAGGCCTAAAGGGTCCTAAAGAGGCTAGCCTGTACATATAGGGAGATGGACAGGACAGGTGCGTGCATACTTCGTCACAATCCATTTGGAAAAAAATTGATTCTCCGTCCATGTTTTCAAAATAAGGAGATGACACAGCAGTAGTTCGAACAGAATAAAAGAGGATTATATTCCTACTATATACGGCATAACCATATAATATATTACAAGAATCAAGAGAGTGGGCATTGGACAATTGACATAAACCTTTTTTCGCCAGTAACAGTCAAGATTCCACCGAACACAATAATGAAAAAATCAACTTTTTAGTGATGGGTTTGTCTCATTCTCAACCATTTTTCAATAGGTTTTAATTTTCATCAAAATTTTGAAGATATATTAATTTTTTATTTGAATGAATAAAATTCATTTTGGCCCAAAATTTTAAAATTGACAATTGAGTTGAGTTTTGTTAGTGGATTTGATATAGTTTTGAGAAATTTGTTAATTCTAATAAGTTATTTTCGAGTCGAGACAACATGTAGATAGATCGAGTATTTGGGTTAATTACTTATTCAATTATTTGGTGTACATTTAAACTTAATTTGAAGATTAATGTCTCATTGTTCACTATTTGAGTTTCTTTATAAATGAGTGGAAAAAGTTATATTTATGTTGTACATCTATATAAACAATTTAAAGTGTAATAGAATGGGTTTTTTGATCAAAAATATCAACTGCTTTGCAACTTTTTAAGGGTTCGAAAATCGACGACTATAGCCATCTGAAAATGATCAACTCTTATTTCGATTTTTACATCTTTTTCTCTTGTTGTAAAACTATAAATTGATGTTTATACTGATTTCAAATGCTACGGTGATGTTTTTTTTACATAATTGTTTTTCACATACAAAATTGATTATTTTTATTATTAATTTTCATATTACTTTTTTCGAAAACTTTCATTGGATTATTATTGATAAAAATAAATCTCTAATTTCGTTGTTGCTATTTTTTCCGGAAAATAACAATGTTATTTCTTATTTTAGCTTTCCACATTCAAATGTAGATGTATGATTATATCAATTTTAAGGTAGTGTATTGGATTTGAAATTAATATATATTATTAAACCACCAATAACTATATGTTTTTTTAATTTACTATGATTCATTAATTAATTATATTATATTAGAAAATATATAGAAAATGCTATTAATTTACACAAATAT
>RWGZ01001580.1:0-276495 GCA_009725065.1 Utricularia reniformis
TGGTTCGGACCCTGTTCGGGGTACCGGGTTCCGATGGTCTCATCACTCCTGTTGTGGTATGAAAACCGGGGTATCAACAGTCGTCCGGTTCGTTACAAGACGAACTCGATTTTATTTTGTTTAATGTGAGGGGAAACGATTATGAATGAAAAGGGAAGGAACACGGCAAATTTAAAGTGGAAAATCTATGAAAAATAGGGAAAACACTTGACTAAGAGCTAGAAATATCCTTAGTCGATAAACTAATCAAATCGTTCATTACAAATATGAGATAGTTAATTAAGACAGCAAGGAAAAGGAAACCCTCAAGAAGACACAGCCATAGCCGAGAGAGGATCCTTTTTCCGTTTCTAAAGTGTTCATTTTACATGCCTCCCTCACTGTGTGAACACGATGGTGTCGTTTTGTGATTGTCTCATGTGACTAGGTCAGCCTATGTTGGGTGGGAACGTTGCCAGGCGTGACCCTATTTGGCTGTGCGGCGTTAGGTCTTTCGGCGCCGCTAACCGATTGTCTCCCAACCGGAAGAAATTTTGTACGGTTCTTTCAGTCACGCCTCTGTGCTATCTAGACCGAAGGGTGGAAGACATGGTTGAGTCTGGAATGCAAGACACGTAGCTGTGACCATCTGGACCGATCGGTCTCGACGAGGGGAACCATGCACAATTCAGGCATTCGTTCCCTGATCGCTAAGCATGGGTTGTTGACAGGCTTTCGGGTCCATCTATCTTCGTCGGGCTGAACGTTCATTGGAAGTTGGATATGGGACCTCTAAGTTCGGCTTCTGTCACTTGAGCCGGCCTAACCTGGTTCGGGGTACCAGGATCCGAAGGTCTCATCAGCTCCCTTACATAACTCGCGATATAAATTCGTGAGTACATCAGACCCTCAACTTATCCTAGTGAATTCTTCTACATCTCAAAAAATATCCATCAATATCACATTCGTTCGATCTCCACTTGTATCATGTAACATAATTGTTACCACGATCAACAGACATATATTCCGAGCTAGCTGAAGAACCTCTTCATCGGATTGCAACGGTGATGTCGAGCGCTAAATCGCAAAGTCCCCTAAAGCCCGTATCAAGAAATAAAGGGCTCGAAAGTCTTCGACCTCGGAGTCCAACCAAAAGTGAACGTGTAAAACATAATCCACTCCAATACACTCCTACTGGTGCGTCTACTAGTGATAGCAACACCCATAATCGGTATTCCAGTAAACTGTTGTCTCACCAGATGGTAAGATAAATGTGTGTGTTTCTGGTCTACATCGCTCGATAAGAGCGGTCAACAGATGAGCGTTCAATTTCATCCGTGTGGTCTTTAGAACGCCGTAGAACCCCCAGTCAATCGAATACTGGATTACCCGATTGTCCAATTATCACAACTTGCTCAGGTAATATTCTCCGTGCTTAAACTCTATTTTAGAACCAGGTTCACCTCTCATAATTCGACTGCTAATGTGTTGTTCCAGTCGATACAATAAGCTGGTCGTAACTGCTGGGCGAGTACGACGACGACGATCTATGTCTGCATCATAAACTTATTTTAATAAATAAATTTAAAAAACTACAAAAACATATATACAACAAATAAAGTGTATCTTAATTAAAATTAACGAATGTCAAATAATTCAACAATAATTTAAACATATAACAAACACATAAATAAGATAAAACTACAAAAACTTATCTACAAAAAATATATTATACATTGAGATTAGCAATTGAAGACAATAGTATGCAAATAATGTAGAATATTATGAGAAGAAGTGATGTATATATAGAAAAAATTAATGTTAAGATATAACAAATAAATAAATATAACTACAAAAACATATATACCAAAAATAAATTATACATTAATTGAGATTAATGAATGTCAAATAATTTAATAATATATTCAAGAATAATTGAAATATATATCAAATAAATAAATAAATAAAACTATCATAACATATCCATAAAAAATAAATTATACATTAATTAAGATTATCGTAGATAATATGATACAAATGTTGTACAAAATTATAGAAAGGAGTGAGATATTTATAAAAAAAAATTGATGTGAAAAGCATTCTGAAAAAACTCAAACGTTCTCAGAATGCTAAAACATTATAAACAGAACACTAATGCAATGTTTTAAAAACTTGTATCGATCGGTATACCGGACAAGCTCATTGGATCGGTATACTGGATATGTACCGTATCGGAATATTAAAACAAATTAAATTATCGAAATACCGGACAAGCTCATATGGATCCGTATCGGAATATTAAAACAAATTAAATTATAAAATATTTATTTCTTAATTTTTTTAAATAAAAACCCTACCCAACCCACAAAAATTTGACCTGGAAATAACCGTACCGGTCGATATTTTGCCAAAATACCAACTGAAACCGGTACGTCCGAAATTATCGATATATCGGAAATTTATAACACTACACTAATGACACTAAAATATGAAACACTCTTTTAAACTAGGTTGCACGATTCGCTCGAATTCGTGCAACCTAGCGCACCCGTGCGCACCGGGTGCGGGGTGCACAGGGTGCGTACGGGTGCGTAAAAATAAAAAAAAAAAACTAAAAATTGTAAAAAAATCGAAAAAAAATATTTTTTTTTTAATTCGCATAAAACTTTATACAATACATCATATTATTAATCGAAATGATTTGAAATATTATTCGATTATTAAGTAAATTGTAAAAGAATAATATATTTATATTATTTTAATCTACGAATCTTTAAAACACTTTAATCAAATTCGTAAAAAATTAACGAATCTTACACTTTCGCATCCCGAATCTCGTATCTCGTACCTGACATCTTTGTTGGTGCAATATAGCTTTTAAATAAAATTAAATGGACCAAAAAGTTGTAAATTAAATGGTCTACAAATTCCTTGGCCACTAACACGACGGCGTTTGGATCGTTAACAAAGAATCGTTGCAGCTGTAAATTCTCTCATTTCTAGCCCTAGTAATCTCCGGTGGGTTGGAAACTGCTTCTAAACTCTGTACCGATCATGAATGCTTGTTATGTGGTACTTTTATTTTTTAAAGATAGATTATCTTCATGTTATTTATCAGCGAAATTGAAGCTTAATTTACAGTTTGAAATCTTCAGCAATATTTACTCAGTTTACGTGAAACACGTTGATTTATCTGCATTTCAGTTACTGACTCCATTGATGTAGTGAATGGGGATACAAATGCGTGAATCTCTCAACTTCCAACTCTACTTAACAGGCGATGAAGATTTGGGGATCTGGAAAATCGGAGAAAGAGATGGAGAGCGAAAGGACTGAGAGAATTTGCCGTATTTGTCAATCGAGTTTGGTGAACTCAAATCCCAATTCTCGTATCGTCGTCATTGAACTTGGGTGTTCCTGTGTAGGTGACTTATCTTCTGTACACCAATTCTGTGCTATTACCTGGTTCAGAGTCAAAGGCAACAGGTAATTTCTAAATTATCTCAACTCTACTTTTTTCCGCTTTCAAAATTTCTTCTTTTAATCAGGATTTGCGAAATCTGCAATTCAGTAGCAAGAAATGTCGTCTGCCCTATCCAAGAAAATCTTTTGGTACCTCCTCCAGGGACGCCATTTAGTTTTGCTATTTACACACCTCCTACGTTTGCCTCCAGTATGTCAACCTCCGACGCCAGCTGTTTATGTTCTGGTTTAGTAGCACTACTGTTAACATTTATCATCTTTATTTTCATATATTCCACCACCGCACTCAGAATCCTTGCCTTTTAGATCTTGAAATGTATATTATTGTGATTCTGATTCTGATTCTGATTCTGATTCATGAACAGGGAAACTTGGCTGAACATGTTAGTCAATTCAGGTTCTAGAATTTGATTTATAGAACAGAGAAATCGATTATAAAAATATGCTAAACAGCAACACTTCCAGTTCTTCTGGATTCCAACTCAATAGCTTCTTTAAGGTATTGTTGAGCTTCATCTTCCATTCCTATTTTATACAGTGAAGTTGCTCTCAGGTAATAACCAGTAGGCCATTCTGGTGAAATCACCATTGCTTGCATACTATCTCCTAGAGCTTCATTATCCATATCATTCATCAGAAACGATAAGCATCTCCGAGCATAGATCATCATCGATACCATTATCCCGGAATCGATAAACTGTGATTTCTCAATAATCATCAGTTATCGCTATAAACAGGTACATTATTGTATTTGAAGAGATGATGATCTACCTGAGTGTAGCATCGGATTGCAGTTCGGAAATCTCTTGCTCGAAATGCGACATCGCCTTGTTTCTTCCAGGTTATAGCCTGTTGCATTTGAGTTGTCCATATTTGAAATGAAAACTGCATCAAAAGATCTTTTATCAATACAAATATCTGATAGAGATATTAGTGACTTGTTATTGTTATTACCTCTGTGGAAATGCCCTCATCTTCTTTTTCCAATATTTGATGAATGCTTAATAGATCCAATTTCAATACAGCTTCTGCCATTGGCGTTAATGATCGGAGATCATTAACCGGAACGTTGAGCAGAACACGAGAAGGAACCTTAACAAAACAAAAAACTGTGATGATGATTCTTGTTTAGTTCAGATTTTGTCTGATCATTATACCTCATTGTCTTTCTGTAATGAAACTAGAGAAGAAACAAGAGACTTAGGAATAGGCCTTTCGCGTGCTTCGTACTCCAAACAACGAGTGGCTAAACGAACCATTGCCGCTGCATCGTCATCCGAAAACTGCCCCTCGAGACACGAATCCATCAGCATCGGAAAATTCTTACAACGGATTAAATCAAGGGCCTGTAATAACAGCATCAAATCTCTGATCTAAATGCTAAAAACCTGAATGTTTAAACAAACTTACATGGCTTGGAGGTATATGCTTGCCACTTAGAAGATCAAGAAGCATTGTTCCAAAGCTGTAAATTACACTTTGTGGTGTTATTCTCCCTACAATAAAAAGTATGAATTTTCAAGTATATTTCAATCTCCATGAAGTTATATATACATTTTCTTACCAGTTCTTAAGTATTCAGGAGGAGTGAAAGCTAAATTTGTACTGTAACTTTTACCATCTTTGCTGTTCTTCATCAAACCATAGCAAGAAAGTCTGGGATTTCCATCCTATAAACGCAGCAACATTACACACAAAAAATACTCGCGATTAAAAAGGGTAATCTCGACCTTATCAAACAAGATCCTGTAAGCATTAAGATCATGGTATAACTCTCGACCTCTGCTACTGCAGTAATCAAGAGCTTGAGCTAAATATAAGCTAACTCTCAATCTCATTGACCATTTCATTGGTTCATTCTCCCCTGTTACATTAAAAAACCGTACTCAGATTTGTAGCTTCTTCAAATACATTGAAAATTGAAGTTTACAGTGGAATAAGTGCTTGGCTAGTGTATCATTTGGCATGAACTCAGCAACCAGTATTCTCTCTTCTCCTTCAACGCAGCATCCAATCAAATTTGCTAGTCTTTCACATCTCAAGCTTCCCACAGCCTTAGCTTCATCCTTTAATCATTAAAACAAACATCCTAGTTTATACGAGTTTAGTTTAGTGATCTTGAGTTTTATATGAAGAAGAAGAAGAAGATGGTGACCAAAAATAGACGAGAATCAGGCCAAGCAGATTTGTTAAAACGTTTGATTGCAATCCAGCCTTGATTTTCAATAAATCCTTTGTAAACAACGTTAGGGGCTTTTTCTCCATGTTCAGACACAATGTTTTTAATTGAAAAACCATCTGTTGCAGCATTCATTTCTTCCCAACTGAACTCTCTGAAACTCTGTCCTGATATCTTCTTCCCATTTTCTAACATTTGGGTATCGTTGTTAAGCAAAGAATCAATGAATGCGTTGAAGTTAAATGATCTAACCTGAGAGTTTGAGTTGGGAATGCACTATACATGAAGAAAACTTTGAACACTTAGCTCCCATTTTCAGCTTCAAAACACAGAAGAAATATTGATCAGTTTTCAGAACTAATAAGTACCAAAAAGTTGGGGTTGAAATGAGCAACTTTTAAAGCTTTTTAGCCTCCGTTTTAACAAGTCCAAGTTTAAACACTAGAGCTTTCATGTGGCAACCAGTTTTTTATTTAGTGTTTGTCAGAATTTGTCTCATCTTTTTGTAACATTGTGTTGTTAAATTATTAAGACACTAAAAAATAATGATCCCAAAGAATCTTATAACTTTCTTGTGATAACAACTATTGTTATGTGTTGTCTGAATCTAGAATAAGACTTGCTTGATTCTTCCAATTGTCATGTGTATATATATGATTATATAAAAGACAATCTAATAAAACAGTTTTCAGCAATCATTAAAGCTTCTTCACTNTCAGTAGCAAGAAATGTCGTCTGCCCTATCCAAGAAAATCTTTTGGTACCTCCTCCAGGGACGCCATTTAGTTTTGCTATTTACACACCTCCTACGTTTGCCTCCAGTATGTCAACCTCCGACGCCAGCTGTTTATGTTCTGGTTTAGTAGCACTACTGTTAACATTTATCATCTTTATTTTCATATATTCCACCACCGCACTCAGAATCCTTGCCTTTTAGATCTTGAAATGTATATTATTGTGATTCTGATTCTGATTCTGATTCTGATTCTGATTCTGATTCATGAACAGGGAAACTTGGCTGAACATGTTAGTCAATTCAGGTTCTAGAATTTGATTTATAGAACAGAGAAATCGATTATAAAAATATGCTAAACAGCAACACTTCCAGTTCTTCTGGATTCCAACTCAATAGCTTCTTTAAGGTATTGTTGAGCTTCATCTTCCATTCCTATTTTATACAGTGAAGTTGCTCTCAGGTAATAACCAGTAGGCCATTCTGGTGAAATCACCATTGCTTGCATACTATCTCCTAGAGCTTCATTATCCATATCATTCATCAGAAACGATAAGCATCTCCGAGCATAGATCATCATCGATACCATTATCCCGGAATCGATAAACTGTGATTTCTCAATAATCATCAGTTATCGCTATAAACAGGTACATTATTGTATTTGAAGAGATGATGATCTACCTGAGTGTAGCATCGGATTGCAGTTCGGAAATCTCTTGCTCGAAATGCGACATCGCCTTGTTTCTTCCAGGTTATAGCCTGTTGCATTTGAGTTGTCCATATTTGAAATGAAAACTGCATCAAAAGATCTTTTATCAATACAAATATCTGATAGAGATATTAGTGACTTGTTATTGTTATTACCTCTGTGGAAATGCCCTCATCTTCTTTTTCCAATATTTGATGAATGCTTAATAGATCCAATTTCAATACAGCTTCTGCCATTGGCGTTAATGATCGGAGATCATTAACCGGAACGTTGAGCAGAACACGAGAAGGAACCTTAACAAAACAAAAAACTGTGATGATGATTCTTGTTTAGTTCAGATTTTGTCTGATCATTATACCTCATTGTCTTTCTGTAATGAAACTAGAGAAGAAACAAGAGACTTAGGAATAGGCCTTTCGCGTGCTTCGTACTCCAAACAACGAGTGGCTAAACGAACCATTGCCGCTGCATCGTCATCCGAAAACTGCCCCTCGAGACACGAATCCATCAGCATCGGAAAATTCTTACAACGGATTAAATCAAGGGCCTGTAATAACAGCATCAAATCTCCGATCTAAATGCTAAAAACCTGAATGTTTAAACAAACTTACATGGCTTGGAGGTATATGCTTGCCACTTAGAAGATCAAGAAGCATTGTTCCAAAGCTGTAAATTACACTTTGTGGTGTTATTCTCCCTGCAATAAAAAGTATGAATTTTCAAGTATATTTCAATCTCCATGAAGTTATATATACATTTTCTTACCAGTTCTTAAGTATTCAGGAGGTGTAAAAGCTAAATTTGTACTGTAACTTTTACCATCTTTGCTGTTCTTCATCAATCCATAGCAAGAAAGTCTGGGATTTCCATCCTAAAAACGAAGCAACATTACAAACAAAAAATACTCGCGATAAAAAAGGGTAATCTTCACCTTATCAAATAAGATCCTGTAAGCATTAAGATCATGGTATAACTCTCGACCTCTGCTACTGCAGTAATCAAGAGCTTGAGCTAAATATAAGCTAACTCTCAATCTCATTGACCATTTCATTGGTTCATTCTCCCCTGTTACATTAAAAAACCGTACTCAGATTTGTAGCTTCTTCAAATACATTGAAAATTGAAGTTTACAGTGGAATAAGTGCTTGGCTAGTGTATCATTTGGCATGAACTCAGCAACCAGTATTCTCTCTTCTCCTTCAACGCAGCATCCAATCAAATTTGCTAGTCTTTCACATCTCAAGCTTCCCACAGCCTTAGCTTCATCCTTTAATCATTAAAACAAACATCCTAGTTTATACGAGTTTAGTTTAGTGATCTTGAGTTTTATATGAAGAAGAAGAAGAAGATGGTGACCAAAAATAGACGAGAATCAGGCCAAGCAGATTTGTTAAAACGTTTGATTGCAATCCAGCCTTGATTTTCAATAAATCCTTTGTAAACAACGTTAGGGGCTTTCTCTCCATGTTCAGACACAATGTTTTCAATTGAAAAACCATCTGTTGCAGCATTCATTTCTTCCCAACTGAACTCTCTGAAACTCTGTCCTGATATCTTCTTCCCATTTTCTAACATTTGGGTATCGTTGTTAAGCAAAGAATCAATGAATGCGTTGAAGTTAAATGATCTAACCTGAGAGTTTGAGTTGGGAATGCACTATACATGAAGAAAACTTTGAACACTTAGCTCCCATTTTCAGCTTCAAAACACAGAAGAAATATTGATCAGTTTTCAGAACTAATAAGTACCAAAAAGTTGGGGTTGAAATGAGCAACTTTTAAAGCTTTTTAGCCTCCGTTTTAACAAGTCCAAGTTTAAACACTAGAGCTTTCATGTGGCAACCAGTTTTTTATTTAGTGTTTGTCAGAATTTGTCTCTTCTTTTTGTAACATTGTGTTGTTAAATTATTAAGACACTAAAAAATAATGATCCCAAAGAATCTTATAACTTTCTTGTGATAACAACTATTGTTATGTGTTGTCTGAATCTAGAATAAGACTTGCTTGATTCTTCCAATTGTCATGTGTATATATATGATTATATAAAAGACAATCTAATAAAACAGTTTTCAGCAATCATTAAAGCTTCTTCACTTTAAGTTGCAGCTTTGTCTGGTAGGTTAATAATGACCTGAAGCACACACACCGTGGGCCGCCATTATTGATTGAAGTTTGACCAGAGGCTATATTTAATGCATAACAAATAGCTAGAGAATTTTAAAGCAGACAAAGAAAGCCTTATCTCCCCCCATCATTTTAAGACAACCCCACAAATGCATGTAAGGGAAGACACCAACAATTGAACATGACCATTTCCATTTTCCACCCACTCTTTATATTGGAGAGTTTTTTATCCAAATAATCTAATTAACAAAACTTTTTATCAATATAACATACTTTTAATTTTTTGATTGAACTAACCTACTTATTTGAATATTAACAAGTTACAGATAGCAATATCAATATTTCAACAAATATTGATAAATTGCATACTTCTAAAACAAATACATAAAATTTACTTCTATAATTGTTTGAAATTAGTTATAACCCCTGTATTTATATGACATTAAAATCAAAGCACAAACAATAATTTTTTTCCAAAAATTTGAAACATTGAACAATATTTTACAAAAAATCTCTCAAATCTTATTTTTACACACAATTTCTCTTTGTAATGGAACTTGATGGGGGAGTAAAATTTTGCAGTAATAGTGTTATATACAGTTGCTGCAAAACATAGTATTATTTTTTCGTTCGTTTTATTTTTATCATTGAATAATTTTGCTTTACAAACATAGCACTAATTTGCAGTGTGAATGGACAGCTTTTTTTATAGGTCGATTTCTATAAACCTTGAAACCGACCTCTTATTTTTTTTATATAAAAAATAATAAAATGATGATGACAAGACACAATTTATAATTTTTAAAAAAATATCGTAGGTCGGTTTCTATATTATAGAAACCGATCTATATAAAAAGCATGTAAATTAATTCACTGATTTAAATAAAATCAAATAAAAAGTAATGTTATTTTTTATTATAATAATTTGTAACGTTGTTAGCTTTATCAAAAAACTCGTTGATGGGGCTAATCACTCAAATATCTCAAATCCCATTTTTTACACAATTTATCTTTAATTTCAGTATCAAATAAAACTTACCTACGAAAAGGAAACGAGTCACGGTCGAACGAAACAAGTTTTGCTACCTTCTCAATCACATGATTGAATAGAAGCTCACTTGTAGCATGAATGTAATGAGTTCTTTGTTAGGTGAGTTAAGAAACAACGGGAAGCTAACAAACAGCAGAAATTTTTTTTTATTGATGTAACTCGTTTATAACTTACGTCTCCCGATAAGTGGGTTAGTTAGATAAAAAATGGCAAAGTAGGTTATTTTAATAAATAGAAACGCAAATTGGGTTATTTAGAGAAAATACCCATTTATATTGGAGGATCTCAATAAAAATCTCTTGCTTGTAATAACATTGGTTTTTAGCTCGTAGTTCAATACATTTATATCATTAAAAGTTTGGGTAATGCTTAAAATGGAGCAATTTTGCAAAATAGTAGTCTGCAAAACTTTCATTTGCTAAATAACATCATTTTAAAAAGCATTTGCAAAATAACATGGGTTTGTAAAAGTATTTGTGAAATAGCACATCCACCGAAGAGAGAGAAAACAATTGTATAATTTGATTAAAAGTAAAATATAATATACTAAATAATAATTTTAAATAACAAATAAAATTTGGTATATTAATTTCTTATAAAATAAAATTGTAAAATCTTAATTTCTTATCGTTTAATGATTTCAGTCGATCGATTATTCGTTTTTCTCGATCGATCGCATTTTTTAATTTAGAAAGTAGAATAACAAATATTATTAACCGTTAATCAAAATACGAATATAAAATGGATCGGTTTAGTGGTTATAACCGATCGATTATTCAATTTTTCTAGATCAAATGTATTTCTGAGTTTAGAAAAAAAATAACAAATGTCATAACTATTAATCAAAATTTAAGAGTTTTTCATTTGTCAAGTTAAATTATTAGTTATTTATTACGTAATAAAAACGATTATCACGTATAATATATAATTGAGAAAATATATTTTTGATTTGATTATGATTATGTTATATATTATGTATTATAATGTTTTAATTTTTAATACACAATGAATTACCAATAATTTAACTTCTCGAGTGAATGACTCTTAAATTTTGATTAATGGTTAATGATATTTGTTATTCTACTTTCTAAATAAAAAAATGCGATCGATCGAGAAAAACGAATAATCGATCGACTGAAATCATTAAACGATAAGAAATTAAGATTTTATAATTTTATTTTATAAGAAATTAATATACCAAATTTTATTTATTATTTAAAATTATTATTTAGTATATTATATTTTATTTTTAATCAAATTATACAATTGTTTTTTCTCTCTTCGATGGATGTGCTATTTCACAAATATTTTTACAAACCCAGGTTAATTTGCAAATGCTTTTTAAAATGATGTTATTTAGCAAACGAAAGTTTTGCATACTACTATTTTGCAAAATTGCCCGCTTAAAATGTGATGTCAAAAAAACAGAGCAGCCTGGCAGCAAGTACATGGTCAGGAAATAAGAACAGAACAAAAATGGTGTCTTGAGACAGTCATATTCTGTTAGAATATATTGATAAATAAATAGATATTCAGCTTAGCAATTAGCAATTAGCAATTAGCATTACAAAGCATTTGCATTTTCAATGACTACAATTCCATTGCCTATCATTTTACCATTTCTTGGCCGCTGAAAATCACTCAAGCTCCCGTTTATTAGTTTGTGTGAAGCTTCTTTAGGTTTGTTGTCCCTCGTTAAAGGGAGAAACAGAGGTACCGAGCGATCATGTAGTTCTGCAATTTGTACACAAAAACAAAATGAGAACTAACGAATATGTCGTATTACACGAATACAACTAACCAGGAAGCCGTTTGTCGACGAAAAACACGACCAAATTCACGGTATACCTGTGAAAAACATCTCATTATCATGAAATACATTTCAAAGATAGTTCGAGCGCAGATTTTACCATGCAACTACAATGTCGACTGTGTAGTGCTTGCGTGATGCAACGATAAGGAGACTTTGGAGTATAACAGTGAGCCAAGCAAATAGCTTTACAAAGCTGTTAAAAGTTAAAACAAACATATTATCAAATTTACATAAATTTGGGAATGTAATTACAAAGATTTTACCTCTTAGTTCCGTAATTATGGTAAGTTAGAACGAAAACGAGAGAGAATATCATGTGAGAAGAGAAAATTAAATCACCGCAGCCATAAACCAACCCTCGAGGAACTACAACAACAGAAGCAATATCAGGAACAATTTACATGTGATGCAGAATTCAAAACTCACAGTTCATTAATAGAAATTCAAAAATACTGTCAGGGGGAGGTAATCGGGCAAGCTTCGAACCCTGTAAAATTCAATAAAAATAACTGAAATGTATACAAAAAAATGTAGGAGATCAGGATCACCTCTCGACAGTGATAGTTAGGACCAGGAAGTTGAGTGGAATAAAATGTTAAAATGCGAAGAAATTGGCATGCCTGCGATTCCAATGATATTATTAGGCAATTTAGAAGCTGCAAATCCCCAATTTATCTAGTAATTTGAACAAATTTTTGTACTTACAACTAGAAATGCCAAGACTCTGCACCATATATGAACCGTGTAAATCTTCTTGACTTTGAATACGAAAGGATGGAAAGTCCACTGAGTGAACATACATTTCATTTCATTTTAAATAAAATTACTCTTTCTAATACAAATAATAGAGAATGAGAACAACTCACCAAAACAAAAGACAAGAAAATAAGGGTAAATACAGTTTCACTGATATAGGCTTTATCTGCTCCAAGCTCCTGTATTTTGGCATAGTTAGCATCATCATATGTAAAAGCAGACAAATATGTGTGATTAACACTACCGGAAGAAGAAAGAAGCCCACGTCCTGAAGAATCGGACCTGGNGATTATCCCTTAACTATTTTGATACTCTCCGAATATTTAGGAAATATTTCTAAATATTACACACTTCTGAAAACCTTCAAGAACACGAATTCAATAAAAACAACTTTCTTCTTGAATCTATTCTCTCTCTATTTTTCTTAAATACTCAATTGAGATCTTAGGATTGCTAGATTTTTTTGATATGATGAATTGAGGCTCAAGTGCCCTCAATTTATAGGATTTGAATGAATTAACTTCCCCTCAAAATTCTCTTGGTATCTAACTATCTATCCCCAAATATTCAACAAAATTTTCATTTCTTTTTTATTTATTTTATGATGTGGCCCCACGGCATGTGGATGGACCCATTCAACCTATTGAATTAAAGTACTACTACATGAGTGACTTACTTAAGAGTAATGTATTTCAATTAATGAACATCAAATACTTAAAATTCGGCAAACATGCTCAGGAAGGTAGTAACTATAGCAAAGATTGAGATACATAGCTCTAGTAGTCTTACCAAGAGAGTTAGTGAACTTGATACTATATGGAAAGAGATGGATCATCCAAATGAGAAGATTGTTAACTGTGAAAATTGAATGATGTGCGACTCTATTTAGATGACGATTAACATTGTGTCGATTATGAACACTTAGACGATGATTGGTATTGGTGTCGATTGTGAAAATCAGATTGATTACATTTAATGAAGACTATTGACATTGGTCGATTGATCAAATGGACCAGTCATGCAATACTAAAGAAAACAAGTGAACATGTTTGATATGAGTTTGAGGTGTTGATCGCTCGAGGACTGATATAGATTCAGAAAGAATATTTTAAGAAAAAAGATCGTATCAAATCACATGATGTATGTGTTATATTCTTCTTACGATAGTAAATAATCACGTGGTTTTTCGTCAATCTTGAATTTTACATGTTAAATTTATTGTGTTTTTCTACATGCTTAGTTCTTGGATTCGATTAATCTATGTCCTTTCGACACAGCCTATGTACATTTAGATTTAGACAGCCTAGTGTCCAAACTCCAAATGTTTGGTTGATTTGTTTTTAGCTGTTAAACCAAACGATTAAATAATGAATTAAAGTTAACAACATTTATGTCTTTTTAAGTGTTAAACCCAACCTATTGTCAACCTATGTTAGTAGGACACCGTCGCGGCAGTATCAGGATTCGTCGATTCGGATGTGGAGAATTGAATTTATTAAAAGAATCGAACGCTTAATCTAGGAAAAATTTTCTATTTTTATTTTATATTAAATATTTTAATATATTTTTTGTTATTTTGAAAAAATAATAAAAAATACTCTTACATAAACGAGAAGAAAAACAAAAAACAACAATTAGTACAAATCCAGTGGCTACTACTAGAGTCTAGACGGTATAATTACCAATTTGTATAATTAATAATTGTTTTTTGGGTAGGACACTCATCTTACATGAGTCTACCCCGAATCCGTGTCGGGTACGAGTCGGACGCGGATTCTCCAAACCTATTGAAGCACCCTGCTATCATAGTTGTCAACACACCCGTTTTTATATAAAACATTTAAATAAAGGGTGACATTTGCATACGGTTCCTCAACTTACAAGTTGTGTAAATGACATGCTCTCGAAGTTACGAAATCGCAAATATGATATACTTTTTGAGAAAAAATATGTATTTGTAACTCTCAACTTCAATTATATACACATAACATATCTCAAATTTCCAATATCATTAATACTCTAACGAACTCCTTTATATTTTATATTTTATGTACAATTCTTGAATGTCAGAAATCAATTTTGTATAATTTTTCAAATGTATCTTATTTACGCAGTATGAAGATCATTCATACTAACAGAAAAACATTTATCAACTACGAAAAATCGGGTATTAGAATATTAGGAATAAAAAACAAACGATATTGATAACTTTATGCATTATCCTTGCAATTTCATAAGTTTAGGGCATACCCTACACATAACACAACTAGTAAGTTAAAGAGACAGTTATGCAATTTTCTAATGAGAGAACTCTTAAATAATAGTAATAATAATAATAATAACAAAATGCCCAGAAAAAACATGAAGAAGTTCAAGATCAAAGGAACAGCAAAAAACAAACTAAAAAACCTGAACAGAAGAAAAAGCAAGCATTTTCAGCAGCAGCGACAAGACAAAAGATCAAAACAACTAAAAGGTCTGGTCTTCTCCTCAAGTTCTGCTGCTGTTGGAAGTGCATCCAATCTATACATGCCACCGCTCTTCGATGAGCAACATACGAAATGTACATTTCGACAAATACCTTTGCTGAATGGATATACTCTCTCAGGAACACCCCTGCCCAAAAAACCATTTGTTGTAATAAGAACCTTCCCAAAAAAGCCACAACTTTCAATCTTCATACAAACCTTAAATACCCAATCCTTCTTCGTCTCACAAGTTCGTAAGTCGTTTGGTTAGTCAAAATAAGGTAGCTGTGCATGACAATTTTTACATAAAATTTATAAGCGAAAGGGGAAAGCTGTAAGAAGTTAGACAATGAATACATACCTATGAAAAAAGAGAAGTAGAAGCAGAAATATCAACGTAAACGATAGGCAAATCAAGAGCACAACAACAATTATAGTCTCCCACCTAAACGAAATGCTATTTAGCACCGCTTCAAATAAAAGTTGACTCAAGGGACGTAGAAATGTACCATGTCTTAGATAAATCACATCNGGTATAGGGTGCAGCCATGGGATCAATATCATTTATGCACATTTAATGAACTCCAACAGATGACCAACCAAGAGCAAACACGTTTCTGACTTCTGTAGCCACATGGGTTTTTTTTATTGTTTATTAAAATGTAGATTAGCCTTAAATGAAGTTTACTTCATTTCTGAGTACCAGTGGATGTTGGTTTGATTTTGATTGTGTTTGTTTGGCATTATTTTAGTTCATTCATTCTTGTAGGTTATGTTGAAAGCTAGTAGTATTTTATATCTAGGATTAGGTAAATGTTTGGGGGCCTTGTCTACAGTTTAACTTTTAATTTTGTAGAGTACTTTTTTGTCGAAGTGCTTGCCTGCAATTATTATTGAGGAACTGTATCCCATTTGCTTCTTTATCATTGTCAATAACTTTTGACTCAACAAAGGCTTCTTTACTTTTTGGACCTTTTTTTCCTGTTTATCATTTTGTCAATAATTGCTAGACCTTCATTTCTATAGTGATTGTGTTACAACGGTGAAGGAATTCTGATATTTTTGTCTGATGAAGTATAAAACTCGATATTTGTTATGTGAATTCATTTCAACAGGTCCTGCCCCACACTGGAATGTTACCATCAGCTGCGTTTGGACAGGACATTTGTTTAAGAGGTGAAATTAATTAGTGGACTCAGGGCTTGTAGACATTTTAGAAGATGGCCCCATGAATAGTACCTTCCATGAGTAAAGAGGATCTTTTAGTTGATGCTTTAATGCCTCAACAAACATTTTAAGGTCATTTATTGTTTGTGACAGAGAGGAAAGAATGAAAAAAGAGAAAAACTTTTACCACATAAATTGTTCGAGTTTTTTGATGCACATATCATAGTCGGATGCCTAAAATTACGAAATATTACTGAAATATTTTTTTTAAAAAAAATATCACTGATAACGATCATATCAACAAAATAGCAGTGATGGACGTGTGAGTAGCCCGGTTTCTGTAACAGAAGAAACCGGGCTACCCGTTTTTTTTTATTTTTTAAAGCGTAGCCCGGTTTCTGTTAAACGGAAACCGGGCTACGCTTTTTAATTTTTTTTTTAAATAAAAATAAAAAAAAACAAACGAAAACCGGGCTGGATTTTAATTAATTTTCTTTTTCATGGAGCGTTTCTGTAAAAACGGAAAACGGGCTCCGCTTAAATTTTTTTAAAAAAAAAATTTATTTATTTTTATTAAATATATAGCTCGGTTTCCGCAATAGCAGAAACCGGGCTATTTTTTTTTAATTAAAATCCAGTCCTGGTTCTTCGTTTTCATTCACAGAAACAGATATCTTCTACGCAATTGGCTGTTTTGCGCTGCTGTTCGGCCGAATGGAATGTAAGTTACAATTATTCTTGTTTTGGGTATCATTCTTGTTCAATTTTGACGATTTATTTTTCAAAAGCAGTGTTGATTTGCGATCTCCACCGAATTTTCGATCAAAATTTTGTTCCTCCCGAGAAACCGGGCCACTCTTTTTTTTTAAACCGTAGCCCGGTTTTTGTTAAACGGAAACCGGCGTGTCAGTGTCAGTTTTTTGATGGACCTATCAGTGTCAGACGTGTAAATCGACGATAAATCACTGAATTTTTTTTTATAATTAATAACAGTGATACCGGTCGTTTCAACAAAATAGCAGTGATGGACGTGTGAGTAGCCCGGTTTCTGTAACACGAGAAACCGGGCCACTCTTTTTTTTTTAAAGCGTAGCCCGGTTTTTGTTAAACGGAAATCGGACTGGATCCATTCGAATAAAAAATCAGAAACTCACTAAGATACAATAAAGACTCAATAATTTATAAAATTATAAATATGAATTTGCTTCCGTCACCCTTACATTTTTTTTTTAAAAAAAATTAAATTTACGTTTTTTTAAAAAAAAAACGAGCTGAAACCGGACTATATTTAATTTTTTTTTAAAAAAAAATACGCAACTCGGTTTCTACTATTTCAGAAACCGAGCTGCCCATAATACGTGTCCCATCATGCGTCCATCACTGCTATATGCGTGATAAGAATCGAAACAGTGACAAAATCGAGTTGTACAGTAACTGACACTGTTACTGTACCAAGTCGCCCCTCTATAACACTATAACCAATTATATATTAATTTGTTATGAATATATATGGATGTTTGTCAAACTAAAGAAATATATCCCGTAAAATAATGAAAGACAAACGAAAATACGATATACAAACAAAATATCTTATACACCTAAATTTTACATCTAATTAATAAGGTAGACAAATTTAATGATAGTAGTTGAATGATTAATTGAATTAACATATTTGTTGTGGTCTGAAAACCGGGGGTGTCAAAAGTCGTTCGGTTTGTTGCAAGACGAACTCGGTTTTAATTTGTTTTGTAGGGGGAAAACAATTAAAAATCAAATAGAAAAGGGACAAGAAAATTTTAGAGTGGAAAACCCCTAAAATATGGGGAAAAAACCTGTTGACAAAGAGTTAGAAATGCTTTTAGTCGATCCAATAATCAAACTGTTCAATACAAATGTCATGTTTGTTTTAGAGATAACAAGGGAAGGGAAAACTTGAGGAAACCCAAGAGAAAAACCGAAGAGGAGAGTTTTTTTCCGTTTCCCAAGTGTCCCTTTTATATACATTTCCTGTTGTGTGAACAGTAGGGTGTCGTATTGTGCTTGTCCCATGCTGCTAGGTCGGCTCGTGTCGGGCGGGACAACCGTCGGGCGTGGCTCTATACAGCTGTGCGGCGCCAGACCTTTCGGCGCTACTAGCCGGCTGTCTCCAGACCAAAAGGATGCCCGTACGACTTTACCAGACACGCCTCTGACAGGATTGTCAGAGGTTGTTGTCACACGTTGAGAAATGTGGATGGCCAGAAGCATAGTCTGTGCGTCCTGGACCGATCGGTCCCGATGACGAGGAGAACGCATGATTCTATTGATCTGTCCCGATTACTAAGAACGGGCCTTCGGGCTCAACTGTTCTCGCCAGGCCGTCCATTCTCATGAGCTGGATCTGGGCCTCCAAGTTGGGCTTATGTCACTTGGGCTGGTCTGGCTAATCTTGGGCCTAACCAGATTAGGGGTACCGAGATCCGAATGTCTCATCAATATTATTATTTATATGAATATTTCTCATCCATAATTGTTCAAATATCTTGCCTATAAATATGATTGATTTGTGTAGAAATAGAGACAACAAATTTGAAGTCTTATCTTGAGTTGTATCATTCTCATTTCAAGGTATTTAAGTGATTATAAAATTTATTATTGGTCAATTTATTTATAACAGGTTATCAGCACGAAGCTTTACCTTATTTACATATTTTATTATATTTGCATTATATCTTCTGACAATTCTCATTTCAAGAAAAATGAGATATGGCGAACATTGCGAAACTTGAGTTTACGACACTCGATATTAGCGGGGAAAAATTACTTGTCATGGATTCTTGATGCAGAAACTCATCTCGAAGCAAAAGGTCTAGAAGACACTATAAAACAAGATAACATAACCTCTAAACAAGATTGATATGTCTTCGTCATCATATACATGAAAACTTGAAAATTGAATATCTTACCGTAAAAGATCCACTTGTCCTATGGAATAATTTAAAGGAAAGGTATGACCATCAAAAGATGGTTATTCTTCCGAAAACTCGATATGATTGAATGCATTTACGACTTCAAGATTTCAAATCTGTAAGTGAGTATAATTCTGCACTTTTTAAGATCACTTCACAGTTGAAGTTGTATGGAGAAAGTATCAACGATGCAGATATGTTAGAGAAAACATTTTCTACTTTCATGCATCTAATATGCTCATGCAGCAGCAATATTGATATTATCCGGGAGTTTTTTCGGTATTATGACATCCCGGGAGCTCGTCTGACGTGGTTAGGTGGTATTCTCGATGTTCTCGTGAATCTACGTCACTTCATTGTTTCGAGGGTATTTTTGTAATTTGGACATTTCGGGCTTTCTTACGAGCTTTCGATCAACATTTCTAGCAGTTTTGGACATGTTCGGACCCGGACGGGGCCAAGGGTATTTTCGTAATTTGGCACCCGAAGAACGTGCCGGCAAGTTGTGGCGGCGTTTTTGGCTGAGCATTCGGTAACTGGAAGCGAGGAATTATTTTACGGGTTCTTCCGGTATTATCTCGTTGTTATTTTTGGCTAATTGTCGATCGAAGTGCATTTCTGGAGTTCTGTTACGGTATGACATTTATTCAAGTGTATTTTAATATTATATGTTAGTTGGGCTGAGTCCATAGGAATTGGGCTCGTGGGCCTGAAACTTGTTAGTTGGGCTGGATTCCTCTATAAATATGAGCCTAGGGCACTGAAAATGGGTCTGACTCTTTTTTGCATCTCCCAAGGCAAGACTTTCGCCCGAGCTCACGAGACTTCGTTTTTCAGCCTCAATCCGCGAGATTTCGCACCAAATCTCGCGACCACCGTCTTTGAGCTACTATTCGCGAGATTTCGCTCCAAATCTCGCGACTACGTCCTTTTGTGTCACTATTCGCGAGAAGTCGTACCAAAACTCGTGATTTGCCCCTGCAGATCACTATTCGCGAGAATTCGTACCAAAACTCGCGACTGGCCCCTTCAGATCACTATTCGCGAGTTTTGGGCAGTTTCACCGTAACAGAGCTTTTGGCAGTTTCACTGTAACAGAGCTTTGGCAGTTTCACGGTNGGTCGCGGCAGAAATCAGCCGCAAAGAAATCAGCAAGGGTACAGGTATGAAGCTTACCCACCAGCCCCCGCGAATCAGCAAGCACTACCTCCTCCTCCTCCGGTTGACCCCAACCAGGGTCAACCTATTTTGAATGTTGAAAATGCCCAACCAAGATGGGGTAACTTAGGACCCAACATTATGACTATCGCGGGGGGGAAAAAGTGTCGGCGATTCAAACCGCACCCGCAAATGCTCTTATCAGGCATTACATCAGAAGGGGCGCTTTATGGAAGTGAACATGGTCCAGTTAACGGATTTGGATAAAATGACAATATCATTTGGACCAGAGGATTTATCTGGGGTTTTCTCCCCACAAGATGATGCATTGGTTGTCTCCCCTATTATTGCGAATCATCCTGTTTTTCGAGTGTTAGTCGATACCGTAGCTGCTACCAACATATTGACTCTTGCGGCCTTTGAGCAGATGGCATTGAAAGGAACCACCCAACTCCAGCCTGTGCACACAAAGTTAGTTGGTTTTAATAATAGCGTTGTTGCGGCTGAGGGATCTGTTTTTCTGCGGGTGACTTTGGGCGATCCCGAAATATCACGAACTTTGATGGTGGAGTTTGTGGTGGTGGATCTCCCTATACTCCCTTATAATGCGATCCTGGGGAGAAGTTGTTTAAACTTACTTGGAGCTGTGGTGTCTCAACCACATTTGATGATGAAGTTCCCAACACAGTTAGGGGTTGGAAGGATGAAGGGAGATCAAGAGCTGGCGCGCTCTTGTTATAATGTGATGTGTAGGAGTGGTGTGGATGGATCTAAAGCGAAGTTACCTGTTTGTATGGTGGATTTCTCGTCCGATGAAGTTATTGACACAAATGACGGATCGTCTCTTAGGAAGTTCAAAGAAAACGATATGAAGTTGGAGCCTTTGGGAATCAAGACAGTGCCTTTATTCCCCGGTAATCTTGAAAAGACAGTGACGATCGGTTCCGAGTTGTCACCAGAGGTTGAGAATGAGGTAATTTCTTTTGTGCAAAATAATGTAGATGTTTTCGCTTGATCGTATCAGGATTATGTGGGGGTTGATCCCCAAGTATGTTCTCATAGATTCAATGTTAACCCATATGTGCGACCAGTTCATCAGAAGAAGAGGAAGTTTTCCCCTGAGAAACAGAGGGCGATTGATGAGGAGGTGGAAAGTTTGCTGCANCACATCGACCGACTGGTAGATGCTGTTTCTGGTAGCACCATGATGAGTATCATGGATTCTTACTCTGGGTATCACCAGATCTTCTTGGCTGAAGAAGATCAGAAGTAATCATCGTTCATGACCGAAGATTGGGTTTTCTGTTATGTGGTTATGTCCTTCGGTCTCAAAAATGCTGGAGCAACATACCAAATGTTGGTCAACAGAATCTTTAGAGAGTTGATTGGCCACATGATGGAAGTGTATGTTGACGATATGATTGTAAAATCTATGAATGATGAAGACCATCTTTCATATTTGTCTCGTTGTTTCGAAGTATGCCGAAAATATAAGCTAAAACTAAATCCAAACAAGTGCTGCTTCGGGATCCGAAGTGGAAAATTCTTAGGATATTATGTTTCAGAGAAAGGCATAGAGGTTAACCATGAGAAGGTGCAATCTATCATTGATATGCAACCTCCGAGAAACAAGAGAGAATTTCAAAGGCTTACTGGTCGACTAGCCGCGCTGAGCAGGTTTATTTCGAAATCCACAGACCGGGCCTTACCTTTTTTCAGAGTGCTAAGAAAAGCAAGCCAAATGGATTGGACCGAAGAATGCGATCGGGCCTTCTCCGAGCTCAAGACTTATTTAAGCACTCCCACGGTGATGGTAAGTCCAACTTGTGATGAACCTTTGGGGTTATATCTTGCGGTGTCCGAAGTTGCCGTCAGCGCAGCTCTGGTGACCATACGAGATGACATTCATAGACCTGTTTATTATGTCAGTCATTCTCTAGTATCTGCAGAAACCTAGTATAGGCCTCATGCTAGCTTTAAAGAAAGATGTATCCAAGTTGAAACATTATTTTGAAGGCCGAACGGTCTATGTTTATACGGATCAGCCTCTGAAAATACTCTTTAAACAAAAGGATTTGAATTAGAGATTGGCAAAATGGGCTATCAAACTCAGCGCTATGTATCTGGAATTCCTACCCCGAAGGGCGATCAAAGCTCAGTTTCTAGCCGACTTTGTGGTTGAAATGACCCGATCGGCCATCTCTCTTAACCAAGAGGATGATCGATGGACGGTCCACGTGGATGGATCAACCTTCGGGGGAAGAGGAGCGGGCATTACCCTGACAACGGTACAAGGTGATCTTATTCATTCCGCAGTCAAATTTTCCTTTGCTGGAACAAATAATGTGGTAGAATATGAGGCAGTACTGTCAGGAATAACCTTGGCTCGAAAAATGGGAGTTAGTAGAGTGCGAATGTTCTCAGACTCGAAGTTAGTAGTGGAACAATTCGCAGGGAGATTTGAGACTCACGATCCGATGATGAGGTTGTATTGCGCTAAAGTTCTGGAGTTATCCAAGAAGTTCAATGAGTTCTCTCTCGACCATGTGCCACGAGAACAAAACAAGGTTGCCGACGCACTCGCCAGATTGGCTTCGATCATACCTGACATAGAGCCGAGCACTATTTCGGTCCACGTTCAGGACCGACCTTCGGTCGAGATTCCCGTGACCGAACAGTCTATTGAAGAGATTGGGGCTTTATGTCATGAACTCGAGGGCTTGAATATTGATGCTACTGAATCCCCAGGAGAACCCAATTGGATGGACTCCTTCATTAAATACCTCTCAAACGGATATCTCCCTGAAGATAAGTCTGAAGCCAGGAAAATCGAGGTCCGGGCTAAGAGATTCACCTTAGTCGACGGACGCTTGTTTAAAAAGAGTTTTGAAGGCCCACTTCTGCGATGTTTATCTCCTATTGAGGCCAAAGCCTTCATTATTTATGTTCATGAAGGGATATGCGGCATCCATTCAGGGGCCCGATCTTTATACCACCGCATTGTCAGAGCCGGGTATTTTTGGTTAACATTGCTCGCTGATGCCAAGCAATATACTAAGCGTTGCGCCATATGTCAATACCACGCTCCACTCCCGCAATTGCCTGTGGCTCCACTATCGATTACCCCATTGCCTTGTCCGTTTGACAGATGGGGGATTGATATCCTCGGACCTTTTCCTCGATCCATAGGGCAAAGGAAATTTTGTATCGTAGCGGTGGAATACTATTCAAAGTGGATTGAAGCAGAAGCCGTAGCCATCATCTCGGAAAAAGTGGTCAAGCACTTTATCTGGCGAGATATTGTGAGCCGCTTCGGGGTTCCCCGAGCACTCGTATCTGACAATGAGACTTAGTTCCGCGGAAAGAGCATACGAGACTTATGCATCAAGTTGGGCATCATCCAGCATTTCTCATCAGTAACCCACCCCCAGACCAATGGACTTACGGAGGTATCTAATAAGGTTATCCTGAAAGGATTGAAAACCAAGTTGGAAGATTTCGGGGGTAAATGGCCTGAAAACATCTATGAGGTCCTATGGGCATACCGAACTACACCTCGCTCAACGACCCAGGAATCACCTTTCTCATTGGTGTATGGGACCGAAGCTGTTAGCCCGGTGGAGGTTGCCATCCGATCACCTCGGATATCTCAATACGATGAGCATATGAACGGTGAAAGGAGATTATTGGACCTCGAGATGATCGAAGAAAAAAGAGATGCAGTTTATTCACGGATGTGTGCTTATCAGTGGAATATGGAACGGGCCCATAACAAACGAGTCCTAACAAGGGAATTCTTTGGAGGCGATCTCGTCCTCAGAAGCATTAAGGTGCAGAGGAACGTGGGAAAGCTGGAAAGAAATTGGGAGGGACCGTATCGCATATCGAAGAAATTGGAATCAGGTGCGTATAAACGTGAAACGTTAGATGGTATAGAGGTCCCCCGAACTTGGAATGTCATGAATTTAAGGCGATACTTCTTATGAATTCTCGATTAATGTTTTGACTCGATAAAAAACATTCCATTAAACGTAAGTAGTAAACAAGTAAGTACAAGAGTTAACTATTTCTAATAGAATGATGGACCAATCTTGGAGTTGGATAAGCTTAGGACGAATCTGGACTGGTGACCGAAGCTTATTGTCCGCAAGGTTCCCAAGTTGTAGTGACCGCTCTGACGAGTAAGATGCTCTTGCACTTGCCTAGCCCCATGGATGAGTCGTGATTCTCCCAGAACTCATTACGAACTAAGACATTCCCTTCAACGGCTTTCAGTCTTTAGGGATGGCCTTTTGTACATATGAAACCTGCTACAATGAAAGGAATGATAGTCAGCATATCGAAACATAAGATCGGTCCTAACACAAGACGTATTATGAGCCATGCTTAGCCAGGAAAACATAAGGGACTTTATTAGAACCAAGGTTCGGCGAAAGCTCGTTAAAACTCATAGTTAACGCAGACTAGGCCTATTCAGTTGAGTAATGATTCCAATGACGGAATAAGAGTGACCCATACACCATGTAAAACGACTGATCCAATCAAAGTTGACCTAAATAAACTAAATATAACGTCTGGGACCGATGGTTGACACCCTGTAAGTGTCCCTGATCTTATACTTGTTAGTTTATTCAGAAGTTAAGATAAAACAGCTTCGTTAAGATAAAACTTATTAGTTTATTCAGAAGTTCGTTATATCACTTCGTTTCGGCAATTAAAATAATCAAAGTGGAGGAAAAAGTCTTTATATTAAACAAGAAGTGCGGCAGATACAAAATGACAGCTAAATCTAACTAATCTGCCCTTCTTCCTTGTCTTCCGCTTCGGGCTCGTGGGGTTCGGTCCGGGCCGCGAGCCGCTTCAACTCCTCCTCTTGATTGGCCACCTTCTGGTTGACCGCTTTCTCCATCTCTTCAAAGAGATAGAAGAAAGGATCTTCTTCCAGCACAGGTTCTTCCAAATTTGGAATAACCTGAAATTTGCCATCTCTTTCAAGTGGCTCGATCATCTTCCAGCGCTCGTCCGAAGGGGAAAGACCGAACGTCTGGATAACTTGCTCTCGCATGTTATCCAGGTACTTCGCAGTGTAAACCCCATGTATGTTATCCGCTAAAGCGAATAACAACGGGGATTGAGCGAACCCCAGAACTGCTTCCCGAACCGAACCTTCGGTCGAAGTGCGGGCCCTCGTCAACTCATCTTCCAAGGCCGCCTTTTCTTCTTGTGCCCGAAGGAGAAGCTCATTCAGCTTATTCATCTTTTCCTGGGCCCGACCTTGGACTTGGTTGATTTCTTCGTCATTGGCCCGCAACTTGGCCTCCAAATCGTCTATTCGCCCCTGAGCCGTTTCCCCCACCTTCTCCAGCTCAGAGACTTTATCTGCTAAGAGTGAGACCTCCGTCCCTGCTCTTAGCAGCTCATTGTCCAATCGGTCACGGTCCTACCGTACCGTGACCAATTCTCCATGCTTCATCTCAACTTGCCTTTTCGCAAGGTCAAGTTGGTTTTGGACTTTCTGGGACACAACGCTATCACCTTGGTATTTCTCCATGGTAGTAGCGGTTGTAAAAGCTTTCCTCAACATCTGCAAAAGACCACACATTGTTAAAAATGAAGTTTCGGGCCTCCATGTTAAGCCAAAGTTACCTTAGATGTGAGGTCGAGGAAGCTTTCCATAATATCTTCCCCAGATACGTCCGCTTGGACGTTATCTGAGTTCTGCTCCCCAAAAAGGCGGAAGTCCTTTACAAAGGCACTCCGCTAGGAGGATAACTTCCTCCCCTTGTTGAACCTGTCCAACAGGCCCAGAGCAACTCCCCAATCGGAGTTTGTCTTCGGGCCCTGCCCAGGTTCCTTCAGGACTATCCCTTTATTGGGGAGCGGAGTGCGGCCCCCCTTCCTCAGCCTCTTCGGCTTCTGCAAGGCTTCCACTTCGGTCACCCTCTTCCCTTTTCCTAAGGGGACCAGCGGCAGGGAGACGTTCGGCTTAAGCTGAGGGCCGGGGAGAACCTTCTCCACAGGAACGCTCCCTGCAGCAACAAAGTAATAGTCTCAGTGTTAATAAGGAGGTGTTACCGATTTGATAGAGGCTGGATAAGCTCAAAGAACAAATCCGAGGCTTTATCACCTCCTCTACCACTCAAAATACCCGAAACGCAGGCCCTTCTCCGCTTGAAGACTGCCCGGTGCAGCGGAGGGTCAACGTGCCCGCGCTGGTTGTTTGGATCGGGGGGTTCCCTGACCCCGAAGGGACCACCGTGCCCCCGTTGCTGATTCACTTGCTTCAGCGCTGCTAGATGCTTCCCTTTGTCCCTCAGAAGGACGGACCGAAGTAGCTGCCATACGTTTAAAACGTGCGCTCGGCATCGTCTCAGTTGAATCTGCAAAACAAATACATAAGGATCATGAAAAATTAAAATGTAAACACTATTTCATACCCGATCCTTCTGATGGATCTGAATCTGAACTAGAAGAAAAAACCCCCTTCGGGGCTGGGGCTCCGGTCCTACCCGCAACGCCCATCTCTATTAACCTTCTGTCCCGAAGCAGATCTATTCGCTCAAGGCGTGCTTCGGGAGGGGGGAACATCGCAAGTGTATTTGCGGTGTCCGTGCGGGAAGGGTTGAACCTGCTTCGGTCCAACTAACCTATGCGTGGGTGAGTTATGCGTGGCCATACTTTCAACAGATCCTCTTTCGGAACTTTCATCCACACATAACAAGCCTCCCACGCATGAAGAGACTCCTCTTTATCTACAATTGCGCCTCTTTGGTGCGCACCGCTATGTAATACAACTTGCGGCATCCCAACAGACTCTTCCCCTTTCGGGACCCAACCAAGAACAGGTTAAAGAAGTATTCTAAGGTTGGGGCCCGAGTCTGTTGGTGACAATAAAAAATGAACGCTACAATATATACGTAACTGCCCGGGAATAACGCAAAAGTGGGGCAGTGGATTTCTTTATGCACGGCCGCTACAAAAGGATGTAGCGGAAAACGAAGCCCGCACTTTAAAGAGGCGTAACTAACCGGAATAGCAGACGCCGGCACATTCATCTCCGCCGGAAGGAAACAGGGAATATCTTCCCGTCCCTTCCAAATAGAGTAATGTGCCGGGATTGAAAACATAGACCTAAACTCCTCAATATCCAACTCAGACATAAAAGGGTAACGCATTTTGTGAGGAGCCATGAAAATATACCTTAGAAAAAACGGATTGGAAGAGGGTTGGACGAAAGATCGATTGAGGGCACAAGAACTCGGTGCGATTTCTCCTTCGCGATAATGACGGTGAGGAGAAACAGTGCCCTAAATCCCGATTTAAATATTAATCCCCCAGCCAATGACGTGCCACCACGTAATACCGCCCAAGACTGTGATAGTATGGAGCGCACTCATCACGCCTTTGAACTACCAAAGGTGAAGAGGCGCGGGTTGGGAATTAATATTTAAAGAATAACGAAAATAAAAGTATAATTTAAATATACGTTATTAGGTCTTAAGCGTGATCGATCCATACACTAAGGCAAACTTCGGTCCCCTGGACTCTCACTACCTACAGGTACGGTCCCTTGTTCTCATGAATGTGCAAACATCATGTGATCGGCCTTGTATCACCTCTGCGATTGGCAATCAAGCCCGAGGGGCTAGTGATGAGAACTCTAGGACTGGGTACCTTGTGATGGGTAAGGCCCAGCAACGATTGGGCCAATTCAAATGGCGAAAATGATTCCATGTAGCCCACTTACACCTCTAAGGAAGAGCGGCTCGATGTTCAACTTGAGGACCGAAGCTGACCTTAACGAAATAAAGCGTTTTCTGCCAGCTGGCACCTGGGTTCGGTCCGAGCGGTTATAGAACGGTTACAACTCACGTTTACCACGCTTCGGNGCCGGGGAGAACCTTCTCCACGGGAACAGCTCCCTGCAGCAATAAAGTAACAGTTTCAGTGTTAATGAAAGAGGCGTTACCGATTTGATAGAGGCTGGATAAGCTCAATGAACGAATCCGAACCTTTATCACCTCCTCTACCACTCCAAATACCCGAAACGCAGGCCCGTCCCCAGATGAAGACTGCCCTGTGCAGCGAAGGGCCAGCGTGCCCGCACCGGTTGTTTGGATCGGGGGGACCCTGGACCCCGAAGGGACCAGCGTACCCCCCGTTGCTGATTCACTTGCTTCAGCGCTGCCCGATGCTTCCCTTTGTCCCTCAGAATGACGGACCGAAGCAGCTGTCATACGTTTAAAGCGTGAGCTCGGCATCGTCTCAGTTGAATATGCAAAACAAATACATAAGGATCATGAAAGATTAAAATATAAACACTACTTCATACCTGATCCTTCTGATGGATCTGAATCTGAACTAGAAGAAAAAACCCCCTTCGGGGCTGGGGCTCCGGTCCTACCCGCAACACCCATCTTTATTAACATTCTCTCCCGAAGCAGATCTATTCGTTTAAGGCGTGCTTCGGGAGGGGGGAACATCACAAGTGTATTTGCGGTGTCCGTGCAGGAGGGGTTGAACCTGCTTCGGTCCAACTGATCTATGCGTGGGTGAGTTATGCGTGGCCATACTTTAAACAGATCCTCTTTCGGAACTGTCATCCACACATAACAAGCCTCCCACGCATGGAGAGACTCTTCTTTATCTACAATTGCGCACTCTTTGGTGCGCACCGTTATGTAATACAACTTACGGCATCCCAACAGACCCTTCCCCTTTCGGGACCCAACCAAGAACAGGTTAAAGAAGTGTTTTAATGTTGGGGTTCGATTCTGTTGGTGACAATAAAAAATGAACTCTACAATATATACGTAACTGCCCGAGAATAACGCAAAAGTGGGGCAGTGGATTTCTTTAAGCACGACCGCTACAAAAGAATGTAGCGAAAAACGAAGCCCGCACTTTAAAGAGGCGTAACTAAGCGGAATAGCAGACGCCGGCACATTCATTTCTGCCGGAAGGAAACAGGGAATATCTTCCCGTCCCTTCCAAATAGAGTAATGTGCCGGGATTGAAAACCTAGACCTAAACTCCTCAATGTCCAACTCAGACATAAAAGGATAACGTATTTTGTGAGGAGCCATGAGAATATACCTTAGAAAAAGCGGATTGAAAGAGGGTCGGACGAAAATCGGTTGAGGGCACAAGAAACTTGCTGCAATTTCTTTTTTGCGAGAATGACGATGAGAAGAAACAGTACCCAAAATCCCAATTTAAATATTAATCTCCCAGCCAATGGCGTGACGCCACGTAATACTGCCCAAGACTGTGACAGTACGGGGCGCACTCATCACGCCTCTTGAACTTTCGAATGTGAAGAGGCGCGGGTCGAGATATTAATATTTAAAGAATATCAAAGATAAAAGTATAATTTAAATATACGTTATTAGGTCTTAAACGTGATTGATCCATACACTAAGGCAAACATCGGTCCCCTGGACTCTCACTACCTACAGGTACGGTCCCCTGTTCTCATGAATGTGCAAACATCATGTGATCGGCCTTGTATCACCTCTGCGATTGGCAATCAAGCCTGAGGGGCTAGTGATTAGAACTCTAGGACCGGGTACCTTGTGATGGGTAAGGCCCAACAACGGTTGGGCCAATTCAAATAGTGAAAATGAATTCCTACAGCCATTTACACCTCTAAGGAAGAGCGGCCCGATATTCAACTAGAGGACCGAAGCTAACCTTAACGAAATAAAACGTTTTCTGCCAGCTGGCACCTGGGTTCGGTCCGAGCGGTTACAGAACGGTTACAACTCACGTTTACCACGCTTCGGGCCTTCCCACGTTTACCACGCTTCGGGCCCGATCACGCAGACCACGCCTCGGTCCCAACCTCGTTTTACATCCCGCGATAATAATCTCTAACAAACCTGTCAGATGCGGTTACGGAGCGTGATTTACACACGCATGAACTCTATAAATACAGGGCAAGACGACGAAAATAGAGGACCCTTTGGACGCGGAAGAACATGCCGTTACCATGCCGGAATTCTTACCGCTTTCTTTTCCTTGTCATTTTCTTTAGCCTCTGCTGTATGAACTATGAGTTATTTAATTAGTGAGCAGGCTAAGAGCATAATCGGCTCTTAGTCAAGTGGTTTTCACCCCAATTCCTAGGGTTTCCACTATATATCGCTGTGCATTTACTTATTTCCAGCTTTTAATCGTCTTCCACATCTAAAACAAATCAGAACCGAGTTCGTTTGTTGAACGAAACGGACGACTGTTGGTACCCCTAAAAAGGGACCATAACAAATGCGATACTATAACCGAGCAATATTGATATGATGTATGAAATAAACATTTTATATAACACTAACCACATGTATGGACAATGTATCTAGAAACTTTGATGTAACCTCTCCCTTTTAATGATCATTTTACCAACGTAGATCTTAAATATTATGAAATTATCTAAAGATATAAATCTAAAAGAGCTATTTCATATAATTTATAATTTTATTTATTAATAAAACCCGATATATCCTGTATAAAAAATATCAATTTTATTATTCTAGATCTATATGGTACATATACACCGATAAAGAAGCCTTGCACTTAATTATGCAGCTATGTAGTCAATTTCTTCTTTAATTCGATATATATGTTATAATTATAATCCTTTGTTGTAATGTAACACATGCACGTGACATACTCACGGCGGGAGATTATTCAAAACTTGTTTTTGTAATTATTTTATGGGTTCCTTTATTACTGTTTCAGCAAAATTACACTAATAATTCAGTGTGATTTATGTCCAATGGGTTATGGGTTAAACTCGTAAATAAATTAATCCTTACGGGTTTGATGTGGTTAAAATTTTTTGAACCCATCAACATTTAATTCAGTGGGTTAACAATTTGACACTAAATGTTAATTGGTTGAACTATAACAAAAAATATTTCAATTTTAATCCTAAAACTAACAATAAATATTGTCATATTTTAACCGGTTAATCCTAGGGCTGTTATACGATCCGAACAATTCTTGAACAATATGTGTTCGGATCGTATGTGATCGTGTTCGCTCATTTGAATAAAAATATGAACATTTTTCAAACATTATTTTTTGTTCGTTTATAATTTGAATGAACATGAACATTTTCGTTAACAAATTTCAACGTTCGTGAACAAATATATTATTTTAATTAATTTTTATACTAATAGATTATTGTAGTATTTAAGTTTAAAAACATTTGCAAAACTTTCTTATGTCATTAGTGGGGTAGTTTTTTCTTTGTTTTGTGAAAGATAATTGTTTTATTATTTTTTCAGTACATTTATTTTTTGTGATTTTGTTTGTAGAACAACAAAATGTGATTTTTTTGGTGAAGTTGGTACAAATAATATAAACATGTTCGAACAAGCTATTCGAACAAACATGAACATTCACATAATAATTTGAACAATATTCGAACATATTTTCAAGTTCGAATAAAATATGAACGAATATAAAAACGTTCAAATAAAAATATGAAAGAACATGAACACATCGAGTTCGGTTCGTTCAGATCGAATAATAGCCCTAGTTAACCATACAAATCGAGTACGTATAAGCCATGTATCAATTTTATACTTAGTTAAGACAAAGTGGCTCATTGATTGATCCATTTATATAGTTGGGCCGAACGACCACAAAGGCCTAATGCCAAAAATGTTGCTTATAAATGAAAGTGGTCAATAATTTTTACTAATTTGAAGGAAAAAATAGAGAGAAATTACATTGTTGTCGGGATTAATTTGCAAAATTTGTCTCAGATTTGTAGCCCGATCCCCTGATTTTTTAGATTTAATCCCAGCTATTGATATTTAAATTTATTCAATGGCTCGAATTTTTTATATATAATTTATTTTAATATTATAGTACCCGATTGTAATATTTTAACTTTCATTATAGTGAAACAATCAAGTGCAGTTTTGTTCTGTCAATCATATGTAAACTCTTGTAAAATCTAGTAATTCTTTATACTCCTAATCAACTCAATTTAATAACAAACTAATAAAAAGAATTAAATAAATTAACTGGTCAAATAGGGGTGAGCAAAAATTTTGGAATATTATATCAAAATTTTGTTATTTCAGTATTTGGTATTCGGTTTGGTAGTTAATTTTATGAAATTATGGTATTTGGTTTGATATTCGGTAATAAGAATAAAAATTCAGTAAATACCCAATACCAAATTAATATTTAAAAAATATATATTTTTAAAAATTTTTAAATGGATCATAGATCATTCAATTATTAATATTGGATTGAATGTAGAGTTTTAGGGCATTATTTTAATTTTCACATATTATTACTATAATAGGTAGACGAGACATTGATTTTTATAAAAGTTCTTTGAGTTTGAAAAGTGTTGAGACATTTATATGCATTCAAGATTGACTATGTGAACTATATTCTGATGATATTGAAGAAGGTCAATATGAGTAATATAACTTTGAGAATAGTAATTTAGTTTCCACATGAGTAAATTATCAACTTCTTATTTAATTTCTAATAATTATTTTTCGTATTTGCTTTTTGAAGTTTCAGAACATTCTATACTTATATTGGAGTAGAAACTAGAAGAATTGAAGATTGTATTATTATATAAATCGAGTAATTTGATAGATTACTAAATGTTTTTTTAAAATATTTTTATATATAATTGATCGAAATAATTTTTTTATTTGCTTTTAATTTTGGTATTTTGATACCGATACCGAAATTATTTCGGCATTTCGGTATCGGTACCAAAAAATTATTGGATCGAGATCGATATTCAATATTTTGTTTGGTTTGGTATTCGGTATTTCAATATTTAGTTTAATTCGATATTCGGTACCGAATGCTCACCCTTATTGTCAAATATACCCTATAACACTTCTGTCTAAACTCATATTGCTCCAATAATAAGATCAATAAAGAAACAAATTGAAGTAACTTTATAATTTATTTGACAAGCTAATTTGTTCGATTATCAAACCCTTATCTTATTTTTTTCTATATGACAAATAAATAGACAAAAATAACAGGCTTATAGTTTATGTTGGGGCTCTGTAAGGCTAGGCTAGTTTTGTTTGTTGTAAATGAATTGAACATCTACCAGCTATCATTATTTTCTATAGGTGTCAGTTTTTGTTCAGTCAAATTTTGAAGTTTGTTCCCGCAACAAAACATATTATTACATAACTTTTATTAAAAAAACACTAGAAAAATGTCTTAGTTAGCTTTCAAAGATCAACACAAATTAAGTAAATAAACAACCACAATCTTAACTTACGATTTCTGGATTTACATATCCTTGTAAATTATGTATCTAAAGATGTAAATCCAAACTCACATTATCTTGCATCTCACCAATAGATTCGTACCCTAACTGGAACTGAGAACGAGACCCGCCAGTGCTGTTGAACGTCGAAAAATGCTTTAGTTCACCGGAGTTTGAGAAAGGGATCGGCCGGTGGTGAGAGGTGGAGGCAGAAGAGGTTAAAGAACCAGGGATTCGCCAAAGGGATAATGGGTTACGTGTATCGATGGGGTGTGATTGATGAGGATTTGTAGTGTAAGAGTAAGAATAGGGTAATGGGCGGCCGCCGGGAATGAAACTAGAGCTACCACCGGCGGAGTTCCAACCGGGACGATTATAATCAGCGAAAACTCCATGCATCATTGATGACTGTAAATGAGCACGCTTAGCCTGTTGACGTTCTCGTTTATGAGCATTTTGATGACCTCCAAGAGCTTGAGAAGTTGGGAAGTTTCTGCAACAGTAATGACACTCAAACTTCCTGTTACTACTTNTCCCGGAAGACAGCTTAGGGCCCAGCAAACAGCTTCGGTCCTGCAAGACTGCTTAGGTCTCGGAAGACAGCTTCGGTCCTGGAAGACAGCTTAGGGCCCAGCAGACAGCTTCGGTCCTGGAAGACTACCTAGGTCCCGGAAGACAGCTTTGGTCCTGGAAGACAGCTTAGGGCCCAACAGACAGCTTCGGTCCTGGAAGACTGCTTAGGTCCCGGAAGACAGCTTCGGTCCCGGAAGACAGCTTAGGGCCCAGCAGACAGCTTCGGTCCCAACAGACAGCTTAGTGCCCGGCAGACTAGATGTTGACCCATCAGCATGCATTCCACGCATCGGGCTCAACCACGTTTTCCAGCATGTAAAAACAACCTCCAACAACCTTGTCAAAGGTGGTTACAGAGCGTGGATTACACGCATCTCCCCCTCTATAAATACAGAGCAAAAAGATAAGCTCAAAAGGACCCATTGGAGGGCAATTTCGACGAACCCTAGCCGCTGTAATTTCATTTTCGCTGTTCTTATTCCCTTTGTACATTTTCATTGGTTTATTAATGAATTTGCCGTAGAGGTTCTCCTCTCGGCAACGTGGTTTTTTTTTCCCTTTCTTAAGGGATTTTTCCACGCTAAAATAGTCTATGTTCTTTCCATTTCTATATTTCAAGTTGTCTCCACAAACAACAAATAAAACCGGTTTTCAGAATCCGGTGACTGTTGGTATCCCCTAAAAATGAACCACAACATATATTTTTTACTTTTACGGTTTAGATTGAATATATTTCGATGTACTTTAGGAATCGTTTTTTCAATTTTTACGAAAATGTAGTTTTAATTTGTATCACTTTTTCAACATTGATTGAACAATTCCATCATGAAGGGAATAATTTCATAAACGTTTTATATTTTATTGATATTTATATATCAACAAAAAATGATGTGTGATTCTAAAAAACCAACAAATAAATTAAATAATATGTTAGAAATTTAAATTAAATAATATATTTAAAATACATTTTATAATGGATAACAAAATTGTTAGTAGAATGGGTAACCAAGTGAGTAATGAGGTACTTGCCTCATTTCAAACATTTAATTAATTTTACAATTGCTACCCATTCGGCCACCCAATTATCTATCCGAATAACTCATAAGCGGATCAAGTTCCCGTTTGATATTGGGCGGATGATCCAGATTGTCATCCTAACTATATGAGGCTCCTCAAGAAGGTTTTAAAGGACATACAATGATAATCATAATTTTGAACCAATCATTTTCATTACTATGTTGAATTTATAGAATATATTGGAAACAATATAATAAATACAAAAACGATTGATATATAACGAGAAGTCACAACTTAAAAGAGTTGGGCATGTGGCCCGGCCAATGTTAATTGTATGACAAGTTAGCACTTGGGTAAGATGCAACTCGACTTGACTCTTTAATTTTTAAATAAATTAATATTAAATATAAATATAAATATAAATATAAATTAAAAGTATTGCTACAAATAAGTCTAAAACTAAAAATACTTTATCAATTTATTCTATAAAATGATTTTTCTTCATAAAAAATAAGTATCCCTAATCGATTGTACAATCTCTCAAAATGAATCAGTTTCTGGTCCATTATCGTTTGCATGAATAATTCACAAGTAGATCGATTATATAGCAAAGTCATGAAAGAGCATAAGTCAAATCAGACTTATAACAAAATGATGTTGTTTTTCATTATATGTCAAGTGTCGGAGCAATTCGGAGAGCTTTACTTGACCCAAAACATATGCGTGTGGACAATTTGAAAGTTGGTGTCGTATAGATGACAAGTTCACTCCTTTATAAATTCATTCAACGTCACTTAAAATTTAATATGAGAATTGAGACAAGTGAACTTTCAACCTAATATTTATGAAGAAAGCCAATAAAGGAAATGAAGAAAAAATGGTTCGGTTTGGTCATTGTTTTGATATTGATAGGTACATGAAATGAGTGATTTCTATTTTTTATTCATTACAATTCAATATCGAGTTTTAAGGTATATCTCATATTTTTTTTGTCTATCCCGAAAATAATAATTTATTGATTTTTTATAAATATTTAATTATAATAATCAAAAAATGGTATCAAACGATAACATTGGGTATCGCCCGGAAATGGAGAAGGTGATTGCGGAGCAGCTCCAAACTTGCAACCGCATTCCAGAATATCACCAAATCTTAGCAATGTTTTCATACATTGTCGGAAATCCATTCTAGTCTTAATCGGTATGATCAATATAGCCAATTTTATTTTTCTAAAAAAATAATTATAATTTTCTTTTTTTTTTCTTTGTTGATTTAGAAAAACTCAAGTTCTAACAAGAAAACATTATGAAAACGTTTTCCGGGGTATTGTAAGCTGCAGAGTGGCGTTGCTACCAAGTTTTCGACGTATCTAACTATATGAAAACATTACATATGATACACCTTCACATCGACCATTTTAGAAAAGAATGAAAGATATCTAAAATTGGTCTAATGTTAAGCGCCTTATGAAAAACATCGTTTGGGCTCTTCATAGGCCCAACAACGTTTGATGACCCATACCCATAAACCATTTTGGATCACACATTAAACTATAGCGTGAAGTTTAGGGATAAAGAGGAATTTCGATGGAAAAAAAACTAGATCCGAACATAGACGTGATTACAAGGGTATTAGTCAAGTTAAATAATTCTAGTTTGGGTCTAGGGTGAAGTAACTCAAACTCAATATTATATGGGTTGGTTATGAATATTATGATATAAAACCCAAAACCCAATTAATATTTCAATAATTAAATAATATTTTTAATTAGTAATTAAATACAATTCTCAAAATACACCAAGGTTTATATTATAAATGTTATTTTCTTGAATTAAAGAATGTATGGTTAATGATGCTAAAAAAGGAAAGAAAAGTTGAAGAATGTTTTTCAATAAGTGGGAACCGACGAGGTATATATTTAACAATGACCAAACCAAATCATTTTATTTGGGTTTTAAGATGTTGAACAAACATTCTACGTGCAAAGGTACGGGGTGCAGGATGTGTCAAATTTAAGATAATAAAATAATTAATATAAATATTTGAAATTTTCACACTACACACACCTATAAAAAGTAATGAATTTTAAAATAATTTACTAATGATGTATGAAATTCTTAATTCACGTTTGTTAACTTATTGTTCTCACCGCCTTCTAATCACTTCTTCGGTTCTTTTTCCCACCCATAAGAGTTTTTGAACATTCTTATCTCACTTTCATTAACCTTAATATTTTTTAAAAAAAATATGTGTATGGTACGTGAATCCGTGCACCTAACACGCACCCGGTGCGTGAAATTATAAAATTTGAAGCATTCGTGCAACATAGAATATATATAACTTTTATTTGGGTTTTAAGATGTTAATTTTATGATTTTTGAGGTCATCATAATTACATTGCATTGCTCTTTGTTTTTGCTACTTTATATCGATTTACGATGAATGTTTGTTCAACCACCAATTAGATTTCTTGTTAATTTATACTATAATATAAAAATTATTCAAGCACATGGATAGACTGAATCTATCTCGAGTTTGTAGTATGTCTCACTAATAATAATGTGAATATTTTTGGGTCTGCGTCTAGATGTATTCCAGTTGAACATGACCTCATTGTCATTTTTAGTGAAGGTTAATATAAACTTCCAAGTTAGCCGGCAGCGTAATTATCCCACAATATGCAAAATAATTTTATTTTGATCTTCAAACTTAAGAAGATACTCAAATCGCTCAATTTTTTGATATTGTAATACAACTTTCAAGTTTTCACATTTTTTTGCTTCTGTTATCATTTGTTTTACCCAATGTTTCATATCGGTCCAGGGTACCGTTTCGGTCCGGACCGGTATACAGGTCGATACAGAATTCTTTTTTAAAAAAACTTCTATAAAATATATTTTTCCTTGGTCGACCCGGAAAAACATTGGTTCCGACTCATAAACCTGGTACCGGTCGAAATATCGGTGCCACCAAATTTTTATCATATCGACTGATATAAAAACATTGGTTTTACCTCGAATTCGGTTCGGGTCCAATTGGACCCAGAAAAACTAACTTATAATGCTCCAACCCGCCACAAACTCACGATAGACTCGTTAATCCAGATCCATGATGTTATAGCAATTAAAAAATTATTATGAGGATAACCATATTCACATAAAGTTGCTCCCGATATGAGATGGGTGTAGATCGAGTTATTTACTATGCGACACCGACTAGTCCGACCGACTCGGTGCGACTCGACTCGACACGATTCGGCAAGAGTATAAGAGTCGGATTTTCGACTCGACGAATAATTAAATATAAACAATTTTTTAAAAGTAATTGTTAGAATTTGTAGAAAGTTACATAAACTTCAAGTTTAAAACTACAAATATTTATCAATTTATTATGTAAGATGATTTAACTTATAAAAAATAAATATCGTTCGTCGATTCTACCAACTCTCCCAAAAACAACCACTTTTCTTTCCATCGTCGCTTGCATGAATAATTCACAAGTAGATGGACAACATAAGAAAGTCGTGAAAGAACATAAGATACATTTCCGATGAAGAAAAAAATCAAATTAATGAACAAATCAAAACGATGTCGTTTTATGTCAAGTGTCAAGAATCGGAGCTAATCGAAGAGTTTGAAACAAGGGAGAATGCGAAAAATTAAAGAGTCAATACCGCATAGGTTATTTAGATATTGAGTATGATTTGTGAATATTCTAAGTATTTGAGTTGAGTTGTTTAATTCTTAGTCACATGTCCTTAATTTGGATGTTAATAAATCATTGTTAATTATTTGTGCTTTTTTACGCAATAAATGTGAGACATATTTTATTGAGTTGTACGGCGCGTCTATATAAATAAAGTTAAAGTATAATGTAAAAACTGTTTTTGGTGATCTAAAAATCAACATATTAGCATTTCTTTAAAGATAGGAAGGATAATCAACTCTCTTTTCGATTTATACATCTTTGATATATTGCATATTATATTATATTATCGAACAGTAAAAGAGAAGAAAATCATATTCATATAACAAATAGTCAATATTAGCTTAACCAAAGAACAAAAAGAATATATGAATGATATCAAATCATTGATAAACAATTAAGATCATTTCTATATCATCTATACACGCATATTCAAAACTAAAAGTAAATAATATCTATTTAACAATTGTTTCTCAATCAATATATAAAATATAGTCATTAAATATGTATGATTTTGTTAAACATATTATTAATATTATAAAATATTATTATTCTTTAATTCATTTAGGTATTGATCTAATTTCGTGAATGAGTAAAGGTGACTATGGGCCAACCCAATCCGTTGGGTTGATCCTACCCGTTATCATGGCTGACCCGCGGGTCAATCCAATTAAAAAATGGTTACGGATTGGATCGACTAAATAAACCTAAAATCCGCAGCGGGTCAACATGTTGTGGGCTATGGGTTGGAATGTGTCGATTGCTATTTAACCCGTTGGGTTGGTCCGCGGGTTGGTCCATCGGCCCATGGAATAAATATATATTTTTTGCCTTTTTTTCAGTTTCGTTTTTCTCACCTAAGCCGCAATAGATTTGTGTCTTCTCTTTGTTTTACGTTGGAAACATAAAATCCTCAAGTACCCTCAATTTCTCACACTTGTAGATGTTGGGGATTGAACACATGTGCGAACAATCTCGATAGATTAAGTAGAACTCGAGAATTAAAGCAAAGAGAAAACAACGACACAAGAAAATTTAACGTGGAAAACCAAGGCGGGTGAAAAACCACGTGACCGTCGGAACGGTCAAATTTACTATCACTTGAGAAAATTACAACACACACACACGAAGAGGAAATTCGAAATACAAGAGTATTAAAGTTGTTGACAATGAACCCTAAGATCCCTTTATATAGATGAGGTGGTTGAAATATTAAGATAATAAACAAATATTTCTAATATTTGATCATATATTCATATATGATTATCCACAATCAAATCATATATATGCGTCCATATATACTGATTTGATATGATCTTATTTCCTTCAATATCTTCTTCAATAACTGCTGATATCTTAGACCAGTGGGCCCCACCATATCTCAATTCGGTCCTCGACCGATTGCCTCCATCTCATATTTTCGGATCACCTGCTTCGGTCTTCTACCGATTGCTTCGGTCCCTTTGTCACATTTGGTATTGTGTACTTCGGTCCTCAACCAACCGGTACCAACACCGACAATCTCATCTTCCATGTGTGCCCTGATCGACCACATTGCCGATCATCATATAAGTGTGACCGATCGATATCAATACTGATCTCCACACTTAACAGTAGCTTCGTAATCCATTGTTATAGTTTTATACTTCCTGTTAAGTTTAGTACCATATATTATTTGGTTAGTGAATACAATTTGTATTCTAAAGTATGATTTGAATTACTTTCTTTATTCATATTTTGATTTAAAATTAAATTTTTAGAATTTTTATTTAGAATACAATATACAACTTATGAATTAGATAACTTTAAATTATAAGGAGAAGTTTCTGTCAATATTAGAAATCTTATAAAAGAATTTCTAATCTAGATATCTGAAAGATCTCTAACAAAGTTGATGTGTACATAACGAATATCTGGATCAATATGAGAAGTTGTTAAATTAAAATAATAGATCTAAATCGATACAATTTAACATTGGTTTTACTTTCGATTGACATTTTAATGACACGCCTCTACCTCAACTTGCTATATTTCCGATACCATTTTGACAATATTGTTTTTTTATAAAACATTGGCACATAATCGATTACAATGTTGCTTATCATCATTGATGTCCAACTACTCGACCAAGAAAATATGTGATGAGAATTGAGACACATAAATTTTAAATATGCCAACGACATGATACCAATTTATATTATATTGTGAATATTTAATTTTGAAATATGTACAATGACATGATCCCAATTTATATTATATTGTGAACATTTAATTTGTTAATTAAATTTCATAGAAATGTCAATTTAAAAGGGTCCATCGGATCCACCACCATCGCACACATAAATAATTAGATATGTGACTTAACATTTCTTTTTAATGACTAGTAGCAAGGGAAACGACATGTTATATGTTCCCCACATTTTACACATTACTATAATCAATAATTTAAATTACTACTTTTAGAAAATATATCTAATAACTTTGACTAGTGGTGGTAGAGCCTAGAGGTAACAGCTCGATAATTTGAATCTAATTTCGTCGTTTCACGAAATAGTAATATTATAGCATTTTATATGTATATATATGAGTTACATGCAAATTTGATCCTTACATTTTATGATTTTGTCAATTTTGGTTACCTAAATTTAATAATTGTGATACCAAAAGTATCAAAATGACAAAACTGATTATTATACTTTGTAAGTTTTTTCAAAATTAATTTAAAAAATTTAGTCTATATTGTATAATTGGTCCTCAAATTTTTAAAATTAAGATCATTAACCAAAATCAAATTTCATTGATTGAATTTTACCAATTTATTGATCTAATTGTAAAATTTGTAGATTAAATATGTTATTACAAACTATAAAAAACCAAATTTATCAAAACAATAAAAAAAATTTAACTGAATGCACCTTTTCTCGTATATATATATTTCAATATTATACAATTTTTATTTTTAATTAATTCGAGCTTCCAATTTGCACATCAATTGAATCAAAGCTATAATCTTATTTTTAAACTAAAAACCTAAAATTATTGATTTCTTAGCTTTCGAAGTAAAAAATAACCTCAAATCGAATCTAATTTATATTAAACTGAAATTGAACATTAAAAAACTTAATGTTTATATATAATATGATAATTTGTAGTATGTGATTGAGAAACTCCAACCATGTGTTGTTATCTGAATGGTCCATTGCTGTTTTTGTAGTAACACGTGCCCCGCTTATTTGCTTTATATTCATTATTTGAAGCTCCTTCAAATAGCAATGGTGGCTGAAGCCAGGCATGCACGAGGAGAATAGCGCCGGTGCACGGCAGCATTTGTGTTTTCCGGCACGTCTGAAATAAGGGCCTGAGGAAAAAAGAGGATTTTTCAGTGACAAACGATTTTCTCTAAAGGCTTTGCATTAAAAGAAACGATTTTCTAATGGGAAGTTTCAGCATGCTCGAAAAGGAATATGAAAGTCATGGCATTTTCATCTAATGATCATGATGTTGAAATATTGTCTCACATCGGTTGTGGAATTAAAATACTTCTAATTGGTTGTGTTTAGTATTTTCAATGTGATTCACTTCTTTTATATATTGAGCTACACTTATATTTTCTCGATCCATTGAATCTTGAATTTTTAGACATGACAATCGGAGTTTACATGCGAAATGACATTGTGCCCGGGAATCCTCATAAAATATTACTGAAGACTGAATTTTGCTACGACTTTGCTCGAAATTGGCAAAGTTGACCGGCCACTCAATTTTGCGAATCAGTAATATTTTACGAGGATTCTCCCAATGTCACCCATAATGATTTTGAGAACACACATTTGGGTAAATTATCTTCTCGGGTTGATTGGCCAATCATCCCAAGCTATTTATAACGAAACAGATGCGAGTCTTTGGTGTTTTAAGGAGCTTATGCTTTCTTCGCAGCCTTGGAATAGATTTGGCCATGTTTATATAAGGTAATATCATAATTTTCTATGCTACTAGGTTATATGATCGATTTTATGGATTTGACCATACATAATAATAAGATTATGTTTTTAAGTTTTTTTAAATTTAGTATCGATTGGTATATTGGTCCATAATGAACTTTTTGGCAAATCTGAAACTCTGGGATTTGGACCCAAATTGGGTAAGTTGGACTTTCTTTTTGTAAATAGTGGAAATGAAGTTAGTAGATTTTGTTGAGTGTAGAGATCGAAATGTTAATCGACTAGGTCGACAAGTGGTCGATCATGAATCCTACATTTAAGTATTTGGAGATTCTAGTGACAATTCATATCGGTCCTTTAGAATGACCGACCACACATTACCAAAGGATACTGAGTGGACCGCGAAGACACTTTTGGAAAGCACATTTGGAAAGAAAATTGGATATTATCAAATGAGATAAACACAAATTTGGTCCTAATAGAAACTTCTAGAGATATTATCTTTGATGATGAGTATCTTTATATTCCCATGATAATTATTGGAATTGATTAGGACTCTATTCATGATATTTAGAATGATATAATACATCAAGACAATCATCATGATACTCCTACAATTGAAAACAACAAAACTGACCAAACCTCAATTCCACAAATTCCACAATAAATCATGTCATTAAGGAGATCCACTAAAAAAATGAAAAAAAACATTGTCCGACAACTATGTGGTATTTCTTCAAAAATAATATATGGTGGAGGATGATGCAATGAACCTCCATTAGGTTATGTAAAGTCTAAACTTACAAAAGTAAATAGAAGTCATGAATTCAAAGATGAAATTTATGAAAGAAAATAAAATTTAAGATCTTATCTTATCACCATAAAGTGTGAAACTATTGGTTGCAATTTGATTTTTAATGCCAACGGACATTTAAGATGTAATATGGAAAGATTCGGGCTCATCCTGTGCCAAAGAGTTTCACACATAAAAAAAAATTTACTATAAAGAGAGTTTTTCTCTGATTTATTCTACTCTTAAAAACAATAATGAAATTAGTAACATGTTTTGATCTTGAGTTGTATGAGATGGATGTTAAAACCGTTTTTCTCAATGGTAATATTGATGAATCTATATATATAATGCAATAAATTTTGTATATAGTGATCTAAGTATTATGATATGCAAACTTTCAAAATCCATTTATGGCTTAAGTAGGCGTATGGTACTTCAAATTTCATCAAGTAATCATCTCGTCTGGTTTTTAGATGCATTTGGTTAAATGAATGTTTATAACATAAGTTAAGTGGGAGCAAATGTCTTTCTAGACCAATGTCCATATAAGGAATTCGGGAGGAGAGAAATTGAGAAGATTCCTTATAGTTCGGTTGTAGGAAGTCTAATGTATATCCTAGTATGTATGCATCCGGATATTACACATGTTACTAGATGATGAGAAGATATATGAGTAATCCAAGAATGGATTGCTGGAAAGCAGTCAAACAAATTTTTGCGTTATCTATAAAAAATAAAACAAATGATTATATGCTCACATATCATATGTTATACAAGTTTAAGATCATATGTTATACTAATTCTGATTTAGTTAAACCAAATTGTATTGATAGTCCACTCAATTTATTTTGTGGAATCTGGCAGTAGTTTTATTCTCTAACAATAACACAAATTCAAGAAAAATTAAATGGATCAACCTCAAATACATTGTTGTAAGATAAAGAATTGCAACTATTAACTATATATTGAGCATATATGCACTAACTCCATGCTTGTGGATCATCTCCCTAAAGGGCTACTACTCAAATTGTTTGTTAAGCATTTTGCTTAAAAATCTAGAACTTTGATTTCAAATTCTCTAAACTCATCAATCAAGAGTAAGGACATCGAAAGGTTTAATCCAAATCTCCACGAGTCTGCTCGGAACATTCGAAGGTGTTTTTATCCCGGAAATTCCTCTCCCTAAGATATTCAAAGAAACCATCCTATCCGATCAGTGCAAGCCCCGATAGTTCAACTCATTTGAGTTCTGGTATATACATCTTCGCTACATGTTAAGTCTCTTCACTCTGCATAGATCTCTTTGGGTGTTATGAATTTGAAGTATATTTAGTTTTAGTCGAAGCTTATAAGCCTTATGTGTTATGGCTTTATTTTAATCTAGAAGTTATATTTTGCTGAAAAATTTGGATCAAACCTTCAAAGAAATAAACAACATTGTTATTAAATACAATAACTATAAAACAATACCAGAAAGTGATTTGATCTCTGTTATCAAATATGGTTGAGTGTCGTTTTTGACACGTCGTAATGACGCTGAACTTAAGAACAATTCTGGCAAAACCGGTGTTCTCCAGGTTACATAAGCAGCAAGTTCCCTTACTCTGGAAAGATGATTATTGTCGATGACCTCAGAATCAACACACCTAAGAAAGAATATAAAAACAAGAGAATACAATTATTCTCTATTTCTCAGTACATCCTCTATATCTCGGTATATTTTCTCTCGTCATCATCTATAATACTATTATTATTTATATAACAGAATGTGTAGATGAATATTTCTTTACTTCTCTTTCCACTTTCCCAATAAAATATGAAAAATTGTTTTAATAGAAGAAAAAAGTCTCAACTTTTTATTATGTAATTAATATAATATTAATAAAATCATAAACTTTTTAAATATATTTAGATAATATAAATATTATCCAACATATTTAACATGGTTTTGATCTCATCATGATTAAATTGAACCAGTTTAAAATAGAAATTTTTTATCACATTGCATGTGATTTTCCATGCTAAACATATGAATCTTGATATTTGTCATTATTTTGTGTTGATATTCATGATTATTGATGGATTAAGTTGACATTTACTGCATGCCCCTTTAGTCCTATTGACACAGTTAATGGATTATATTGGTTTATGGATAATTATTATGGTCACAGTAAACTTGAGTTCAATTCTATCATACATAAGTAACATATATCCCAAGTGGAAGAATCTCGGATCATTAATTCAATATTGTATTTATATGTAAATAGTTATGTATTAAGAATTAGCTACTTTATAAGTTCATTTAAAGTTTTCAAATTAATTGTATTTAAAGTATGCAATAGAGTGTAATCTTTTATTGTGTAGAGACTGTTGAATTCTATTTTATGATGGGATGAAATAAAAACTTTAATTGTCGTCTATAAATATGATCGTGAACCCTATTTATACATATTATTTCAGATCTATTATCAAGTCCTCGAAAGATTGGTTCATGGATAAAAATAAAGGAACTCTTCATACAATATGTATTGATTTGGAAGACTCGTCATCAGATTTACGGATATACTCAGCTGCTTTATTTTCGAGTGAGATCAGATGAATGGATGGATATAATTGTTAATTCTCAATAATTTTAATATGTATAATATTGATTTGAATTTAATATATATTTTAATGACAAGGGTGAACAGTTTTCACAGAAAATAGCCAGCATATATTCTTCCTATTCGGATTGCAGAACTTGTCGTTGAAACTCTCTCTATTTGCTTTCTTTCTCTGGTTTACTCGTGAAATATATTATTTTCAGTTCTCAAGGAAATGAATCTCCAGCTCCAAATGAACACAGGCCAAAATCGCTATGATTGGTTAGTTTCTGTTTAAATTCTTCAATCAAACGCTGTTTTACTATCTTCTCGCTTTTACTGTCTGCTACTGGTTCTCTTCTTCTGTTACAAGTTCCCATTACGAAGTTGAATCTGAGTTTGGTTTAGGGTTTTCATCTCTCATTTTAATAATGAAGCATTTACTGCATCAGATCCATGCATTCATTTCTTTGTTCAAATGACGTGTATGACTTTTGTCCATCTTTTTGTTTATACTTCATACTCGGCCAGCTTTCAATATCCAAACTTTTACACTGGTCTAAATTGGCTGATAATTAACCAAAGTTTTATAGAAATTTAGGATTCAATGAGTTGGGAGAGTCCATGTACATTACACTTCCTTAAAGAATTGAATCATATTGTAATTCCATAATAAATGTGAGACAGTATTTTAACACTGTCTCTTAACTGATTTTGTTATGATATATTTTGATCGTTTAAGTTCGATGCACTTTTCTACAATAGTTTTTTGTCTAAACCAGTACGAATTAGCCTGAAACTCATTTTGGAGCTCTAATATCATATAGAATTTTAAGATTCAATGGACTGAGAGAATGTCTGTATAGTCTAGTTCATAAGAGAAACGTATAATATATTTAATGGGTAAGACACAATTTTTGTCTTAATAATTTCATGATTCTGGTAATTTTGTTTCTAATTATTGTAGAAATTGTGATCACCAAATTATAAATATGACAACCGATCCTGATACTTTGTAAGTTTTGACAAAATAGTCCACCAATTTTAATATATATGACATAATTGATTCTCAAAGTTTTTTAAATTTTAGCAATACAAATCCACTAAGAAAATTAAATTTTGCTACTGATTTTATCACTTTTGAGATATAGTTTATCAAATATTGCAAATTTGATAGTACAAATTTGAGAAAATTTTAAAGTTTGTGAACTAAATAAGTTATAATCAAATTTGTAAAAACTATAAAAAATTGAGAGTATAACACATAATTTTTTTCATTTAATATTAGGCCCATGCACCCGAAAAAATTAAGACATTCAAGATTTAATGCATTAGGAATTCGATGTCATCTCGGTTCGAAGAAGTAACATAAATCTTGATCAAAACATGATCATATGACTCGGGATCAAAGTTGATTTGCCTTCAAACAAATGATGACCCACATTTCTTATTTTGTTATTAAAAAATGGGGCAATTTTGCATAATAGCTCACTCAACAAATTTCATTGGCTAAATAACATATGTCAGTAAATTCTTTGTAAAATAACATCCTTTAGTATTTTATTTTTTCAAATAGCACACTTTCATATAATTGTAATAAAAATAAATCAAATACTTGTATATTACATATATATTATAAATATTAAATTAAAATATAATATATTAACAAAAATCCTAAAAATTTGTTAAAATGAATTAAATTACAATTGAAAATATTGAAAAAATATAATATTGAACGAAACGTGAAAACCAATTATCGACTGATATATCGATCATACCCGTCGAATCAGAACATATATTAGTCATATTAATCAATATGTAAAATACAAGGTCATATAAAGTATTTTTGACAAACCCATAAAAACCCGATATCCGACCCAATAACAAGATATTGGGAGTTATCGGACAACACAACGATGCTCTCCAATTTTTCACATATCGATCGATAAAAAAATATATATTCCGATTCGTAGCATGTGACCAACATATTGTGCGCACCAATTCTTCAATTTTTCACATTCACCAATGTCGGATCGAGTCGAACTCTCTGATTTGCTCCAACACTTGACACAAAACAATGACATTTTGATTTTCTTTCCTTAATTTAATTTTTTTCTTCATCAAAAAATGTATATTGTGTGCTTTCACGACTTTTTTATGTTGTTGATCTACTTGTGAATTATTTGTGCAAGCGAGGATGAATCGAAAAGTGGTTGCTTTTAGAGAGATAATAGAATCAACTGATGATATTCATTTTTTATAACTTAAATTTGCTTATATAAAAAATTGATAAATTATTTTATTTTTAAACTTGAAATTTATGCAATTTTCTATTAGGTCTAGCAATTATTTTTTTAAATTGATTTTATTCAATAATTCGAGTTGAAAATCCGACACTTATATTTTTGTTGAGTCGTGTCGAGCCGCACCAAGTCGATGGAACGAGCCAGTGCCACATAGCCAATATTTAGGTCGATATCTGGTATTTCACGTTTCGTTCTATATAATATTTTATCAATATTTTCAATCGTAATTTAATTATTTTAACAAAATCTTACGATTTTCATTAAACTAATTTATTTTACAACGTAAATGTATTAAATTTGATTTTAATATAAGATGTTTTATTTAATATGTATTTAATATATAAAATATATATGTCATATGTATCTATTTGATTTAGTTTTATTATAATTATATTAATAGAGTGTTATTTGACAAATAAAATAATAAAAAATATTATTTTATAAAGAATTTATTGACATAAATCATTTAGTCAAAGAAATTTGTGGAGTCCATTCTTCTGCAAAATTCCGCTTAAAAAATGGTACCCTTATATATTTAAAATTTGTACAGTCTGAGTTTCTGCGTTAAGACATTGACTGAGTATTTTGCGATTGTCATGTCAGAATTCAGACATTTATTTCTTATTATTTATAAGAAAAGTTCCTCTCTACCACCTGGCGCATTCCTAGTTGTCGTGCATTTAATGTGGCCTTGTTTTTTCCAAAACGACATATGCTCTAAATTAATATCTAACTTTTTAAAAATCAATAAAAAGTATTTTAATGGACGTACCTCATCCAATATTGGCTATCTCTATAATAATGGTGAGTCGTGCGATGCCATGGTATAAATCAAACATCAAAATAAATTAGATTTATTTAAACCCAAAAAACAACAATCTCATGTATTAAATTTTCTCCAATCAAAATGCATTTTGTAAAATTGCATTTATATTTTTATTAAATTATTATTTAATCTAAAATTAATTAAAAGTAATGATAAAAAAATTATTTTATGAAATCATGATATTTTTTTAAAAATTACGATTATTTATACTAGATTATCTCACAATTATTTTTAATAATAGTAATAATATAGTGAGATATATTTTTAATTGTCCACTGCAATAAATTAATGGTTAATCTTCATGTGAAACCATTCACATTTTGGAGATGAATCTAATTAAATAATTATACTCCATTTCAATTAATATTGGGTTAACTTCAGCCCCACATTGAGTATTTTATACACTAGTACATTATTATTATTTAAAATCCCTATCTGTTTACTTGTCGTAGAAGTAATTTTAACATTTTATCGCTAATTTATCATTAAAATAATTTAAAATAAGTGGCATTACTTTCAAAACGTTGAATTAAAGGGACTTTCTCATATTAGAAAAATATATTGGTTTTAACGATATTTTCCTACGATTTTCTATATGTTACATTTTGTTATTCTTTTGCATTTTATAATACCCAAAAAAGCAAAGAAAAATCCCAAGAAAAAAACCATAAAATCTGGCTATAACTTGCCATCTTTTTAATGTATTTGTGCCTTGTTAGGGTATCTAGTGACGTTCCAAGTGATATAACAATTGAAGTTGATGGGGTTGCGCTCCCATTGCACAGGGTAAAAGCAAGCTTCACTTTCTAATATTGTTTCTCTCAACCTTTTCATTCTCCTTCTTTCATTTTATGAAATTTTTTATGTTTGAATGAAATATATCTCATATAGTTTGTGGAAATATAAATATTCTAGTTTATAAGGGAAGTGATATAATTGAAAATTGACTTGATCTATCATTTTCAATGTAATTCATTTTTCTTATGAGTTTGGCTATACCGACACTCTCCCGATCATCGAATCCCTGAATTTCTATATAATATCGAAGTTGTAAAGTGGGTTTTAGACTGATATGTACCTGTTTAGACAAAAAAATATAGAAAAGTGCATCGGACTTAGGCGACAAAATTCGATCGACCTATGATTCGAGTACTACCGAACATATTGAAACAAGTCTGAACCGGACCAATGTAAGTTCGATTTGAGGGGAGTGTTGAAATATTGTCTATCGGAAATAAAAATGTTATAGTTTATAAGATATGTGATATTATGAGTAATTGATTTGACCTGATTTTGTACAATATGATTTACTTCTATTATGCAGTTCCCACTTGCATCACGGAGTGGAAAACTCCGTAAACTAATTGCGGAAATTGGAAACTTCTGTACCCCGATCTTCATTCAGCTTTGTGGTGTACCAGGAGGTGTTGAATCATTTCTTCTAGCAGCTAAGTTTTGTTATGGTGTTCGATTTGATATAACTCCTTCAAACGTTGCACAGCTACGATGTGTTTCTGATTATCTTGAGATGACAGAAAAGTATTCCCAAACAAATTTAACCTCTAGATCTGAAGACTATATCGAAAGTATAACACGAAAAAGCTTCGATATTTCGGTACAAGTTCTTCAGCAATGTAAAAACCTACTTCCTCTTGCTGATGAGCTTAAGATTGTAAGCAGATGTATTGATTCAGTTGTTGATCAAATCGTTACAAGTTTATCTTCGTTAGAATACGGAAGCATTCACGAGGGAATGCAAATTATCAAGACAACAAAAAGTTGTGAGAATTGGTGGATAAAAGGGCTTTCTTCTCTAGGTATTAACATGTATCAAAGAGTTATTTTAGCAATGAAAGATCAAGGAGTTAATTCAGAAAGTATCAGTTTATCGCTCGTAAACTATGCACAGAATCAGCTTATAAAGAAGTCGAGATTATGGAACAAACCAAAAGTTGATCCTTGTGAATCACAAGAAAGAGTTGTAGTTGAAACATTAGTTTGGTTACTCCCAAATCAAAGATCGTCAGTTCCGATATCGTTTCTTTTCGGGTTGTTAAGAAGCGCAACGATGTTTAATTGCTCGGGTTGTTGTAAAAAAGAACTCGAAAGAAGAATTGGATTTCGATTAGACGAAGCAAGTGTTGATGATCTTTTAATGCCTTCTTTAAACCATGTTGAAGATGTACTATTTGATGTTGAAATGGTGCAAAGAATGGTGATTAATTTTTGTCAACAAAAGGATATTGAAGAAGATAAAGAGGAGATTTCAAGACAAAGTTTATTTATTAAGGTTTCGAAATTAATTGATGATTATCTTGCTGAGATTGCACCAGATATTAATCTCAAGATTAATCAGTTCATAGCTATTGCTGAAGCTTTACCATCTCATGCTCGTACTGTCCACGATGGTTTATATCGAGCCGTTGATATATATCTCAAGGTAATTACTTCGCTTATTCTTTCAAAATTAGTCTAATTAATCTATTAATTTTGGGCCAATGGTAATTAAGGGCTTTGATTTAAGGAATTTGGTCCCTAAAATTTCTTATTTTTAACAAATCTAGTGTTCCAAATTTTGCAATGTAAAACTAGTTTGCGTGCTTTGAAATTTCGGCAAAGGAAATTATATATTTTATAAATTTTAACAAAACTAGTTTTCAGAATTTAATTTGTGTAGTAATATTGGTTCAAGTTTGGGACTTCGTTGATCGAATTCGCCAAATTTGAGAAACCTTGCCAAATTAAAGTAGAAACTACGGAAGTCAAATTAAATTTGTCAAAATTACGAAACTTTATAAACAAAACTCGTCATTTTCTCATTAATTTTAGAGTTAATTATATGAGAATAAATTTCATGGTTATAACGTATAATGAGATAAATGCGACTACAGTGTATATGACTTCGGTGATTGAATTCACCAAATTTGGGAATCTTACCAAATTAAAGTATGAAGACTATAAATGTCAATTTAAAGTTTGAGAACCAAATTTACAAAAAACACAAAATATTGGAAACCAAACTCGTCATTTTCTCATTATGTCAATTACATGAGAAAGAGTATTGTATGAATATAAAGTGCAGATAACTTGAAAAAGTGTAATAGAATGGTACTTTTTCACCTATAAATCAATCCTATTATGATCTCAAATCTCATATAAAATATTTTTAAATATTCAAATATCTTGATTATAATTCGATCAATTTATTAAGTCGAACTAACCTTTGAAGGTCATTCAAGATTTTTTTCGCAAACACTCAGTATGTTTTATAAGGAGACTTTTAAAACGGGGGTTTTTGAATGTATTAAAATTTCTATAGTTTTTGTAAATATTTAATATTGGAATGTATTAAAATTTGAATATAAAACGGCGGTTATTTGATGCAGGATCATGAAGGTTTAACAGAGGGCGATCGGAAAAAGCTGTGTAAACTGATAAATTTCCAATTACTTACACCAGAAGCTGGATCTCACGCTGCGCAGAACGAAACCCTTCCTCTTCAATCGGTTGTTCAAGTTCTCTATTACGAGCAACTGAGGATGCGAAATGCGTTGTTTATCTCTCGTGACGAAGGAAATCCAAAGCCAATGATGCTACAATTGCAACAGCCCATGGGAATTAGCAATGGATCTGTAAGTGTAAGCGATGCGATTGTTTCACCTAGGGATAATTACGCTTCTTTGAGATGGGAGAACAGGGAATTGAAACTCGAATTAGCGAGGCTGAGAATGAGATTAAATGATTTGGAGAAAGAACATTTTGGTGTGAAAAATCGTAGGAATATGGAGAAATCGATTATTGGTGATATGTTGAGTTCATTTTTGAAGAATTTCAGTAAATTGAAATTGTTTAGTGTTGGATTTCCAGCTACTCCGTCAAGAACTAAATCCAGACGGTCAATCTGAAACTAGAAGAACGGTGAAGATGATTGTATGTGTTCAAGTATAAGAAGCAGCTTGATTTTGGCCAAGGTGCGTTTAACCAATCAATTGTTTCTCTGCTTTAGATGCCTTATCTGTTTTGTTTATTCATTTGGTTATAAGGATCTTGTGTTTGTATTGTGCCTTGTGCTATGTATTTGTTGAGGAGGTTCCAATTTGTTGAAGCATTTCCTTATGCATAAATAGTGTTTGGATAGTTGCATCTATAGGAATAAACAAAGTCAACTATATAGGTTTGTTTGGTATAACTTTTTAAAATTGCGGTGTGATAAGATGTGGTGAGGTGCGGTGAGATATGATAATCGTGAATTTTTAAATATATTTGATAAAATTGTGATATTATGATCGTGATTTATGTAAAAATATTAATATACCATTATATATAAAATAATAAATATAATTATATTATAATTAATAGAATGAAGGGTAAATTAGTCTTTTCAAAAATCACAATGAGGTCACAATTGGTTTTAATAGCTATGATGATATCGTGATTTTTTAACGATTATCACATCGCAATTAAACTTGTGTTTTATGTAACATAAGAAAATCACAATCTGTACATCGCACCACACTGCACCGCAGTTTTAATTTGAGTACCGAACAAACTCTATTTGTCCTCATTACAATTCCTTGCATCAGTTATTTGTTCAATCTAATGCAATTGTTGGCAATGCTGAAAAATGCAAGTTAAGTCATATTGGATATGTTAGGAACCACGTGAGTGGTGCAGTGCGATTATCGTATCGTAGTTTTATTTAGTAAAAAAATCAAACATCAGTATAAAATTTGTTTGTTTGAACGCCAAAAACAACGGTCTTATAATCGTAGGTTTTCATCAATCGTTAGTATAACGTATTTTGAGAATTTTCATTTTTACATTTATTCAATTATTATTTAATCTAAAATTAATGGTAAAAAAATCATTTCATTCAATCATGATCATTTATATCACGATTGTTGTGGTTTGAAAACCGGGGGTGTCAACAATCGACCGGTTCGTTGCAAGACGAATTCGGTTATTATTTGTTTATATGTGGAGAACGTTAATGATTCAAAGGTAAAGGGGGCAAAAAGTTTTTAGAGTGGAAAACCTCGGAAGCGAGGAAAAAACCACTTGACTAAGGGCTAAAAGAAGTGCCCTTAGCCTGTTTAATAAACGAATCCATGATGATACAATACATGTTTGTTCGATAGACAACAAAGAGAGGGAAGATAATCGAAAATAAATCGAGAGAAATCCGTGAAGCCCAAGCTCTCCTAAGAAAACCGAAAGTAGTTACATCATTCTTTAAGTGTCATTTTTATACTTCAACTGTACGGTGTACAGTAGGGTGTCGTTTTGTGCTTGTCCTTTGCCACTAGGTCGGCTAATGTCAGGCGGAACAGCCGCCGGAAACGGCTTCACAGGGTTGCACGGCGCTGGACCTTTCGGCGCTGCCAGCCATCTATTCTTTGGCCTCTAATGGCTTACACCCATTGCCGAACCACGCTACTGACAAGTTTGTCGCGAGTTGTTGTCGCATGTGATGCATAAGGATGGCCCGAATTAGCGCCTGCAAGAAGTGGACCGATCGGTCTGGGCATACGTGGGGAGCTGGGCCCCACCGCTTGGGACCGATCGCCAGATGCGATCGATCAGACCAAATGATATAAATGGACCCTTTACTAATCGGGGGCTGGATATGGGCCTTCAAGTTCGGCTTGCGTTGTTTGGGCTGTCATGGCCAAAGCTAGTCATGACCCTATTCGGGGTATCGGGTTCCGATGATCTCATCAACGATAACTTCACCACTATTTCTCCAACGTTGTTTCAAACATATTCATTATCTACTCATATATCAGGATGAGCTCGTTTAAATTTTTTATTCTATTGAGATCTTGTCATTTTGCAATATAAAATGTCCCCTTAGTATTTACTCATATTTCATGTTTCTAATATTTTTCTCAAAAGCTAGTCAACCCAAAAAGACACAGTTATTTTAAAATACTAAGTGATTAGTTTATATTATAATTAATTGATTTAATCTAATATTTTTAATATAATTCACTTATCATATCTACTATGTTATACAGGTTGGTATCGATTTAAACAGAAAAACATATGTCAGAAAAGTGCATCAGACTTAAGCAATACAAATAAATCAATATCTATGACATGAAGAGTATCAAATCTATTAAATCATAAGTAACTGATTTGATTTTTCAATTTGATTCATTTCTCTTATATACATTGGGTTACAGAATACTCTATTTATCCATTAAATCCTAAAATTTCTACATATATTCCATGGCATATAAATGCAACACAAATCACGATATGCATCGCTACTCAATTACTAGCGATTTTAACAACATAAAGCAAGCAAGAAATCCAATGAATTTGTAATGTAGAGATATAGACAATAACAACATTAATGAGACAAGTTTTCTTACATTATTGTACTAATTACACAAAGAGAAAGGGAAAGCTAAGACAAGTTTTCTCTTAAGAAGATGATTTGAAGAAAAAAATGGCAACATTGAGAATGATCAAAGGAACCAAGAACTGCATAATGAAAAATATAATCTTTTTTTTACCCTTATTATTAACAGTCTTCAACGAAACAGCATTCGTCGTAATTGTATTCGTCGATCGATCGAGGTCTCCCATGTAATATTTATCTAACAATGCCCAAGCCTCATGGCTGTGACCCACATCATCAAATTCCTTTGTTGCATCCTTCCCTGAGATGAACAAAAAATAACTAAAAATTAAGGTTTTTTGTGGGCTTAAAGATTGTTTCATTTACCAGAAGTATTCAGCAAAATTTCATCTCCTCCGGGATGTTCATCCAAGAAATTAGTTATGTTATAGACCTGTAGAGACATGCCAATAATGTAAATATTTAAATTATAGAATATAGCTGAAATTATAATAGAAGAACATGAACAGACGAGATTAAGGAGAAGAGATACAATATTTAAAAGACTTGATCAATCATGATATTCTCACATTTATAAACTTAATCATTTTCAATTTTTTAACCAATATGGGATAAATTTAATAGTAAATAAACAAGATAGACCAAATAAATAGTGTAGTCATAAATCCAAAAACCTTCAGATGTGATCATTTTACAATGTACAAAAAGGATGGTGATATATAAGATCTAATAGTTTGTATGATTTGATAAATTTTATCCCTTAAAGTTTTTTAATTTTGACAAAATATAGTGATCAGAGTTTTTGTAAGGCAAACTATTCCTAAGGCTTTGACTTTTTTTTCAAAACTAGTCCTAACACTTTGTAATTTTAGCAAAACTATTTCTCAAAGTAATGTGTTAGTAAAATTGATAATCGATTTTAGAGGACTTCAAAATGATCAAAGTAAAAGTATTATCGATATCAAATTACAATTTTAGAAACAAATTTAATAAAATTAAAAAATTTTGGAGACCAAACAATACCATGGGTATTCAATGTTTCAAAACTAAAACCCTTATGTATTATACCGATGTTAAAAATTAATCATTTAAAAAAACCGCAAATTCAGTCCCCAACTATAGTTGTAAGAATGATAATTTAATCTCATCACTCCATAAATCATAAATAAAAACAATTTTGAAATAGACATTGATTTGTAATATTTTTAGATAAACATATAGATTTTCAATTTTTAAAAATAAAAAGTACAATTAATCTACAAAAAAACTGCAGAAATTCCAAAGAACAACTAAAAAATGGCAAGAAAAAGTCGGGAAAAAAGGGATAGAATAAAGTGAAAATTGAAGGGTTAGAGAGTTTTGATACCTTTCCTAGAAGAGTAATCCAAAAGTCATCTCGTGTGCTGTGCTGAGAAACTTGCGCCAAAGAGAAAACTTTTGCCATGGAAGAAGAAGTAACTCTGCGTATTGTAATGGAGTTTTTGATAATTGAGATAATATTTTATATAACAAAAGGTGAGGCTCTAATGGATCTACAATTAATTATTTTCCACAATAATTCTTGCACTTCCCTCGTGCCCCATGTGCCCCCAACTCTAATATTATATTCCACGGGATAAGTTTTTTTGTCTACATGTTTTTTCGCCAACTCTAATGTCTAAGGTGTTATGTGAGTGTGTCCGGTGGGGTGAACATATTGTAGTTGTATTCTATTTTAATTAAACATTATTAATAAATATGTTTGTGCAATCGCAGAAAATAACGATGAATTTACAGTTGGCTTAACCAAACAATCACCATAACGTACCTTCGAAATGTCAATTTTATTATTAGTAAATTATACTTAATTTTTTAAAAATAATTTTGATAATAACTTTTTATATTCTATTAATTATATGTTCAAACTATAAAAATATATATTATAATTTTAAAATGTAATTTTTGATCATAAAATAATATGAATATAATTTTTTAGTTATGCACAATCATTTAAAAATAAAAGCAAAAAATTCATTTTATGACATCAGTTTTTTAAATCACAATCAGTTCAACTCAAATCACCGATATTTATCAAACGATATTCCAAACGTGCCATAAACATGGTTTATTTGGTTCGAATTTTAAAAATTGAAGTGTGATGAAATAGTGTGAAGTGTGGTGTGGTATTAATAGGAAACATCAACGTGAGATTGGATTTCGATGGGGTTTTTGTGGTCCATGACATTGTCAGACTCTTGTTGTAATTTTTTTGGCACTGACCCGTAAAGTTATCGTTTTACAACACTGACAACTTTAATATTTTAAATATAACAGTGATAGATACATTTCAATAATTAAAAATAATTTATATTAATCAAATAAATCTTAAGCTAAAATATGATAATTATATTTAGTATATGATTAAAATTATTGAAATTAATATAATTTATCTAAAAATGGATAATTATGAAAATATTTATTGCATGATTAAAATTATTTCAATTAATTAATGATTCTATTCATATTTGAGATTAACTCTTACTTGAATATGTTGTTCAAATTTTAGAACATTCATGAGTAGATCAATTTTTTTAGAATTATATTAAATTGTATTTGAATTTTGTTTCTATGTTAATAAAAACAGTAAAAATATATATGAATTATATTTTATGTTATAAAATAGTATATTAATGACATCTTAATAAATTATATACGTTATATAAAAAATTAAATATTATAAATTAGTTATTTGTCTTTAACATGATAGAATGAAAATTCTTTTTTCATTCATATTTAATTTTACCGTTTTGATTAACATGGAAAACAAAAGTGATAACTCAACGAAGTTCTAAAATCTCACCTGATTGAAATGTCACAATCACTGTTATATTCTAAATACTTAAAGGTGTCAGTGTTCTAAAATGATAATTTTATTGATCAGTGATAAAAAAATTTGAATCATAATCTGACAATGTCATGATCAAATTTTTCCCCGATTTCGATCCATTAATCGGAAACACTTGGATAGAAAATTTAATTTGGATAAAAATTATTTAATATTTATAAATAATTAAATATTATATTAACATCAGTGTATCTATTAATAAAACCAAAATATTTAATTTTTAATAAAAATAAATAAATATGAAAAAAGAATTCAAAATTTAAAATTTCAACAATGGCCCAGAAAAAGTAGCCCAAAGTTCACTTAAAGGCTAGCCCAAAACTCTTGCGCTAGGGTTTTTATTCTTCCCTTTTCATCTACTTGTGCGGCATCATTCAGAGAAACACAACCACAGAGATCGGAAGGGAACTGCCGCGTCTGCAATAATGGGTGCGTTTTTCTGATCATTTATCCAAATCCGGGCTTGTAGTCTGTGCTAATGTTTCAATCTCGACCTTGCAGGTATCTCTCGTGATTCTATGCACAAGAGGCGAGCCACTGGTGGCAAGAAGAAGGCGTGGAGAAAGAAGCGAAAGTTTGTTTCGTTTCAAATTCATATCGAATTTATTTTAATTTTTTTGGTTTTTTCTCAGTACTTCCTTAAATTGTTGTTTCCGTTTGCATTTTCCGAAACTATTTTGTAGCGGGGCGTTTTAGCTTAGAATTCTATATTACTGTCTGTGAGGTCGTTCAATTAATTTTTTTATTTTGTGTAAGTAGAGTTTTGGTTGATATTTATGATATGGAAAAGACTTTGTGTGTTGCGTAACATCTTTTAACTGTTTGGATTGTGAATCTTTAAAAATTTATATTTTTCTGAAGTGAAACTTTTATTGAAGTTTTTTTAAAATCAAGTGTTTGAATTTGTCTTTCGATCTTCCTATGTTAATTTGTTCCTAGCTTGTATGCTGCCATTATCCTCTGAATGGAATCCATTTTGCGTCTAATTAACTTTCTTTGACAAATTTGATAAGAACCTTGTTGATTCAAAGGTAACTTTTTGATGGTGTATTCTAACTTACTCTTATTCAAGGTACGAGCTTGGTCGTCAGCCAGCTAACACCAAGCTAGACACTGCCCAGAAAACAGTGAGGAGAATCCGTGTTCGAGGTGGCAATGTGAAGTGGAGAGCCTTGAGATTGAACACTGGAAACTACTCATGGGGAAGTGAAGCTGTCACCCGAAAGACTCGTCTTCTTGATGTTGTGTACAATGCTTCTAACAATGAACTTGTTAGAACACAGACATTAGTCAAGAGCGCAATTGTCCAGATTGATGCTGCTCCTTTCAAACAGTGGTATTTAACTCACTATGGTGTTGATATTGGTAAGAAGAAGAAAACAGCCACTGCAAAGAAAGATACACCTGAGGTACCTCATCTCCATTACAACAAATACTTTATCCATTATTCGTACAACATATTTCATCTTTTACTTGTACTATTCAAAAGGAAGGAGAAGTTGCTACAGCAGATGTAAAGGTTAGCAAACATGTTGAGAGAAAGAGAGCTAATCGATACGTGGATCAGAAAATCGATCCCCATTTGGAGGATCAGTTTAGTTCTGGTAGATTATTAGCCAGCATTTCTTCTCGCCCCGGGCAGTGTGGTAGAGCTGATGGGTAAGTATTATTACTGGATTTGGAAATTTTCATATTGTCCCGGTAAATCGAATTCGGATCTTAAATTGAACTGGAAATCTTACAGATACATCTTGGAAGGCAAAGAACTTGAGTTCTACATGAAGAAAATCCAGAAGAAAAAGGGTAAGGGTGCTGCTGCTTGATGTTCTCTGGTTTAGTTTTCTCTGTTTTGGATTTTCTTTTGTTATTTTTTTGCAATGGATGAGTTGAACTTTTATTCTGAATTTTCATTATTGTGGATTTACTAATTCCAATTCAATGATTGTAGTAACTCAACTTATGCCATCATGCCTTTGTTTAATGAATTTTATTCGTGCTGCATCATTGTTAACGGTCGGTATACCGATTAGTATCATTATCTTCCAAGCATTACCTTCTAAGCTTTTGTGGTGCTCGTTTTATTACGCGATCTATTGCTTTGTTTCGCTTTGCCGATATACGAGCTGCATATTTTGTTACCAATTTTATTCTAGGTTTGGAAAATATGAGCTATTGCTATTGTTTTTCTTATTACAATTGAACAAAAAATCATACAATTTCTAATACCTATTCACAAATTGATTAAGCTTCTGTTATTTTGCATGATTTGGCATGGTACAATATGATGTGTGAATTTATACATTATGAAGAAGCATAAAAATGTCATGCATTTTCAGTTAGTTTTACTTACTAAAAATACATCGAAAACCAATGTTTTCATAATGCGTCGGAATTTTGATCGGTCCTAATTGATATGACCGGTATGGGTGTTATATAGGATGTAGTTGGTATCAAATTTTATTTTTTATATATATTAAAAAATAATATTTAATTATTTCTTTTGGTTTTATACCTAAAAAAACTTAGAATCTTATTATAAAAAAATATCGGCATTTTCCAATATTTGATGTATAGATTGATATATCGATCGTTAGGGGTGTTCATTCAGTAAATACCAAATTGAATTTCAATTAATAAGTATCGAATAAGTTAAAAAATTAGCTATCGAATATCGAACCCAATTTTGTCAGTTTGGTTCTGTAAATATTGAATTGTTTTGGTTCGTTTTCGTTATATTCCGAAATACCGAATTTCTCGAAATTCAATTGAATTAAATAAAAAATTAATCATATTAATATATTTTGTTATATAATTAAATACAAAAACATTAGTTTTAAATTTAACAAATTTTTAAATTCGGTATTCGATAAATTTCCAAATTCTCTATTTTTTTACTGAACCGAAATGATTGAAATTTAAAAACCGAATACTGAACCTATTTTATAATTCAATATCAGTTCGGTAAAAAAAATTTGGTATACGGTTCGATACTTGGTTTCTATTGTCATGGAAACATAGCAAAAAACCTTCACAAAATACTGCGCCTGACGAAGTTGCTTTTAAACACAAAGAAACCAAACTGCAATCTTATTTCTCGAGAAAAATAAACACAGACTCGATTACCAAATAAACAATAGAAATATAAAAAACACCAAAAACGAAGCTGATTATAATTCGATGTATTCCCAGATGTAAATAAGGCGTTCAAACACTTCTAGCCATCATTTCTTGGTACTTTCTGTAAGACTCCTGTTTCTCCAATCTAAACTTCTCATGACAATTTTCGATAAACAAATCAGCAAGCCAATCGATTTCATTCCAACTTTCACTATCCTTCTTCTCTTCCTCAAGCCAATCCAAGTAACCGGAGAGTTCGCCGGAATCTGAAACCACAGAAGCGTAAGCAGAATTCTGACCATAACCCTGTGAGGAGCACCAATTGTAATGCAATCTGAAGGAGGCGAAGACTGTATCCTTAGTTTTTGTCTTGGGGAAAATGTCTGCGATCAGTTTAAGGAGATGGGGTTTGGCTTTGCGTGCGATTTTGTACATATTGGAAACAATTAGGTTTTGGAAGAGGGATTTAGGGTTCATCTTTTTTGAATAAAAGATGAAGATAAATGCAATGCAAGCTACTCTTCCTTAGCTTCTTTCTGCTGCTTCAATGAGGCTTTTATAGGCAGTCAGTCCTCCAAAACTTGTACTCTATTTCAAATTTGCTTTACATAAATTGATAATTTGTATTCTCAATATTTTATGATTTTGAACATAATTATCAATAAAGTATCAAAATGACAAAATTCATCCACATACTTTATAAATTTTGGCAACATCAGTTCCAAATATTTAGTCTATATGACATAATTGATTCTTAAAGTTTCATGATATAATTGATTCTTAAAGTTTCTCAATTCAGTCAAAATAAAATTTTGATTATCGATTTTACTACTTTTGGATATAATTTGTTAAATAATATAAATTTATAGAATCAAATTTGTCAAAACCTTGAAATTTAGAGATTAAATATGTTATTACAAATTATAATAATCAAATTTGTCAAAATCATAAAAGTTTTAGAAATAATAGTGTCATTTTATCATTTAAAATATGATAAAATATCTCATGAAAAAAATAGAATATATAAGATAGATATGTCACATATGATATGTGTAAATTTTGTGTTTCATGTAAAAAATGATAAATGTTCATAATTATTATTTAACAAAATCCAAACTCTACCAATTTGTTAATTTTACCTTTTAGGTAATCATTATTGAGATAATTTTTTTCTTAATCATAAAATTGATTCTTCTAACTTATCCATAATTTATAAATTTGATAGTATCGTATTTATACTATTTCAAATATCATGTATCACTCTTATAATTTTCTCTTAAATTTTATAATATTTATTTCATTAAAATCAATGTGATTTAAGCATAGTTTTCCTAATCATTAGAATAGAGATACTTTTTACTAGTCATATTTTGAACGAGTAAAGGAACGCAAAACAAGGGAAGAAGAAGCCGTACACTTTAACTGAGGAACAGAAATAAAGAAGAGATGTGGTGGAACAAGGGAATAATAGAGGAAAAAATTTTATTAGCATTGTCAGAGTATATCTATTATTCTAATATCACTGACTAAATGAACCTAATTGTTTTGACAATGAACCAAAAAGTTTTTACTAGATAGCAGTACTTTTAATGTGATATAAACTAATTATATTTAATAATTATGTATTCTCATAAACGGATGATATTTTATTCTGTAGATTTCAATTTAATATATATATATTTAAAATTGTTAACTTATATGTAATTAGTGCATATAGATAATGATTTAGGTAATCGTCCTTCTAACTATATTACACCAACAAGGGTGTGAGATGTGAAATTCAGGATGTTAGAGTGCGAGATTCGTTATTTTTTTACGCATCCGATTAGAATGCGTAAAAAATTATATATTATATATAAATACAATGTTTTCATACCGAACGATACCGGTATGTCGTACGGTACATTGAATATCGAGCTTGATTGATATTTTTTTCGTACCGTCCGAGATCGGGTATTATGGTCAGTTTCCAATTTTTTTACTCGCATAGCATACTATGAGGGAGGGGGTTTTGGGATTTTTTTAACTGGCATAGCAATGTCAATATCCATTTAGTTTTTAGGGTCAGATCAAGAAAAAACCAGAAACCGACCATAATACCCAATATCGAGCGGTACAAAAAAAATATCGGTCAAACCCGATATTCTACGTACCGTACGGTATATCGGTATCATTCGGTATGAAAACATTGTGTTTATATATAATGTGTACATTTTTACGTACTCTAATCGGATGCGTAAAAAAATAACGAATCTCGCACTCTAATATCCCAAATCTTACATCTCACACCCTTGTTGATGCAATATAGTTGGAAGATTACACAAATCATTATCTATATGCACTAATTACATATAAGTTAACAATTTAATATATATATATATTAAATGAGAATACATAAATATTAAATATAATAGTTTATATCAAATTAAAAGTACTGCTATGTAGCAAAAACTTTTTGATTCAGTGTCAAAATAACTACGTTCATTTAGTCAGTGATATTGGAATAATAGGTGTAGCCTCACAGTGCTATTAAAATTTTTTGCCCGGGAATAATAGGAGTTTTTTTGTCCTTTTTCTTTATAATCATCTGTCACATCATTACAAAATATTATAAAGACAAAAACCCATTCAAACTTCTTATTTCATTCATATGGTCAAAAGACAATATTATCCATTATTTTAAAGCATTTCTACTTAAATGCCCACATATCCAAAAGACAATTTGGTTTGAGGTTCAATTCAAGTTCTAAAACAAATATATTAAATTTACGTAGGGAGTATGCATAGATATTACATATAAGAGGATGATATCATTCTTTAACAAATTTGAACAAATCAATTACTATGATACATACCCATCAATTATAATTCAAAATGACGGTTAATAACAGATCAATTTCATTAAGACGGATTAATCTCACCCAATTTCACTCATAATTTTTTCGGACTCTCTCTAATTTTATATTAGATTTATAAAATCGAATCAATATCATGCATGAAGAAGGAGTTTGCTCGGAGAAGGAAGAGACTACACATTGGTGTTGTTTAGAAGGGCAATGCACCGCCCGGTGCGATGAACGTACTGTAATTATAATTTATTTTTACCAAATATCATTAGTAAATACATTCGTGCGATCGTAGAAAACTGCATTGAGTTCACATTTGGTTTAACACAATGACCACATCTTTCAAATATCAATTTTACCATTGTTAAATTATAGTTTTTTTAAAAAAATAATTTTAATCAATAACTTTTTATATTTTATCAATTACATGTTCAAACTATAAAAATATATATAATAATTTAAAAATCTAGTTTTTGACATAAAGAATTTATCATAAAATAATATGAAATATAATTTTTAAGTTATACACAATTATTTAAAAATAATGACAAAAAAATTATTTTATGATATCACGGTCACTGCACAACTGTTTCAAAAACATTTTTTTAAAAAATCACGATCAGTTCACCTCACAGCACAATACAATCATATCACATCACCGTTATTTATCAAACGATGTTCAAAACGTGTCATTAAAACAATTGAACAAATCAATTACAATGATTCACAACATCTCTTATAAACCCCTCAAATAAACCGATGCAAATGACATTCAAATTAGAATCAATGATTCAAGTTTTAATTTGATTAAAATTTAAGTTCTACTTGAGTTTATTCTAAGTTACAATGCCTAAAAAAGTTTTTAAATAGTTTAAATTTATTATAATAAGTTCGTTATAACAGGGTTTTTATGTTGATCTCATCCGTTGATTTCAAATAAATGAAGGAGGGAGATCAAAGTTGTGACAGAAGAATATATTTTGTTTTAGGAGTTGGTAGGGAGAATCAGTAGAGATACACACAATCTCTTTGCGCCATTTTCTTTTAATACATTTTCAGTAATAACAAATCAACGCTATAAATAATCCAAATGATTTATTGGATCAAATACTAGTAATGACGTGTATCTCTTTAGTTCATACACGTCATCAACTATATTAAAGTATCTCAAAAAATTAACTATTGTAAAAATTAACCAATATTGTTTTCTAAATTATATAAAATCAAATAATTATATATCAAACTATTAGTCTAGAACGAGTTTTAAAATACAAAATTAATCACTTTATTAATTTATATGGTTCATGTTGAAATATGAATATACTGGAATTGTGATAAATTTAAATTAATTTATAAGAAATATTATAAATAATAATAAATGATTTTTTCAAGTTTTTTATGTGATTATTTAATCCAATTATACGTTATATCTGTAAATCGACTCTAGAAATTTAGCATGCTATCATAACAGTTTCATAAAATTTTGAATGATATTGTCGAAGGTTAGTATAATTTAATGAAATTGATCGGTTGATAATCTATTGGTTTGAATAGCCAATTACAACTTATCACTTAGTTGAACTTGAGGGAAATGTGTTGAAATATGAATAATGTTACACCATGGAAGTGAGAAGAATTCTGAATTGATTTATAAGAAGAATGATTGACTATAATAAATAATTTGTGTTATATCTTTTACGATGTGATATTTTATTTCCCATGTTTTATATCTGAACACACTTTCATACGATATTGATCAAACTCTAGAAATTTAATAGTTATCTTTCAAAGTTTTTTAAGAAATTGATCTTGCATTCTAAGTTTTTTTTATCCCGAATTTTTTTTTGTATTATTTTTTTGAAACAAATAAAACTACATCAAATTAAGTGATCTAAACATGATATTCGAGTAAAAGATTTTCCATTAGTAACCAGAGACTGAGTTGCGCAGTGCCTCTTCTGGGTTATAGAGTTGATGCGGGCTCCAGGACATGTACCCCGTAATGGGTAAGACTCAATCGTATTGGGCCAACCCAGATGACAAAAGATGAACTTGCGTGGCCCATGATCATTAACCTGACATATTTGAAATAACCGGTCCGAAGGAAGGCCCACTAGTATTTCAGGACCGAAGCTGCAGTTAGGCGTAATCAGAAATACTCGAGGATCGACTCTTCACATCGGTCCAAAATGATTACAGTCCACGCATCCCGCGCTCTGGGCCTCCACATGCGTTCCACGCTTCGGGCCTATTCACGCTGTTAGCGCTTCGGGCCCAACCACGTTTCCCAGGGAAAACGACTTTGTCAGAGGCAGTTACGGAGCGTGATCCACACGCATTTACACCTCTATAAATACAGAGCTAAAAGACAAGCTCGAGATGACCTTTTGGACGCGCAAGAATAGACTGTTACTCTGCCAAAAATCTCTGCGCTTTCTTTTCCCTTATTATTTTCATAAGCCTTCTGTTTGTAATGAACTGTTTGATTAATGAATTGGCTAAGAGCGTTTCCTGCTCTAAGTCATGTGGTTTTTTCCCAATCTCCGAGGGGTTTTCCACTCTAAAATCGTTGTGCCTAGCTTTTCCTTTCATTTTTAATCGTTTCCCACATTTAAACAAATTCAAACCGAGTTCATTTTATTACGAACCGGACGATTGTTGGTACCCCTGGTTTTCTAACCACAACAGTTTGGCGCCATCCGTGGAGACAATTTTTTAATCCCCATTTGAGGTTTCTCCCTGGGATATGATAATCAAAGGCATGGCGACTGGAACTTCGACGAATGACACTGACGTGCTTCCCAACAGTCTTCTAGCCCCAACATTCTCTTTGCAGGATCTGGAGGCTGTTTTCCGGAAGGTGGTATTGGAGATTACGTCGGAGAAAAGTGGAACAGAATCACTGGCTATAACAAGCCATGTTCTCGCAAACAGAGGGTACGAGAGTGATCCTGTAGAGCGTAGCTCCGATGAAGAGGATATTATAAGACGCGGAGTAACTATGAGAAGGCCGAGATATCGTTCTACTCCTCCTCCCCCAACCAGAGTTCAAACTCCCGCTCTTGGGACTGACCAGAAGCACATGCAACAACGTATCGATGAGCTCACCAAGGAGTTGGAAGCTCTGCACGAACAGAGGGATTTCGAGCCCGACTTGGGGCGAAATCCTAGTTTATTCTATAGGGCCATGGAGGCCCCTATTAAAAGGAGTAAGGATGACGATTGGTGGCATAATCTGCATGTCGCCCAAACGTCATCCCAGTAATCTGGCGGTGTTTCAACCGCTTTGGGAGATCTGATGCTCCATTTTTCGGAGGAGATCTAGGCGGCAGTCCCAGATCGACATTATCGCAACCCGGAGGGGTTGTCGACGTTTAGAGACGACGGTGATCCCATTGATCACGTCGCGGACTTCGAGTTACGCATGGGTACGGTTCGGGCCTCTGATTCTCTCAAGTGTCGTATATTCGCCGCAGATTCACAAGGCGATGCCCGAACCTAATTTAAGAATTTGCCGGCCTGATCCATACAGTTGTATGGAGGCTTCATACTGGTTTTCTCTGAGCAATTCGCACCAAATATAGGATCGCCCCGAAGCATGCATGAACTATATCAACTAAAGTATATCCCAGTGAAAATGAGCCTTCGGTCCTTCATGGAGAAGTTCAACCGAACAGCCCGGGGTATCAAATTGGAGCTCAGAGATAAGATCGATATCTTACAGTAAGTACTGGGATCGTGCGGCTTATCTACCAGCCTTCTGAAAAGTCCCCCATCCACCTTGGTTAAGCTTCTTCAAAAAATCAATAAATATATTAAGGTGGATGAGACTTTAGGACCGAACTTCTAGAAGCCTCTGGGAAATTCTGAATCCACAGGTTATCATAGGGCTTCGTACCCTAAGAAGCAGCCGCGAGAAGTAGCGGTTGTAACTGAGAAGAAAGTTCCCCCGAAGTGGTAAGATAAACGGGTGTATTGCGAGTTGCATCAAAATCGCGATCATCCGACGTTGAAGTGTCCGCTGCGGCAGGAGACAGTAGCGGTGATGAATAAGGAGAGGCTCGATCAGAATGATCATAAAGGCAAGCATGCTGAATCTCCCCGAAGGGGCCATCAAGGTGACGATCGTCACAGGCTGAGGGGAAGGGATAATCGAGGACAGTAACGAAATTACAATGATAGGACGGAGGACCGAATGTCTCCTCCGCTAGAACAAGAAAGGGGCCAGCACGGTTAAGAGAACGGTGGCAATGACCGAAGAAGAAGATGGCGGGGCAGAGGCAGTAGGGCCCCGCAGAATGAAGGAGGGGGCAGGAGAATCCACCTCCTCCCCCTACTCCGGTGGGAGCACAACCTCCGACTAATGAGGCTACCCCACCAGAACAAGCTGTGACCGGAGATATTTATGTTATCTCCAGAGGAATACGCATCAATGAATCGGTCCGGGACTGAAAGAGAGCATCAAGCGGAGACTATGTTGAGAGTTCCGAATCTTTAGAGCTGGTGAAATATGACGCGGCTGAGGGTCTTCTTCTTACAGAGATCCTGATATAACCATCACTGTTGTTGATCGTGAAGGAATCACTGACCCATGTGATGATCCTCTTATCATCACCGGAATTATTGCTAATCATCAGGTCCACAGGATTTTGGTGGATACCAAAACTTAGTATCTGATGAAACGCGAAGTAGCCGAGATGTTGGGAGCCACTGCTCACGATCTCTCTATTGCTAATATAACCCTCTAGCATTCGATCAGAGGAGTTTATCCCGTGTGGGAAAATTCTATTCCCGGTCACTTTGGGAGATCCGACTAGGGACCGATCAGAAATCTTGAAATTCATTGTCGTTGAAGTCGACTTGGCTTACAACGCAATTATTGGACGGACCGGTCTCAGTAAGTTTGAGGTGGTCCCTTCTACTTATCATATGATGCTCAAGTTCCCCTCCGCTCATGGAGTTATTTCTATAAAGGGTGACCAAAAGATAACAAGACAATGCTATATTTTGGTCCCCCCAAAGAAGGCCCGGGTGAATTTGCTCGAAGAGCTGCCGCACCCGAGGCAAGCAATGGAACCTGTGGGGTTCAAACTGATTAATTTGGTTGAAGAGGATTCGACCAAAACTACACGCATCGGGGCACATCTGGCCCCGACTTTTGAAGAAGAAATGGTACGCTTGTTGAGAAGCCATGTAGACATATTTTCTTGGACCCCGGATGATGTCTCGGGGATTGACCGATCCGAGTGTGAACATCGGATCATCACTGAGCCCGGAGCTAAGCTTATTAGGCAGAAAAGGAGACCCTATTCTCCTAGAAAAATTGAAGTTATACGGGCTGAGGTGAACAAACTGCTACGGTCCGGGTTTATCCGAGAGATTCACTATACTGAATGGGTTGCGAACCCGGTGGTGGTCTCCAAAGCATATGGAAAGTTGTGGATGTGCATTGATTTCACCGACGTCAACAAGAGTTGTGAGTCGGATCCATTCCCTCTACCACATATCGATCGTTTGGTGGATGATGTGGCCGACAGCACAATGATGAGTACCATGGATGCCTACTTCGGGTACAACCAGATCTTCATTACTGAAGAAGATCAGAAGAAGTCATCATTCATGACCAAAAATGACGTTTAATGTTATGTGGTTATGCCATTCAACTTAAAGAACACTGGAGCAATATACCAGAGGTTGGTCAATAAAATCTTTAAAGATCTGATAGGCCATATGATGGAAGTGTATGTTGATGATATGATTGTTAAGTCTATGCATGATGAAGACCATATTTCTTATTTGTCTCGCTGTTTCGAAGTATGCCGCAAATATAAACTCAAACTGAATCCGAACAAGTGCTGCTTCGGGATCCGAAGTGGCAAGTTTTTGGGATATTACGTTTCTGAGAAAGACATAGAGATTAATCCTGAGAAAGTACATGTTATTATTGATATGTAACCCCTGAGGAGCAAAAGAGAATTCCATAGGCTTATTGGCCGTCTGGCTGCGTTAAGCAGATTAATTTCTAGATCTACGGATCGGACCTTGCCCTTTTTCAGAGTATTAAGAAAAACGAGTCATCTAAACTGGACCAATGAATGTGAATGGGCCTTCTCGGATATGAAAAATTACTTGAGTACTCCCCCTGTAATGGTGAGTCTAACTTATGATAAACCTTTGGGATTGTAAATAGCAGTATCAGAAGTTGCCGTCAGCGCGAATGTTTTCAAATTCCAAATTAGTGGTGGAACAATTCACTAGGAGATTTGAGACACATGAGCCCATGATGAAACTATATTGTGCAAAAGTTCTGGAATTATCTAAAAAGTTCAGCGAATTATCTCTTGATCATGTGCCACGAGAACAAAATAAGGTTACCGACGCACTCGCCAGATTGGCTGCGGGTATACCCGAAGTACGACCGGGCACTGTATCGGTCCATATCCAAGACCGATCTTCGGTCGAGATATCGGTGACCGAACAATCAGTTGAAGAAATCGGAGCTTTATGCCATGAACTCCAGGACCTAAATATCGATGCTACTAAATCTCTTGGGGAATCTACTTGGATGGACCCCTTTATCAAATATCTAACTAATGGTTATCTTCGTGAAGACAAGTCGGAGGCTAGAAAAATGGAATTCCTGGTCAAAAGATACGTCCTGAGCGACGAGCGACTGTTTAAAATGAGTTTCAAGGGACCGTTATTACGATATTTATCCCCTATTGAGGCTGAGTCCGTCATGATTTATGTTCATAAAGAGATATATGATATTCATTCTGGGGCTCGATCTATATATCATCGCATTATCAGAGACGGATATTTTTTGCCGACACTACTTGAAGATGCCAAGAATTATGCCAAGCGCTACGATATATGCCAATATCATTCTCCGGTTCCACAACTGCCTGGGGCTTCCTTATCGATGAACCCATTACCATGTCCTTTCGACAGATGGAGAATTGATATCCTAGGACCTTTTCCTCGGTCAGTAGGACAACGAAAGTTTTGTATTGTGACAATAGAGTATTACACTAAGTAGATCGAAGCAGAGGCAGTGTTCATTATCTATGAGAAAGTCGTGAAGCACTTCTTATGGATAAATATTGTCAGCCACTTCGGGATTCTCCGGGCCTTGGTATCAAACAATGAGACCCAGTTTCGGGGAAAGGCCGTTCGAGATTTCTGTATCAAGTTGTGTATCACCCAATATTTCTCATCAGTGGCTCATCCCTAGACTAATGGACTTACGGAAGTATCTAACAAGGTCATCCTGAAAGGATTGAAAACCAAGTTGGAGGATTCTCGGGGAAAATAGCCCGAACATATCTATGAGGTCTTATGGGCTTACCGAACTACACCCCACTCAACGACCCTGGAATCACCGTTCTCACTGGTGTATGGGTCCGAAGCAGTCAGCCCAATGGAGGTGCCATCCAATCACCTCGAATATCTCAATATAATGAGCATATGAATGGCGAGAGAAGATAATTAAATCTCGAGATGATTGAGGAAAAGAGAATTGTGGTTTACGCACGGATGTGCTCTTATCAGCGTACTATGAAACGAGTCCATAACAAACAAGTCCTACCAAGGGAGTTTTCTGAAGGCGACCTCGTCCTTAGAAATGTAAGAGTTTAGAGGAACGTCGGAAAGCTAGACAGAAATTGGGAAGGACCGTACCGGGTTCTAAAGAAATTGGAAGTTGGGGCTTACAAATTGAAAACATTGGACGGTGATGAGATCCCCCAAACTTGGAACATCATGAATCTTAAGCGATATTTCTTGTAAATCTTTTATTGTCAATGATAGTTCTAGCCCAAATATATTCTTCTAAATATAAACAGGATACATACAAGTATAATATAAACTGTTTCTAATTAAATGATGGACCGACCCTGGAGCCGGATCTTTTGGACGAGTCTGGACTGGTGACCGAAGCTACTCATCCGTAAGGCTTCCAAGTGACAGTGACCGCTCCACTCTGAGGAGTCAAATGCTCATGCGCTTGCCTAGTCCCAAGGATGAGATGCGAAGCTCCTAGAACTCACTACGAACTAAACATCCGCTTCAAAGGCTTTCATTCTTCGGAAACATCCCTTATACCTCTGAAATGTGCTACATAAGAACGAATAAGGGCTAGCACGAAATAATACAAGTTTAGGCCCGACTTGGGACATATGCAGAACCGAAGCTTGGCCAACGCAGTCCACGAGACTTAAAAAGAACCAGGGCTTGGCCAAAGCTTACCATGTGACTCATAGTGAACCGGGGCCACGCCTTTCCAATTTAGTCATGATCCTAAGGACGGGATAAGAGCGGTCCGTATATACGTCATAAGTCCAATATGATTGACCCCAGCCAAACCTAAGCTAAAGGTAAGATCGGGGACCGAAGAGTTCGCGCTCACCAATCAACCCCAATATTATACTTAGCCAAAATTAAGAACAAAGAGTTTGCACCAAACGAGATTTATTATTTATAAAAGTTCAGTTCAGTTCTAACGACCATATTCTAACTCTGAAAAGAGAAAATGAAAAGGGAAAAATTTCTTATTTAGAATAAGGAATAGAACGGGGGACAAATACATAAATAATCATATCTAATCTGCCCCTCCTTCCTTATCCTTCGGTCCGATCCGGGCTGCAAGCTGCTTCAGTTCTTCTTCCTGCTCGGCAACCTTCTGGTTGATCGCTCTTTCCATTTCTTCGAAAAGGGGGAAGAAGGGATCGTCCTCCAACACGGCTCTTCCAAGGAAGGAATCGCCTGAAAATTCCTATCTTTCTCCAAAGGATCGATCAGCTTCAATATCTCGTCTTCAGAGGAGAGCCCGAATTGCTTTGTAACCTGGTCCCGCATGTTGTCCAGGTACTTAGCAATGTACGTCCCGTGAATGTTATCTGCCAAAGCAAATAACATCGGGGACCGAGCGAACCGCTTCCCAAACTGAACTCTCTGCCGTGGCGCGGGCTTGAGCAAGGTCTTCCTCCAAGCTCGTCTTTTCTTCTTGGACCCGAAGGAGAAGTTCGTTGAGTTTGTTTCTCTTCTCCTGGGCCCGAGCTTGCACATGACCCATTTCCTCATCTTTTTCCCGCAGCCTGGCCTGCATTTCCTTTGAGCTGCTTGATACTTCTTATCCAGCTTGGAAACTTGATCTGTTAGGAGGGAGACTTGCGTTCCCGCTCCTAGCAGTTCGTTGGTAAGCCGATCCCGCTCCTCCCAAATCTTCACCAGCTCTCCATGTTTTATCTCAACTTACCTCTTGCCCATGTCAAGCTGATCTTGGACTGTTTGGGAGATCACCTGGTCACTTTGATTCTTATGAAAGGTGACTGCGGTTGTAAAGCCCTTCCTCAGCATCTGTACACAAGGATAAGGTTAATGTCTATATCTTCAGGCCTCAAAACCTGAAGAACTTACCCTTATAGCGAGGTCGGGGAACGCCTCGATCATTTCCTCCCCGTACATGTCTGGTTGAACATTGTCCAGGTTCTACTCCCCATGAAGGCGGAAGTATTCTATGAAGACACTCATCCAGGAGGCCATCTTCTTCCCCTTCTTGACCATGTTCAGCAGGTCCAAGGCAACCTCCCAGTCGGAATTTTCTTGGGGCCTGAGGCAAAGTCCTTCAAAACGATCCCCTTGTTCGGTGCCAGCACCGGAGCACCCCTCCTTTCTTGAGCCTCGACAAGGTTTTCGGGGCTTTTGCTTCGACCACCCTTTTCCTTTTACCCAAGGGGACCGGTGCAAAGGAGACATTCGCCTTAAGGTTCGGGCCCTGGAGAACTTTATCCATGGGAAAACTCCCTGCATCAACAAACTAACCGTATTAGGACTGATGGGGAGCGATTCCCGATTTAGTAGAGACTCTATAAGCTCAAAGAACGGATCCTAGCCATTATCACCTCCTCCACCACTCCTAAAACCCGCAGCGCGGGCCCTTTGCCTGTGGAGGGCTGCCCTGTGCAGTGCAATATTAATGTGCCTGCACAGGTGGTATGGATCGGGGGTTCCCTCCCGATGACGACCCCGATGGAACCAGCGTGCCCCCAGTCGCTGATTATGAGATCCCCGTGCTGTCTGTTGCTCCTTGCTGTTCCCCAGTAAAGCGAGCCGAAGCAACAGCCGTACGTCTGAACCTCGAGCTCGGCATTGTCTCTGTCGAACCTGCAAAAGAAATACATAAGGATCAGGGAATGAGAGCTATGCAAAACTAACTCCATACCCGATCCATCAGATGAGTCTAAATAAGAAAATACCCCATTCGAAACTAAGGCTCCGGTCCTACCAGAGACCACTATTCCTACCAATCTCTCCTCCCGAAGCAGGTCTACCCATTTAAGACGTGCTTCGGGAGAACGAAACATCGCTAGTGTGTCTGCGATGTCTTGACAAGAGGGTTGAACCTAGTTCGGTCCAACTGACCTATGCGTGGGTGGGATATAACGAACCACACCTTAAACAAATCCTCATTTGGGACCGTTATCCACACATAACAGGACTCCCACTCGTGAAGGGAGTCATCTTTATCAACTATAGCACAATCTTTTGTGTGCGACGCTATATAATACAACCTACGACATCCTAATAATCTCTTACCCCTTCGGGACCCGACCAAGAACAACTTGAAAAAACGTTCTAAGTTCGGGGCTACCCCTTGCTCGTGGCAATAAAAAATAAACACCACTATATACACGTAGCTACATGGAAACAAAACAAAAGTAGGGCAATGAATCTCCCAAAGTACGGTTTCTACGAACGGGTGTAGCGGAAAACACAACCCGCACTTTAGAGAGACGTAACTATCGGGATGGCACTCGCTGGAACATTCATTTCCGCTGGAAGGAAACAGGAAACATCCTCCCGTCCCTTCCAGAAGGAGTAATGTGCGGGAATTGAAAACCTAGACCTAAGTTCTTCGATGTCCAGTTCAGACATGGTCGGGTATCTAACTTTACGAGGATCCATGGTTATTACCTTAAGAAAAATTTGTTGAAAAGATTTGGAATGTAGGCAAGAACGAAGACGCAGAGTGTTGTTTGCGCAATTGATTTTTTCGCGAATGGCGGTGAGGATGAACAGTCCCCAAGACCTCGATTTAAATAGTAATTTCCTGACCAATCGCTAGATGGTACGTAGGATTACCGCAGGCGGTTGCAGTCCGTATGCATTCATCACGTCTGCAAGGTAACAGAATACGGAAGGGCGCAGGTTTGGATATTAACATTTAAATAAAAGTAATGTGAAAATAACTGTTACGATATTTTGAAATTCAAAATATGTGTTTCAAATTGACTAAGTATCGGATCGGCCCCTTGGACGCTCGTTACAACCAGGCCCGGTCCTAAGTTCACCCGAACATAAACGACATCATGTAATCGGCCTTGCGTCACCTCTACGATAGCAACCAAGACCGAGGGGTTAGTGATGAGGGCTCCAGGACCGGGTACCCCGTAATGGATAAGACACAATCGTATTGGGTCAACCTAGATGACATAAGACGAACTCGCGTGACCCAACTATCCTTAACCTGATATATTTGAAATAACCGGCCCGAAGGAAAGCCCAATGGTATTTCAGGACCGAAGCTCGAGTTAGAAGTAATCAGAAATACTCGAAGACCAACACTTCACATTGACCCAAAACGGTTACAGCCCACGCATCCCACACTCCGAGCCTCCACATGCGTTCCACGCTTCGGGTCTATTCACACATTTAGCGCTTCAGGCCCAACCCGTTTCTCAGCATGGGAAAACGACATTATCAGATACGGTTACGGGACGTGATCCACACGCGTTTCCACCTCTATAAATACAGAGCTTGAAGACAAGCTCGAGAGGACCTTTTAGACGAGCAAGAATAGACTGTTACTCTGCCGAAATTCTATGCGCTTTCTTTTCCCTTGTTATATTCATAAGCCTTCTGTTTGTAATGAACTATTTGATTAATAAATCAGCTAATAGCGTTTTCTGCTCTTAGTCAGGTGATTTTTTCCCATTCTCCGATGAGTTTCCACTCTAAAATCGTTGTGCTTAGCTTTTCCTTTCATTTTTAACCGTTTCCCACATTTAAACAAATTCAAACCGAATTCGTTTTATTACGAACCGGACGACTCTTGGTACCCCTGATTTTCTAACCACAACAAAAGCCATTCATGCCACTTTTTTTCTAGAATAATGTCGTCCTCTGCGTGTCCTTATACATCGATAAGATATCATAACAATTTTATCAATCATATCATGAACATCATTCCATCTTTTCTCGAACTATTAGGCATTATGACGCCCCCATATTGCCCAAAGAGCTACATATAACATTGCAAGGAATCTATTTCGCATCTTGCACCCAGATCCCAAAACTTATTTTGGGCCATTCTTCCATACTCATCAATATTTTGACGCATTTCGCTACTTGTCAATTGTTCAAATCTATCTCAAACTCGTTGTGTCTCCGTGCATGTTGCATTGTCTCTAATTCTTTACCATAACCACCACATAAATACGAGTTCAAATGCCCAAAGAGCTTCAATGCATGTGGCATTGATCTCGCATTCTAAGTTAATTTTTAATTTGGTTAAGAAATACAAAAATAGAATATGAACTCTTTTTTTTAATACATTCATTTTTAAAATTAAATGAAACTATAAACCTAATTTTTGAAATAATATTATTGTACTGCATGATATAATTAAAACCACACAAAATTCCATATAAAGAAAACAAAACATATCTAAGAGAAACAACATCCACCGTTGGATTTATTATCTTCTTCTTGGCCAGGAACGATAATGGCCGTCCCTTTAAGAGACGATGAAGATTTAACATAACCAGAAGCATCACCTGGAGCAAGAGTCTTCTTACTCATGATTCGATATATTTCAGTGAGAATGCTCATAAATGAACTTTCAACATTTGTTGCTTCAAGTGCTGATGTCTCTGTAAAATAAAGATTCTCTCTTTCAGCAAACTCCTGAGCATCTTCAATTGGAACTGCACGTAAATTCCCTAAGTCACACTTGTTCCCAATAAGCATTATCACCATGTTCTTATCAGCATGTCCTCGCAATTCCTCTAACCATCGTGCCATGTGATCAAATGATTGCCGCTTTGACATGTCGTATACAAGCATTGCACCTACTGCGCCTCGATAGTATGCACTTGTTACCGCTCGGTACCTGTGATGCATCCATCATTCTCATTATGCATATAACATTCATAGTTAAGCAGCCATAACTATGATTTTCAGTATAAAATAATGATATAAAGCTTCAATTCTAGTGTCAAATACAAGTTAAGCAGCCAGAACTATGATTTTATGTATAAAACAATGAGATAAAACTCTAATTCTGATGTCAAATACAAATTAAGTGGCCATAACTATAATATTCTGTATAAAATACAAGACAAAGCAAGGCAAGTAGCCAGAACTACGATTTTTTGTATAAAAGAATGAAATAATGCTATAATTTTGGTGTCAAATACAAGTGAAGCAGTTATAACTATGATTCATTTGTATAAAACAATGAGATAGCGCTCCAATTTGGTGCAAATACAAGATAAGACAAGTTAAGCATCCAGAACTATGATTTTCTGTATAAAACAATGAGATAACGCTCCAATTTTGGAGTCAAATACAAATCAAGCAGTCAGAACTATGATTTTCTGTGTAAAACTATGAGATACGGTTCAATTCTAATCTCAAATACAAGTCAAGCAGCCAGAATTATAATTTTATGTATAAAAACAATGAGATAGTTCTCCAATTCTGATATCAAATACAAGTCAACCAACCAGAATTATGATTTTTTATATAAAACAATAAGATAACGCTCCAATTCTAGTGTCAAGTGTAAATCAAACAACCAAAACTATGGTTTTCTGTATAAAACAATAAGATAAAGCTCCAATTATAATGTCAAATGCAAGACAAGGGAAGATGTTATTGAAGCTGTAAAAATAATAAAGACATGCTTCCAATTCAGTGGATTTCGTTGTCATAACATAAAATTATACTTTTAACAAATCGTATTGCGATTTTGTAATGCACTCTAATGTGGAGAATTTGTGATCTGTACGGCAATGAAAGAATGGAAGATATAAAAATGGAAAGGATAATGAATCGAACCTTTCTTGGCCAGCGGTATCCCAAATCTGGGCCTTGACAGTCTTTTGATCGATAATGAGAGTTTTGGTCTGGAACTCAACCCCGATTGTAGCCTTGGATTCCAAATTGAACTCGTTCCGAGCAAATCTAGCAAGCAACTGGGATTTCCCAACGGCAGAATCTCCGATCAACACAATCTTAAACACGTAATCAATCTGCCCACCATATATTTTTGACATCGTCGCTACCAATTTACCCCAATGCGACTCGCAATCCGATCCTTATATCAAATCCTCCCCGAGTCTCCAACTTTTGAATATCATGCCCATTTTCAGATAATTCAATGCGACGGTAGAATGATTTTGCTTAAGAATATGCTGGGGACTCAATGCCGATTCAGAAATGAAATTGGAAATCGTGAAATTAGGGCCCGTCCGAGGCGATCAACACACAGAGATTTGGATTAATTTGGAAGTTGGAAGAGGAGGAAGAGCAACGACAAGTCCGCGAAATTGTTAACGGTTATTAAGATAGAATGACATTATTACCCTTATGCGCCATTCTTATTTTGTGTACGTTTGGAACAACATTTGACAAATAACGGTGAAGTGAGATAACTGTGTTGTGCTGTGAGGTGAACTGATTGTGATTCTAAAAAACTGTTGTGAAACAGCGGTGTACTGATTGTGATTTTATAAAATGACTATTTTATCATTATTTTTAATTAATTATATATCACTTAAAAATTATATTTTATATTGATTATGATAAACTCGTTATTTAATAAATTGCTAGAATATAATAAGTTATTGATCAAAAGTATCAAAAAACAAACATTGACAAAAGTGAATCATCTAAATTGACGATCTTATTCAATCCTCGTAAGTGCAATGCGATCAGGTATTTCATTCATAACTCGAATCATGTAGTTATCATGTATGAGTTCAACATCTACATGTGATGGGTCAACTGTAATTTGTACTTCCATATTTTGATCGTTTTCTATCTCTACAAAGTTCGGATCAAATTAAACAAATTAATATTAATAAATTAATTTGGACAAAAATTTTAAATATGTAATAAAAATTTAATTTTAATAAAAATAATATTAATATTGATAAGAATTTAAATTAATATTAAAATAATTTTGATAAAAATTAATTAAAACTCTAATTTTAAAGGAATGATATAATGATAATTAATCAAGTGCATTCTACTTATCATTATTTTAAACGTACTGTCGTCTCACCGCTGAAAATAACGGTGAGATGAACGCACTTGCTAAGTATATTTGGTCAAAGTTGAAAAAATCACGGCACGTTCACCACTCCGGGTGGTGAACTGCAGAACCAAACAATACCTATGTTTCAACAAATTTATCCACATGTTTATTTTAAAATTTAAATAATAAAAAAAATTATTGTTTTATATCTATATATGTACTATAAAATGGTATTTCATCGTCTCAAATTTTATAATTTTGATAAATTTAATTTTTAATTTTTAATTACATATGTAATCTCTATATTTTGATATTTTTAATAAAAATAGTTTTCAAAATTTGATAAATTTGATCTAAACAAAATTTAATTTATTATACACATAAAATTTTGAAAACTAAAGTTACCATACACATTAAACCCAATAAAGCTCATATTTAATAATATAGTTTATTTTTAAAATTTACTTAATTTATTTGATAACTAATATATCAATTCTTCTAACATAATTAAATTAATAATAATAATTTCTTTTTTTTATTTGTACTCTAAATATTTACTTAAGCCCGTTCTATTAAGTTTTGATGCTTTCAAGTAGACAGAGACGGTGGGAAATTGGGGATTTTTGAGGCGATATGGCGGGAAACTATCGGCGTTCATCCCGGGAAATCTTATTTACAGGACGCCGTTTCACATAATTTGACTTATTCCTTCTACTCTGAGTTTTAGACAAATTTTTGCGAACGTCGTACTTCATTTCGTTTTAAGGACTTACTGCGGTACCTGTGATGGGTAAGCGTAAAAGGAACACTAGGGTTTCTGAAGAAATTTTGGAGGAAGATGAAGAGATCAATGAAAACTTTAACGAGAAAGGGGCATCTTCTTCTTCTTCAAGCGATTCTGACTTGTACCAGGTACATCTTCAGCTTTACTCGATTTAGTCACTTTTCCGTTCTTTTGTTTGTTGTCATTTTTATATAATCAACGTGTTGTGTTTTTAGGTTCTTGGGGTGGGAAGAACCGCATCGCAGCAAGAGATAAAGAAAGCTTATCACAAGTTGGCTCTGCGCCTTCACCCTGATAAAAATCCCAATGATGAGGTGAATCAATTATCACAGCGTACCAATTAGTTTTTCTTTTACTTGCATTTCTCACATAAGTTTTCATTGTTATGGATTTTTCCGTCTCATGGAAAGTCTTCATTGTAGTGATTATTTTTGCAGGATGCTAAGGAAAAATTTCAGAACCTTCAAAAGGTAATCTCAATTCTTGGGGATGAGGAGAAGCGTGCTGTCTATGATCAAACTGGCTGTGTTGATGATGCGGTAATCCTTCTTTATATAGCTTTATTCATACTGATAGTTATCACAATTTCTCGTTCGCATCAGCTGTATTTTTGTAGATTCGTGTCATTACGAAGAAGAGCTAGTTCAAATATGTTTTATTTGTCTATGCATCAATCTACTTCCTTGCTCAATACATATGACTTTTCTACGTATTGAACACTAAAGCATCCGATGATGAATAGGAATTGGCGGATGATGTTATCCAAAATCTGCAGAAATTTTTCCGGTCTTTGTATAAGCAGGTTTGTCTACTCTTATTATATATGTGATTGTTGAAATATGACAATTGTCCGATATCCGAAATAAGATGTAGTTTTGATTGGTTTATAAGAGGGATTGTGGACTATAGAAAATGACTTGTTCAAGTCTTTTATGGTGTGGTTTCTTTCTTTTTATACGTTATATCCGAGCACACTTCCCACATGAAATTGACCCGACTCTATAAATTTATCATGAATTTTCTGAACCACTTCCTTGTTGGGGTATATTTTCTAGTGAAAATAACATTTGGGTATTGATTTTGCAGATCTCTGAGGCTGATATTGAGGAGTTTGAAGTGAACTACCGAGGCTCCGATTTAGAGAAAAAAGACTTGCTTGAACTTTATAAGAAATGCAAAGGAAACATGCAGAGGTATCACAAAATATTTGTATGCCCCTACCCCTGTTGTTAGTGCATAACTATTCAGTTCTTTTTTTCTACAACTCTTTTTTCAGGCTCTTTTGCTGTATGATTTGCTCTGATCCCATCCTTGATTCTCACCGATATAAGGATACGATCGATCAGGCAATTTCTGTAGGTATTTTGCTAAGCCCTTCCATCTTCACTACACTTGTCTTAATGGGAAACGTGGCTGTGCCCAAATTGTTGGATTGTGTTCTTTTTGCCCTATTTCTTTAGTTGATTCTCGCAGGCGAGTTGAAACAGACAAAGAGTTACGAAAAATGGGCTAAAAAAGTGTCCAAAAGTAAGCCTCCCACAAGTCCACTAAGACGACTGAAGAAGTAAGCTGAATCGCATCATTGATGCATCATTTACGTACATGATGATACTGAATCTGATTATCTTAAAACCGTAGATCGAATGGCAACAGTAGCTCCGATCTCTATGCGGTGATAGCTCAACGACAGACAGAGAGGAAAGGCAAGATTAATTCAATGTTCTCATCACTTGTTCAAAAATATGGAGGTGATGAAGGTCATCAGGAGCCAAGTGAAGAAGAATTCAAAGCTGCTCGAAGGAAACTCGAGAAAAAACGAAATTCAAAGAAGTAAGTGTATGATTCAATGAATAACAATGAGATTGAATCTTATTATTTTCCCATTCAAAGGCTCATTTGGTTAGCTTTTACAGACCATATTATTCAATCTGATGAATCTATGTTAAACAAATCTATTTTAATAAAGCTATAGATTAATGAGATTATGTATGCATAGGTAAATAAATACATGTAGTTAGAAGTTAAATAATGGTGTTGTATTTATGGGGTATGCTTGCTATAATACCCTTTGAGGCACCTTAGTTAAATCTCATTATCGGTTATAAACGGGAAACATCACATGTTAAGTATAATTATTTATCCAACATTTGTACGAGAATTTTCTCTAGTAAAATCATAATGAGAACAAGAAAGTCAAGTGTGTTTTTCTTAGAGTGAAGAGGATTAGTGATTAGAAAATTTATGATTAGAAAAAAAGTAAAACGATAAAAATTAGATATAAATCATTAGATCTAATTTAGTCTATAAAGTATTGTACAAGTGGACGATAAGTCTGTTACAATATGCACATGTTAAAAGGGTGAAGTGATATGCATATTATTCTTAGGATAAAAAACAGATCCCTGAAAATGCATATACCAAACAATCATCAATTAAAGTAGCAATTTTTACGATTCGACTATTCAGACCGTTATTTTGTACGAAACAAGCATCAACATCGCACGATCCAACTAAACAAGTTCAACATAGAAACTCTACCTGCCTTTGTTCCCTAAACTAAAAAAATATGGTGTTTAAGTGTTAACTCATATTGCTCTCACTACTTCAAACACCAAATATAACAAAGCTGAACGAGCACCGAAGACACAAGCTAGTTTAAAAGTTGCATTCACAAGCCTCCTCAAAACAATATCTAATAAATTCACATGAAACAAACAGAGAGGCAGTAGAATTTGATGCCATTTAAGATACACAAATAGACACTTAGTTTTAAGGAGTGAATCAAGGGTACCTTATGGTATTAACAGTCCTCTCTTGAATCCCACCCTAACTGATACCTTCTACCTAATGAATATTCCATTGATGCATCAGTTAAATGCAGATGATCCGGTTTGATTCCATAGTCCGTAAGTGGTCGATACTCGAGGATATCATCGTGTTCTTTAACGAATTCATCTATCTCAATCTCCCCCTTCTTTATATATTGCCACAAATACTGAAGACGGCTAATGTATTTGATCTTCTGGTACAATCTGAAAACACAGGTTCAATTAATTCATATAATGAAGAAACAGTTACATCTAAAACTAATTACCCTCCACTTAGAAAAAACCTCCCAAGAGTAGCTAAAATGAGCCTTGATCGCAATCCCGGGTGAACAAAATAAACGACTTGAAGATGTTCTTTGCATTGATTAGGTAATTGTTCATATACCCATCTCAGGATTGTGATTCCTGGTGAATTGTCCTCTTTTTGGACATTGCTATGAATGTATACAATACAGAATGGCCCTTCAGGCATCTCTGAATTCATCTTATGGAGAACGTAGTTTTTAAGGGTTTCTCCAGGTATAACAGGAGCTGCATTCATCAATACAATCAAGAAATAAGAAATCCAAACAGTAAATAACCATGAATAAGTAGTGTTTCTATATGTTGAGATTGTTAAGGCTCACAAAATACTTGAAAACTAACTATATTTCATCAATGAAAAACTCATCATATAAAAAATCAGCTTCTAATTGAATCATGTTCCTGATCATTCAAAAAGATAGTCGGAAATAACAATATCAGTAACACTGAACAGAAAATTATGCATTCACACAATTAAACAAACAAGAGTGAATTTTTGAAAAGCGTTTTGAGTTAGAAACGTAAGTGACGAGCAATTGAATAGTTCTACAGTAAGAATTACCAGGGAAATACTTCCCGACCACGCGAAAGATACGGTTTCCGAAATTATCGGAACCCCGCTCTAAGCTGAAGAATTTGAGGGCGTCAAGATCAGAGAAATCTTGGTTTTGAACAAGAGGAAGATGAGAGGAACAGTCATGCCAATTCTCCTCTTCCAGCGGCGTGTGCTGCAAAAACGGCCGCGCGTCGATACCCAGATCTGACGCCAGAACCAACACGGAGAAGTCTTCCGTCGCTGAACTCTCCATTGAAACCCAGAAATTCGGCAAGCGATTTGGTACAGTGACTAAAGTCACTAAACGATTTGGTACAGTGGTAAATTTATTAAAGTATTTGAATTTATGAAAATTATTAATATTCTCTTATATATAATTAAAAAATATAAAAATTACATAAATAATTTCTAATTTAGTGTAAATATAATGTACTTTAAAAAATGACAATTAAAATTATCCCTATAATATACAATTTTGTGTTCGGTTGACATAATTGAAATTCACAAATTAAGCAAATAAGATCATTATAATTTGACCCAATTTTCGCCATTGGGTATGAAAACATGGCCCTAAAATGTTCAATTCCATTATAATTCTCCAAAACCCAATGATTCATTGAACAACAGTAAAAAGCTTATAAATTCAAATAAACAAAACATAAAACATTAGTCAATCAATATCATAACGAGAACTACCATAAAATACCTTCATCGTATTGCCTGAGTCTGAGCATGTTCAACAAGTTGAGTCACTAATTTATAAGTGCGAGTTGACAGTGATTTAGTATGATCAATGAGCTTCTCATATCTGAAAATACGAGATAATGTAATCGAATTCTTTAATAGATAACGAAATCGGTATACGGGACTTACACATTTGAATGAAGAGGTTCCATTGTAATCATTCCATTTTTCGTATCGATCTTAGCTTCGAGCTTTGAGTTCCTTATGAGATTCACAATCCATGTTTCTGCTTCCTCGTAATTCAAATTGAGCTTTTCTGCTAGCACACTATAAAAGATAACAAATTTAATAAGCTGAGAGAATCAGTAACCTGAATATTAAGATGAATTAAGGGTAAAGCAGACATACCCCATGTCAATGCGGTTATGAATGCGGCAATACGTCTCAAAGATGAAAAGACGGGCATTTTCGAGGAACTCATCCATTAATGGGATTGTTGTGAAGTTGCCGTCTTCAACTCGCTTTCCAAGGAATGGATCATTCATTATAACCTGCAAAAAACAGAGGAATTGGAAAATAGAAAGGATAAAAATCTTTATTTAGAAAAGAATGCAGAGGGTCAGGAGAGCTTACTTCTTCGCACTCCTTCATTTTCTTGTGAGCTCCATCAAAATCATAAGTCACATATACACAGGCCAAAAACTCAGTAATGGGATCTTCAGAGGAGTACTGCTCCTGCTGAATCACTTTAATAAATTCTTTGAATTGAGGTCGCTTTTTTTTGTTAACCACAAATGCTATAGCCAGATACCGTAAAAGATGAGGAGCATTTGTTTGAATAGCACTGAGATATCTGCCAGAAAAAAACCATTAAAACTGCACTAAAATTGTCATAAGAATGAAGAAATCGTAAAAAATTCCATTCCAAGGAGAAAGGCATCCGAGGATCAGCAGGGTGATGTAAAGGAGACATGCGAACAACACGTGCTTTCAATGAAAATAAACATTCTGTCACTATAGACATCAAACATAAGTAAAAAGGAATACTAACTTCAGATCCAATTTAGAGAAGGAAAATAAAGGGATCTACCAAATATGGTTATCTTCTAAATTGCACAATCGATTTAAAAAAATATGGAAAATAAAAGAACAAAAATGAATTCAAACTCATACTTGTCTTGATTGAATAAATCAATTATTTGATTCCTTCCATTTTCATGGTTGAAGAAGACGAATAAACTCCAATGCATTAGCCAGATTCTACTCTGTACTTGATTCAGAGGAGAGGAGAAACTCTGCAGATCATGCTAATCATAAGGCTAAATTCTATATGTTAAAAACACGAAAAGCTACAGAAATGTTAATTCACTTTTATATCAACCTTGGAATCAATTATGTCCTTTAAACGGTTAAGCTCTTCTAGTGCAATATCCCAACTTTGCATTAATATCTCAGATGCTAATTTTCCCCATAATGCACTCAGACTATTTTCAGGGTTAGTGCATAAGGCCCTATACTGATACAAATAGTCGGCAGCACCTGAGTAGTTTCCACATTCAAACTGGAACTTAGCATATTGATATAATGCGCCTATCTGTTCTGGACCAATCTGAAAATAATTCCATACATTCAAATAAATAATAACATATGAGAATTAAAAAATAATCTGACATGATAAATGGAAACTTAAATTAAAGCTAATAAAATTAAAAAGCGGATATATCACAAAGAAACAGATGAACAAGCATATATAGAGTAATAATTCAGCTTTAAAAAAACTGAGATAGTTTGAATATAAGGATATGATGTTCAATTTCAAAAATACGACTATGATAAAACATAAGTAATCTTCAAAAGAAAATTTCCTAACCTGATACCTATCATTAAGCATCTGAAGATTGTATTGCTTGTCGGTCCTCAACTCTTGAACTGCAATAGGATTCTGCAAAAAAGAAATAATAGGAGCTGCTGCCTCTTCCAATGCCTTCAGCCGACCAACTACCTCAGCCCTCCTCTCGACCATCTCTGGGAAAATTAATTCTAATGTTACCATCTAAATTTCAGAAACCTCACACTCATAGAATCCAGTTACTGATTTTACAACTACATTTAACTTTTGAAGAGATTCGCTTAGTCAAAACGATGAAAATAACTCACGCAACACGATAAGGACCAAAAAATGCAGGAAATATAACGGAAGTTGATCGTGCGTTGCGTTACGCATACGAACCTTGGGGAACTTCGTCGGTCCGGTAGAGTGATTTGTGAATGTCCATGGCATAGTCCACCATGTTGGTATGGTTAAGTAGTTCAATTTTGGCCTTCAAGATATCCTCCTCGGGATACAACCCTCTTTCCTGCAAGAATTCTAGAAGTGGGAAAACCAGATGCCGATCCAACTGAGGCGCTATCCGCTGCGTCAAGTCGTAATTTGAAGCCATGGATGAACTTTTCGTCAGTGAAAGTATACAACAGTGAAGAACGCAGAACAGACGGCTGCCGGGTATTCCGATTTGGAGGTGGAGGTTCGTTTGCCGGAGGACGTCGAGATTAGTTCATTCTGAATTGGGCTTAGGGTTTTTCCATTTGGGCCGCCGAACTCCAAGCAAATACGATAATTCAAAAAAGTAAAAAACCATATTTACACTTATCGTATAATTAAAGATATGGTTACATCTTTAAGTTTTGAATTGATCTCTATTAATAAAAACTAATTATGTAATATCAAATTGCTTATAACAAAAATAAGATTATACAATAAAATAAATGAACAAATATCAAAATGTTACAAACGATGAATTAATTTTAATCCTAGCAAGATTGAAGATAATTAATATATTTCAATATTGAAAATAGCAAAAAATTGTCCTCGAGCTAAATAAACCATTTCCACTTCCAAAAATCGGTATTTAAATTAATCCACAAATTTAGTTAAAAAAGAGTTTTACACTTAAGTTTGTTCATGTACTACTCCAACCTATACTGCAATAGTATAAGAATCAGATTTTCGACTAGTTTCAGATTATTAAATAAATTAATATACCAAAAGAAAGAAAAATAGATAAAATGAATGTTTAAAATAATTCTAAAAGTAAGTCTCAAAGGCATGATAAACCAGATACCCCATTTGACATTCATAATTAAACTATTGTTTATATTTAAGAAAAAAAATTCCTACAAATAACTTATAATACTCTTAAGTCTTAACTCAAACTATTATAATCATTATGATCATTCTCATATACTAGCTTTATAGGTTATCTAATTAAACAAAAAGTGAAGATTTAATCTTGTGAATCAAGTGGTTTAAAATAATTAGAACCAATATTCGAAACATCATTTAAATAATCAAATAATCAAATAATCATTGAATTGAGTTTTGTAACTCCAATACCCTAAGGCCTAAGCTATTTGATTATTTAAATGAAGCTATTCCCCAAATCAATTCGTTCGCTGCTGGTGAGATATTCGTTTAATAATAGCAATCACATATTAAAGTTTTACAATATAGCACTGATTACATAATAATGATATCATTTTATCTTTTAATAATATGATCCAAATACACGTATAAAGAGAATAACGAATATTGAAAATTGTTTTTTCTTTATAAAAATAAATGTATGTAAATAGTATAGCAAAACATTAATTACTACATAACCCAGAAATTCCAAATGTAGAAGACGAAGCTACATAATGAAACTAATTGACAATGATTTGATTACAATAACAGTAGAATTAGATAAAAGATGATTTTTTTATCAATTTAATATTTATTTACAGATTGATTTGATGTAAGTGTTTGGCATTCAAGCTTCAAACAGAGGTGGATGATTCCGATCAAGATCAAGAACCTTCTTGGAAAAGACCCAAAGCAATAATCCTCATCAACCACCGAAGAAGTTTCAAATACGCAACGCGCTGCCGTTATGATTAACTTGTACGACCTAGTCTTCTTTGTACGGCTGACCTTTGAGAAGAAAGACAATCGGAGATTGGGCTTTGAAATAAGGTTCTCGGGATGGGCGACGGTGACACCGCGTTATGGGCACAGCGTGAGATTTAGTTCCATGGGGCGCATGTGTTTTAAGTCTGGACTAGTTAGTACACATTTACTAAATAAATAAAAAACTTATAGGTCGATCGAGTTCATTAGAAAAACTGCCAACTTGACTTATGTATATATTAGCAAAGTAAAAATGATCTATGTTAAATAAACAAATAAAAAAGTACTAATATTTTATATATTAACATATTTTGAGAGTGCTATGTTAAATTTTTTCCCCGAAAGTAGTTATCTTTCGATAGGGAAAACTTTTTCGACACCTTCAAAGGGGGTTAACTCTTAATCCAAGTAATTGAAAACATTCAAAACTTCAAAATTGAAGAAGATATAACAGAGACCAACAACGGGTATGTTTATCATTGTGCTATGACTGCCTCCACCGTGTCCAAGTATCTTCTAGAAGCGTTACGAATCTGGGCCGCTCACTTCCCTTACAGCCACGTCACGTGTCCCGCGTCAAGGTGCTTTGGACCGAGTCAACGCTCAGGACGCGAGTTTATGGGGAAAAATGACGCGTCCATGCTGCGTAGGCTCCAACCCATCAATTTTTCGTTCACTAGTGTCAAATTCTTCGACTTGCTCCGACACTTGACACAAAACGACATCGTTTTTATTTTTTTCTTAATTTGATTTTTTTCATTATCCGAAACGTAAATTACGTATTTTCACGACTTCTTATTTTGTCGATCTACTTGTGAATTATTCGTGCAAACGATGATGTACCGAAAAGTGGTTGCTTTTGGGAGATGATATAATAAATTAAATCATCTTATATAATAAATTGATAAATACTTTTAGTTTTAAACTTTGAGTTTGTGCAACTTTCAACAAATTCTAACAATTATTTTTTTAAATTTACTTTTACTTAATAATTCAAGGAGAGTCGAAAATTCAACTCTTATACTTTTGTTGAGTCGCAACGAATCGATCGGACGAGTCGGTACCGCATAAGCTAGGTTGCACGATTCACTCGGATTCGTGCAACCTAGCGCATAGGGTGCAGGGTGCGTACTGGGTGAGTAAAAATTTTAAAAATATATAAAAAAATTTTAAAAATTATATTTTAATTAATTTGTATGAAATTTTATATAATCCATCATATTAGTATTCGAAATGATTTGAAATATTATTGGATTATTGAGTAAATTGTAAAAACTAATATATTTATATTATTTTAATCAACGAATTTTAACGCACTCTAATCGGATTCGTAAACAATTAACGAATCTCGCACCCCACACCCTTGTTGGTGTAACATAGCTCATGAGTTTGTTCACGCATAATTGTAGGGATGTTTAAGAATTTTCAAGGGTAGAAAATCTCAAATTATTATCCTAAGCATTGATTTATTTAAATATAAATAATGCTAGTAAATGATAATGAAATTTTATTAAAAATATTTACATATTGATATGAATAACCTAATCCCTTGTGAAAAAAAAACCTAATCCTAATATATTTGATATGTTAAATGTATTATCGTACAACACATTTGTTCTATTGAAATCCCGTAGGTTATATTGGTCAAACTTTTGTTCATCATATGTCTCATAATAGGACTGAACTTGTGTTTCGATATGTTGACTGTCCCATTCCTCTTTTCGTGGCGGATTTCGTAAGTACAATGGCCATTTCCCAAGAATGAATGTCGTTGAAGGGGGTGTTTCTGTTCGTAATGAGTTCTGGGAGAATCACAACTCATCCATGGGACTAGGCAAGTGCAGGAGCATCTGACTCGTCAGAGCGATCACTACAACTTGGGAGCCTTGCGGATAAGAAGCTTCAGTCACCAATCCAGATTCGTCCTAAGTTATCCAACTTCAAGATCAGTCCATCACTCAATTAAAACAATTTGTTTTGTACTTACTTGTTTTCTGCTTACGTTTAAAGGAATATACGTTTATTGGGTCAAACATATTAATCGAAGGTTCACAAGAAATACCGTCTTAAATTCATGACATTCCAAGTTCGGGGGACCTCTATACCATCCAATGTTTCAAGTTTATACACACCTGATTCTAATTTCTTTGATATTCGATAAGGTCCTTCCCAATTTCTATCTAGCTTTCCAACGTTCCTCTGCACCTTTATACTTCTGAGGACGAGGTCGCCTTCAAAGAATTCCCTTGGGAGGACTCGTTTGTTATGGGTCTGTTCCATAGTTCGCTGATAAGCACGCATTCGCGCGTAAATCGCATCTCTATTTTCTTCGATCATCTCGAGATCAAATAATCATCTTTCACCAGTCATATGCTCATAATACTGAGATATATGGGGTGATCGGATGGCAACCTCCACCGGGCTAACAGCTTCGGACCCATACACCATTGAGAAAAGTAATTCTTGGGTTGTTGAACGAGGTGTAGTTCGGTATGCCCATAAGACCTCATAAATGTGTTCAGATCATTTCCCTCCAAAATCCTTTAACTTTGTCATCAATCCTTTCAGGATAACCTTGTTAGATACCTCCGTAAGTCCATTAGTTTGGGGATGGGCCACTGACGAGAAATGATGGACGATGCCCAACTTGATGCATAAATCATGTATGCTTTTTCCACGTAATTGGGTCCCATTATCTTATATGAGTGCTCGGGGAACCCCGAAGCGGCTCATAATATTTCTCCATAAGAAGTGTTTGACAACCTTCTCTGAGATGATGGCTACTGCTTCTGCCTCAATCCACTTCGAATAATACTCCACCGCTACAATACAAAATTTTCTTTGCCCTATTGACCGAGGAAAAGGTCCAAGAATATCAATCCCCCATCTGTCAAATGGACAATGCAATGGAGTGACCGATAAGGGAGCCTCAGGCAGTTGTGCGATTAGAACATGGTACTGACATATGGCACAGTGTTTAATGTATTTCTTGACATCTGCAAGCAGCGTCGGCCAAAAATATCCAGCTCTGATGATGCGGTGATATAAAGATCGAGCCCCTGAATAAATGCTGCATATCCCTTCATGAACATAAATCATTACGGCTTCAGCCTCAATAGGAGATAAGCAACGCAGAACCGGACCCTCAAAACTCTTTTTAAACAAGCGTCCGTCAACCATGATAAATCTCTTAGCCCGGACTTCTATTTTTCTGGCTTCAGACTTGTTTTCAGGAAGATAGCCGTTTACAAGATATTTAATAAAGGGATCCATCTAATTGGGTTCCCCAGGAGATTCAGTAGCGTTAATATTCAAGCTCTGGAGTTCATGACGTAGAGCCCCGATTTCTTCAATTGATTGTTCGGTCACTGATATCTTGACCAAAGGTCGGTCCTAGATATGGATCGAAATAATGCTCGGCTCTATGTCAGGTATGCCCGCGGCCAATTTGGCAAGTGCATCGGCAACCTTATTCTGTTCTCGTGGCACGTGGTCAATAGAAAATTCACTGAACTTTTTGGAGAACTCCAAGACTTTGGCACAATATAATTTTATCATCGAATCATGAGTTTCAAATCTCCCTGCGAATTGTTCCACTACTAACTTTGAGTCTGAGAACATTCGCACTCTGCTAACTCCCATCTTTCGGGCCAATGTCATTCCTGATAATACAGCCTCGTACTCTACCACATTATTTGTTCCAACAAAGGAAAATTTAATTGCGGAATGAATAATGTCACATTGTACCATTGTCAGGGTAATACCCGCTCCTCTTCCTCCGAAGGTCGACCCATCTACGTGAATCGTCCAACGACCATCCTCTTGGTTTAGATATATGGCCGATCGGGTCATTTCAACCACAAAATCGACTAGAACCTGAGTCTTGATCGCCCTTCGGGGCAAGAATTTCAGATACATAGCGCTGAGTTTGATAGCTCATTTTGCTAATCTCTCATTCAAATCCTTTTGTTTAAGGACCACCTTCAGAGGTTGATCCGTATAGACATAAACCGTTCGGCCTTCAAAATAATGTTTTAGCTTGGATACAGTTTTCTTCAAAGCCAGCATGAATTTTTCCAGGGTGGAATATCTGGTTTCGGCAGATACCAGAGATTGGATTACATAATAAACGGGTCTATGAATGTCATCTCAGATGGTCACCAGAGTTGCGCTGACGGCAACTTATGATACATCAAGATACAACCCCAAAGGTTCATCACAGGTTGGACTCACCATCACCGGGGGAGTGCTTAAATAAGTCTTTAGCTCGGAAAAGGCCCGATCGCATTCTTAGGTCCAATCTAAATGGCTTGCTTTTCTTAGCACTCTGAAAAAGGGCATAGCTCGGTCTGTGGGTTTTGAAATAAACCTACTTAGCGCAGCGAGTCGGCCAGTAAGCCTTTGAAATTCTCTTTTGTTTTTTGGAGGTTGCATATCAATGATAGTCTGCACTTTCTCAAGGTTAACCTCTATGCTTTTTCTGAAACGTAATGTCACGCCCCGAAATCGGGCCTAGCCGTTTTCGGTGCGTGACATGCGGTGCTTCACTCTTCTTTGGAACACAAGACACTTTTTCATATTATAATGTAATTACAACTTACAACATCGGAATAAAACTCATAAATAAACTTATACAACTTTGTCTAATTCATTTAGAATCTTCCTCTAGCTAACATCTTAACAAACTCACTTTATTACCGACTTCGTAATCACTCTCGGTATCAGCCGACGACCAACTCTTCCCACAATTTCCTTAATCTTTTTTCTTTCCTACAAAACTGTAGAGCGATCATAATCGAATAATAGGAACTTCAGTTAAAACTCTTTAAAAACTTATATTTACTTTGAAAACGCATTTTCTTTTGAAAACTCTTCTTGCTTTGAAAACTTCTTTAAACACTCATCGTAAAACATCTTTATAAAAATCATACTTGAAACGTAACTCATTTTGAAGCTCTTCGTAATATCGTTATGAAAATCGTTAAAACTCATTTATCCTTGAAGCTTGTTCGAAATCTCACTTAAAAACATCTTTCATACTCACCTAAAAACATCTTTCATACTCATTTGAAAACATCTTTCATCTTTCGAATTCTTATTTTAAAATCTCGTAAAACTTACTTGAATTTTACTTGAAACATTACTTATCATTTTCTCATATGTCTTTTACTTATCTTGCCGGGTTTTACATGCCCGGTGACATGTCTCGCCCAAGCCGACCGTTAGTTGTTAGTCGACTCGACGAGCCATATGCGTCCCATCCCCGAACGAGTACTCGGGCGCTACCCCTTTTCTCGCTCGGATCCTTTCTGCCCATTCCGTACATACCATTTCATTCTTGAACATTTCTTTCACTTCATCAGGCATACCCTTCCTTTGGCGATTCGTGTGCGAGGCACGATGCCGGGTTCGGTCGGACGGTCCATCCTTCCTCACCCCGAGTCTTATTCTTTCATAACATTTCATAATATCATATAAGGACACCCTTTCCCGGCGGGTGCTCGCACCCGCAGAGACAACGTATCTCAAAACATTTTAATTTAAACATTTCATCGTAAAAACTATAAAATATCATGAACCTTCTATTATTTGATTGATCATCCCGCGTACCTTTAGTTTGTGCTTTCCTTACCATTGTATTCCCTAAATCATCTTAACTTTTCTGCATTTCAATTCATACACCAAGATATGGGTAATAACTGAACCATAAAAGAAGCATATCGGTGGAATCACCAAATCAACAATACTTGTAATACCTCTGCTGATGTTTCTGTGCCTAACGGAATTCTGTTTCGAACCAGTGGCATTTACGAGCACCTCAAATTGTTAAAATCTTCTCCTAAGCCTCAAATCTTGGGTAATACCTATTTCCACCAAATTAGACGAGCCATTCCTTGAAACCTAATCTTTAAATGGTTAATTGATCTTCTAATGCTCATTCAAATGTCCAATAAACATTGACAAGTAAATAGGCCTTTGAGAAGCATCAAATCTGAAAACTTACGGTGCAAAGGAGTGTGATAAGGAGTGCAGCGTTTTATAACTTCAAATATGTCCCCTTCGATTTTGGTAAATCAACAGACCGCGTATGTATGAAAGCGGATGGCTTGTTGCCCTTTGAAAGGTTAGACGAATGAAGAAGGCAAGGCTAAAATGAGAGAATTTCTTGTGTAGCTACGGCTGTGGCTAGCTTAGAATATCTAGGGCTGTTGGAATATAAATATGGCATTTTATAAATATATAATGATCCAATGGGCCAACCCGAAAAGCCTGTCCTATTCATAGTGTCATTTCTATAGTTCTTACCGAGAAGTAATGCTCCATTTACTAATATAGTGGTATCTCGATTTATTCCGAATTTCCGGTCGTCACAATTCATCTCGTATACCCTAATAATGTATTGTATATTAATATTATCAATTTCATATTAAGTAGTTTCTCTAATATATTTTAATCATTAATTGTTATCATTATATTAATATTATTCTGTCTTTCATTTCAAAATATATTCAATATATTCTATATTAATTTATCGTAATCTATATTTTATTTTCGACTATATACTTTCCATCGTCGTATCGGATCCCGTTCATCTATAACATATAAATTTTCCGGTAATATCTTCATTATTAAATATAATTAAATTTTTCTATTACTTTTAAACATAATATATTTTCAATATATTCTCCAAAATTTATTAGAAATCCAACTCTCCTAAATTTCGGGTTATGACACGTAATATCCTAAAAATTTTCCACTTCGGATCCTAAAGCAGCATTTGTTTGGATTTAGTTTGAGCTTATATTTGCGGCATACTTCGAAACAACGAGACAAATAAGAAAGATGATCTTCATCATTCATAGATTTAACAATCATATCATCAACATAAACTTCCATCATATGGCCGATCAGTTCTCTAAAGATTTTGTTGACCAACCTTTGATATGTGGTTCCAGCATTCTTGAGACCGAACGACATAACCACATAACAATAAACGCCATCTTCGGTCATGAATGATGACTTCTTCTGATCTTCCTCAGCTAGAAAGATCTGATGGTATCCTGAATAAGCATCAATGATATTCATCATTGTGCTACCAGACACAACATCTACCAGTCGGTCAATATGTGGTAGGGGGAAGGGATCTGACTCACAGCTTTTGTTAACATCAGTGAAATCGATGCACATCCGCCATTTCCCATCCGGTTTGGAGACCACTACTGGGTTTGCAACTCATTCAGTATAGTGGATCTCTATGATGAATCCTGACCGCAACAATTTGTTCACCTCAGCCCCGGATGATCTCGATTTTTTCAGGAGAATAACGTCTTCTCTTCTGCCTAATAAGCTTCGTTCTAGGCTCGGTGTTGATCCGATGTTCACTATCGGATCGGTCAATCTCGAAACATCGTCCGGGGTCCAGGCGAATATATCCACATGGCTTCTCAGCAAGTGGATCAGCTTTTTTCAAAAGCAGGGACTAAATGTGCCTCGATGCGAGTAGTTTTAGTTGAGTCATCCTCAAATAGATTAATCAGCTTGAACCCCACGGGTTCCATTGCTTGCCTCGGGTGTGGCGGCTCTTCCAGCAAATCCACTCGGACCCTCTTGACGGGTGCCAACGTTCGGCACAAGCTCATGTAGCATTGTCTAGCTACCTTTTGACCCCCCTTTACAGAAATAACTCCATGAATGAATGAGAATTTGAACATCATATGATAAGTAAAAGGGATCGCCTCGAACTTGTTGAGGCCGGTCCGTCCGATAATGGCGTTGTAAACCAAGTCGACTTCAACGACAATGAATTCTAAATCCTCCGATCGGTCCTTGGATAGTTCTCCAAGGGTAACTCGGAATAAAATCTTCCCGCATGGAATGACACTTCTCTGGTCGAACGACCAGAGAGTTATATTAGCGATCGGGAGGTCATGAACAGCAGCTCCCAACATTTCAGCAACTTCGCGCTTCATTAAATTGCACGAAGCCCCGGTGTCCACTAAGATCTTTTGGACACGACGATTCCCAATGATTCCAGTAATGGTAAGGGGATCATTCGCATGGATCGATAATCCCTTCTCGATCGGTCATAGTGAAAGTGATGTACTCCTCGATGGGAGGGGACCGCTCAGCTGGATCATATTTAACCAGCGCCACAGATTCAGAACTCTCAGCGGAGTCTTCACGCGCGGTTCTCTTTCGGTCCCGGACCGATTCATTTATACTCAAACCTCCGGAGATAACATAAATATCTCTGGCTACTTCTCGGGGTGCCGCCTCATTTTGAGGAGGTTGGGCACCTGTTTCAGCAAGTGGAGGAGCAACCTGCTCCTGTCTTCCACCCTCGTTTTGCGGGGCTCTGCCGCCACGGCCCCGCCATCTTCTTCTTCGGCCCTGACCACGGTTCTCTCGACTGTGTTGGCCTCTGTCTTGCTCTGGAGGAGGAGATTGTCAGTCCTCCGTCCGATCATTATAATTTCGGGGTTGTCCCCGATTATCCCTTCCCCGCGGCCTGTGACGATCGTCACCCTGGTGGCCCTTTCGGGGGGATTCAGCTCGCTTGCCCTTCTGACCATTCCGTCGGGCTTCTCTTTATTCATCGCCGCTACTGTCTCTTTCAACAACGGGCACTTCAAGGTCGGGTGATCGCGATTATGATGTAATTCACAATAAACTCGATTGTCCTCCTGCTTCGGGGGGACGTCTTTCTCGCCTACAGCCGCTACTTCTCGCGACTGCTTCTTATGGTAGGAAACTATATGATCACCTGTGGGCTCAGAATTCCCGCTAGGTTTCCGATAGCCTAGCCCCAGCGCTTCATCCACCTTAATATACTTGTTGATTTTCTGAAGAAGTTTTCCCAAGGTGGATGGTTGGCTTTTTACCAAACTGGCCGAAAGGCTGCACGGTCCTAAGATCTGCTGTAGGATGTCAATCTTGTCCCGGAGCTCAAGCTTGATGCCCAGGGCGGTCCTATTGAATTTCTCCATGAAGGACCGAAGACTCATTTTTGCCGGGATGTATTTAAACTGATATAGTTCATGTCTGCTTCGGGGCGGTCCTACATTTGGAGCGAACTGCTCTGAGAAAGCCAAAATAAATCCGCCATAAAACTGTATGGATCGGGCCGGCAAATTTTTGAACCACGTTCGGGCGTCGCCTTGTAATCCTGCCACGAAGATGCGGCACTTCAGCAAATCTGAGGCCCGAACCGTTCCCATGTGTAATTCAAAATCGGCAACGTGATCGATCGGATAACCGTCACCGCGAAACGTCGGCAACCCCTCGGGGTTGCGATAATGCCGATCTGGGACTGCCACCTAGATCTCTTCGGTAAAGGGGAGCATCAAATCTCCCAAGGCGGCGGACACGCCTTCAGATTGATTGGATGACGTTTGGACCGCATGCAAATTATGCCATCAGTCATAATCCTTATTTCGCCTGATTGGGGCCTCCATGACCCTGTTGAATAAACCAGGATTGCATCCCAGATTAGGTTCGCAATCCTTCAGCGCACACATGATCTCCAACTCCTTAGTGAGCTCGTCAATCCGTCGCTGCATCTGCTCCTTGTCATTCCTAGGAGCAAGAGTTAGAGCCATGGCTGGGGGAGGAGGAGTGGATCGATATCTCGGCCTCCTCGTTGTTACACCGCGCCTGATGATTTCCTCATCATCAGTGTTGCGCTCGTCAGGGTCACTCTCGTACCCTCTACTTCTGGGAACAGGGCTTGAAACAGCCGGTGGTTCTGTTCCACTTCTCTCCGACGTAATTTCAAGTACCATCTTCCTGACGACACCTTCCAGATCCTGTAAAGTGAATGTTGATGCTGTGAGACTGTCAGGTAGCACGTCACTGTCATTCGTTAAAATTCCAGTCGTCATGCCTTTGATTATCCTATCTCTGGTAGAAAACTCAAATGGGATTAGAGAATCGTCCCCACGGACGACGCCAAACGGTTATGGTCCCTTTTTACGGGGTACCAACAGTCGTCCGGTTCGTTAAGAAACGAACTTGGTTTTGATTTGTTTTTTATGGGAAAACGATTAAGAAACTGGAAATAATAATGAGGCAAGACGATTTATAGTGGAAACCCCGGGAATCGAGAAAAAAACCACTTGGCTAAGAGCGAAATAAGCTCTTAGTCTGTTCCCTAATCAGAAAATTCATTACAGAATACAGCAAAGGCTTAAAGAAGATAACATGGAATAAGAAAGCAATAAGAACTCCGGCAGGGTAACGACATGTTCTTATGCGTCCAAATGATCCTGCTTTTTCCGTCGTTGTGCTCTGTATTTATAGAGTTGAGGGCGTGTGTAATCCATGCTCTGTAACTGCCTCTGACAAGTTTGTTAGAGGTTGTTGTCGCGCGATATAAAACGAGGTCGGGACCGAGGCGTGGTCTGCGTGATCTGGCCCGAGGCGTGGTAAACGTGTGGAGGCCCGAAGCGTGGAACGCGTGGGTTTGTAACCGTTTGGACCGAACCACGGAGTCAGCTGTCAGAAACCGTTTATTTCGTCAAGGTTATCTTCGGTCCCATTGCGGAGCATCGGGTCATTCTATCTTAAGTACACTGCTGGGCTGCACAAGTTCGCTTCTACCATGTGGATCGGCCCAATCGTTATTGGGCCTCATCCATTGCAGGGTATCCGATCCTAGAATTCTCATCAATATTATTTTAATCAACAAATCTTAACGCACCTTAATCGGATTCATAAAAAATTAACGAAGCTCACACCCCACACCCTTGTTGGTGTAATATAGCTCATAAGTTTGTTCACGCATAATTGTAGGGATGTTTAAGAATTTTCAAGGGTAGAAAATCTCAAATTATTAATTGATTTATTTAAATATAAATAATGCTAGTAAATGATAATGAAATTTTATTAAAAATATTTACAGATTGATATGAATAACCTAATCCCTTGTCAAAAAAAACATAATCCTAATATATTTGATTTGTTGCATATATTTGATATGTTAAATGTATTATCGTACAACACAAAATTCGGTAAAAGTTGTTAAGGTGTAGAAAACTGAGGTCTTTCTTCTTAAAATAGAGAATCTTTACGTGAATGGTCTAAACTCTAAAGCTTGGTGGATAATCCTTGATTATTGGACGCCATTTTCGTTCTGTCTCTCTCCGTCATACCAATCCCGATCTACACCAAACGAAATCAACGAAAGCAATCTTGCCATTGACAAACGGAGAAGAACTCGCAGATCCCACCTCCAAATGAAATGAGTAGACTGATTCCGACAACAACAACGCCGAATCAGACAAACCCACGTCGAGATCAACAAGAATGTTTCCAGCATTCCCTTCGCTTGCATCAAAAAAACAGGGTATCTTCATCGCTTGCCTAATTATCCTCTGGTATTCAACAAACATTGGTGTTCTTCTCCTCAACAAATTTCTCCTCTCAAACTATGGTTTTGCCTTCCCTATCTTTCTTACAATGTGTCACATGTCGGCTTGCGCTATTCTCAGTTATTTGTCCATTGTATTTTTGAAAGTTGTACCCATTCAGATGATCAAATCTAGGTCTCAATTCTTGAGAATTGCAACTCTCAGCATTGTATTTTGTGGGTCTGTTGTCGGTGGGAACATTTCTCTCAGATTTTTGCCGGTTTCATTCAATCAAGCTGTTGGAGCAACAACCCCTTTTTTCACAGCATTGTTTGCTTATATAATGACCTTGAAAAGGGAGGCTTGGATTACATATGCTTGTCTTGTGCCCGTTGTTGCCGGAGTTGTAATAGCCAGTGGGGTATGATTTTCTTTCAAATCTTGACCTTTTGTTATCCTTTTTGTTACTTGATACATAAATAATTCATCTTTAGCATTAAATTTTCAACATTTACATATAAAGATTGGCTCTTTTATGCTCTATGAATGATGTGAACTCAGAAAGAAAGATTCTTTCTTTAATGTGCATCTTTTGTGTATGTTAAGCATAATGCTGTTATGTTATGTCTCGTTTCTCTTATTGTACGGTTCATCTTGAGATTATATTGAAACTTTTGAACTTTTTTATCTCCTTTTGCTCTTATTTTTGCAAGGAAGAATAGATAAACGTGTTACTGCATTGTGCTTGTAGAATTACAAATGACTACTTTAATTGGTTTCAGGGGGAGCCAAGTTTCCATTTATATGGCTTTGTAATGTGCATAAGTGCAACCGCTGCAAGGGCCTTTAAATCGGTTTTACAGGCAGTTCTACTCTCCAATGAAGGGTAACGGGGTGTCTATATCTATTTTTCATATGATTACTTCGTGCAAATGTTGAAATATTGTCTCAAATCGATTGTGTAAATAGAAATCTTCTAATTTATAAGGGAAGTGATATTATAAGTAATTGATTTGACCTAAATTTTTTAATATGATTCACTTCTCTTATGAGATGGGATAAGACACCCTCCCGACCCATTGAATCCTGAATTTCTACATGGTATCGGAGCCCCATGGTTAGTTTCGGGGTGGTCCGTACCGGATTAGACAAAAAAACTCTGATAGAAAAACACATCGGACTTAGATGAGAAAAATGATCAACCTATGATTCTAGCACTATCAAACATATTGAAGCAAGTCTGAACCGGACAAAGGCCCGTTCGACTTGAGGGAAAGTGTTGAAATATTGTCCCACATCGGTTCTGGAAATAGAAATCTTCTAATTTACAAGGGAAGCGATATCATAAGTAAAAAACGCATCGGATTTAGGCGACAAAAATGATCGACCTATGATTCTAGCACTAAATATGATTAGCTTGATCTTGTCTTTTAAATATGATTCACTTCTCGTATTAGCTGGGTTAGATACTATCCCAGATTGAATCTGAATTTCTACAGCAAAAACGATATATTTCTTTCAAATGCCTATGAATGAATTCATTGACTTATGATCACTCAGAGAATTCATTGAACAGTGAAACTGCGATTAACTTATGTTTCCTATTATATTTGTTGCAGGGAAAAGTTGAACTCCATGAATTTAATGCTTTACATGGCTCCAATTGCTGTTGTAGTGTTGCTTCCTGCTGCCCTTCTAATGGAACCCAATGCTTTCAGTTACGTTGTATCTGTCGGGTCGAAAGAAAGATTAATGTGGCTCCTTCTTGTAATCAATTCATCAATGGCTTATGGAGCAAACTTATGCAACTTCTTGGTGACTAAACAAACCAGTGCACTCACCCTTCAGGTTCTTTTTCTTCCTCTTTTGATTCATTCTACATAGTCATCTTACTTGTTCAATAAAACCGCAGGTTTTAGGCAATGCCAAAGGTGCAGTTGCCGTAGTTATCTCTATTCTCATCTTCCGCAACCCCGTTACCTTCATCGGAATCGCAGGTTACACGATGACCGTTATGGGAGTCGTTGCTTACGGAGAATCAAAACGGAGATACAGGTAAGTAATCGAAGCCATTCTCTCTCGAATCTGAGATGCAGCGAAAAAGCTATTTGTTTTCATGTTTATCACTCTCATTGATTCAGATTTTAAGTAATTACAAATGCAACTCCTTTAGAACAACCAAGTTTGTCTATTTATTTCCATGAGCATTGTTCGAATTATTCGTGTAATGTTAGAAACCGAACATTGTCTGTATTCATGATTCTATCTAGTGATATGAGCAATGAATGAATCCATTTCAAGACAAGAAACACCACCTGTCTGAGTAGCTTGTTGAATTACAGCAGCCAAATTCATTGCTCTCTCACGTAGTTCTTGTCCTTGTGTTAAAACTAATCTTCTTACAGCACTTTGAATCATTTCTGCGTTCACTAAGTCTTCCCTTCGACTCCATTCGTTTACGTTGATTCCAACTTTCAAGACCTTTGTTATAAACGTAGCGTTTGACGGTTGATCGGAATGTATAGGCCAAGCCACAATAGGAACACCAACACTTATGCTTTCCATACATGAATTCCATCCACAATGACTCATAAAACCAGCAGTCGATCTATGTCGTAAAATTTCAGGCTGCGGAGCCCAATCGGTGATCACAATTCCCTTATCTTTGATCTGTTCTTTGAACCCTTGAGGCAACTCAACTTTTCTCACATTCCCATCAAATACATCTGCTTTATCTGCATCTCTCAGTACCCAAATGAACTTCACTTTGCTTTGTTTTAACCCTAATGCTAACTCCTTTATCTGTTCTGTCGTTAATGAAGTAGTTGTTCCAAAAGAAACGTAAATTACAGAGTTGGGTTCTTGATCATCAAGCCATTGAAGACATTCATGAGATTTCTCAACAGAAGATAAAGAAAAAATAGTAGGAACTAAAGGTCCAATAGCCCAACTCTTGATCTCCTTATTTCTCTCTATTAACTCTAAATATGAAGCTTCGATCAACCTGCAACTATTTCGGATATCACCTGATCTTGTACCCCAATGCTCTCTGTGTATAGCTGCAAACTCCATAACACAATCTGAGAAGCAACCTTCCAAACTTTGTATCGCAGGGTAATAATCATCAGGCAGAGGTTTTTCAGACTGGGCTAATGTTAAAGTTGCTCTAAAGAAAGAAGAAACGCAGTCAAATGCATATGATTCAGCGTTATCAGTACAAGCAACATCTTGAACAACGGCAGCCATGAGAGGATCATGAACAACGATAACCCTTTTGTATTTTTTCGACATATTAAGGAGAAAGTCAGTGAAAGGTTTACGTAAGCTTAGGGTAGCGTACCAGGAAGGGATAAGCTGTGCAGGGAATTTGATAGATGAATAAGGATCTGGGGAAGGAGAATCGAAATTGGGAAGAGGCATGTCATGGAAATGGATACCTGAAACATGCTGAGAAATAATTCCATTGACACGGGATTTGGCTTGACGGTTGTGGAGGGCTGAGGCGACGTAGTAAACGGGTAAATTGTAAGAAGAAGAGATGAGGAAGGAGAATTGGAGAAGCTGATTCAGGTGGCTTTGTGAGGGAAATGGAACCATAAGTATAGCGACTTCATTTGAATTCTTCGACTCTAAACTCGTCATTTTCGACGCCGATTACACACAGAGAATTGAAATCAACTGTTTTTTGGACGTGAATGAAAGAATATTGAGGAAGAAGAAAAAGGAAAAGAGGAGGTGTACATTTTGGAGACTGTTGTTCTGACAAAGACACGCCACCTATGAATAAAACAAAAGAATCTACTGTAATAACATACTACAAATCAGATGTAATAGTACTAGAGGTCGGTTTGGAATATGATGAAATGGCACTAGAGAATAGAGATAATTATTTTTTAAGTAAAGAATTGGACCCATATCTGATATTAGTGCAGGTGATGTAAGTTAATTTGTATTAAGTGTCGAGATTGGATGATCCCACTATGGTGTCCATCAGTTAACTCAGAAGATGATCGATAATGATGTCGTTCGATCATGGGTAATGATCGGTCAAGGAAGTAAGCAGGCACTCGAGCATACGATTGATCAAGGGACCGATAGACAAGAAGGAAGTTAGGATGTATCAAAGATGTGCGTAGGTGGTTCCTTAGAATCCTCTAATTGCAGGTCATTTGCGGAGTTTGTTATCGATATCCCACTATAAATAAGTGGGGCATAGACACTATAAGATGATTGAGAATTGTGTTGATTACAGAAACGTTGTAATAATATTAAAAGTTGTCTGTACAATATGTGAGCTTGAGTTTTGTGCGTGCGTTGTAACATTCTATAGTGATTTTGACCATAGTGTTGATCACATGGTTTATTCGTCTATCTTGGATTTTCTATGTTAAATATTTGTTTCGACTTCAATTTTGCAGTGTTTAATGGTTCCCTTAACCATGAAGTATTGTTTTTTAATCAAAAAATTTGGGTGGGCTAAGTCATATTTTATGTGATTCAAAGTATTGGATGTTGAATTTGAAATATTATTTATTGTCCAAAAAATATTAAAAATAATATATTTATATTTTTAATTAATAGATTTTTAACAAATTGAATTTATCTCACATTACTAACATAAGTTAAATTGATTAAATTAATAAAGATGTCAAATGTCATTACATAATAAGTTGATCAAATTTTAAATCTCATTTGTTCCCATTATCCGTTATATTTTCGGTAAAACTCTATAATTTAAACACACTATCTAACTTATCCTTATTCTTTCGATTTTCTCATGCAACTATAAGCTTCTTAGGGTTCTCATTTTGATCAAAATCTTGATTGATGAATTCGGGAGGAACATAAGGCCGGCTGGCCATGAAATACAATAAGCAAATATTAATTTTGAATTTATAATTATTAAATTTCATTATATAAATTATTTATTTTTGAAAAATGCACTTGTAGAAATTTAGAATTCAATGAACCGGGAGAGTGTTAGTTCATTACAGAAGTGAATCACATTAAAAACTTGATCTTTACTTATGATATCACACTTTTTATAAAACAATATTATTCTAGTTACACAACCGGTGTGGGATATACATTTCAATACTCTTCTTCAAGTCGAACTGGCCTTGGTCCGATTCAGACTTTTTCAATATCTCGGTAGTGCTAGAATCATATATCGATTTATTTTTGTCGTCTAAGTCCGATGTGTTTTTCTATCAGAGTTTTTATATTTTTTGTCCAAACCGGTACGGACCAATCCAAAACCGACAATGAAGCTCCAATACTATGTAGAAATTCAGGATTCAGTGGATCGAGAGAATGTCCGCTTAGATAAGTGAATCACATTAGAAAGCTTGACTAAACTAATTACTCATAATATCACACCTCCATATAGCATAATTATTCTAATTTTACAATTGAAGTGGGGCAATATTTCAATAGTACTTTTATAAAAATCATCACGTAAGGAGTAAAGAGTAGGCGAAAATGTGTTTTATAGAGATTCTACCAAAAATAAAAAAATGGAAAAATAATATTAATTAAAAACAAGGTAGTTCACGTCAACCAATCAAGTGCTGAACTGCGAATGGTCAGGTAGGTGCACGTGCAGTAGAATTTACCCCTCATCTTTCGGTCATCTCTTGTCCTTATCTTTATGAAGACTTAAATTTTGAAACTAATTTAAAAATAATATTATTCTTTTAAAATAACTCATATTTACTATTACTGTTTGATGGGTAAGTAATTTTTAAAAGGATATGCAAAAGAGTAATAAAGTTAAACTTCGGAAAACAATATTTTTGTAATTATTGAAATGCAATATAAAATGAATTGTTAGAATATTGTATTATTATTCAATATTTTTAAATGTGTAATAATATAACTGATCATTTAATGGATATTGAAAAATTTAGTACTTTGTTTTTCATTAAATTACTTAATATAATTTCTATAAACATTTAATTTTTTAAAATATAAATAGTAAAACATATTAAATCCTTCTGTCTTGCACCTAATTATAAGATTCTTGGTTTGATCATATGAAATTTGTTATTTGTTTACGAATTGTTAATAATTCGTTGATTGAAAAATATATTTATTATTCTATCCAATTTTTCGATATTGGAAAATAATTAAAGCTTAGATGCACTAAATTACATAAAATTCCACACAAATCAACTAGAATTCCTTTTTATTTTACACAAGGGTTTACTTTGGCTTGCACGAATGGGAGCGAATTGGATAACCCGAAAATTATTTTAATATTGTTGAATTCGCGCACTAGAAAATCCGAAAAACAACATCTATGACATAGCCCACATGCCCCAAATTTCATGCATAAATATTTATGAAATTATTAATATTGAATGAGAAAATGATTTGTAATGTCATATTTAATTCTCAATTTTTTCATAATTTTGGTAAATTTATTCCTCATAATTTGTAAAGTCATATTTAGTTCACAAACTTTAAGTTTTTAGTAAATTGGGTTTTCCAAATTTCCAAAATTTGTAAAATTAGATCCCCAAAGTAGTAAAATTAGTCTCATAATTTTTTGGCCTAAAATCTCAATTATAAAATTGAAAAATTGTTAATATGTCATACATACTAAATTTTGAAAATTAATTTTGCCCGTGGATATATTTTGTTATTTTTACACTTTGTGATCACAATTGCACAATTACAAAACTTTAGCGAACAAAAATTGTCAATTGGATATAAGTATGAAGATCAAATCACAAAGATATTTGTAAATAAAATTCAAATAAACCGTGCTACTACAACAACATTTATTACAACGAGAACCAAGTAGCCTAATTGCAATTTTGTCTGCACTGCTTTTTAATGACGGCCGTGGAAAAGTAAGTCTCAGGTCCTACCAGCCTCATGAACCCAATACATACACATGGTGTGTATCTATATCACACCCACTCGCCCATTCCTCTTCAAAGTTTGTGCGGTGAGACCTCAAGCTAACACAATTATTTGTTCGTCAAATCCCTTGTCAAATATACAAAACCCAGAAGAAATTATCAATCTTTTTTCAGGTTTAGGTATTTTGGGAGCGATCTCAAGAGGTAAAATGTCAGCAGAGATGACTACAGAGCGCGTATGTTATGTTTACTGCCGTTTCTGCAACACAATTTTAGCGGTATTTGTTTTTCTCATCTTTTACTCTTACTGTGAATAGATAAGATGCAGTTTACCCATTAAAGGAAAATAGGGTATCACAAGTTTAACTTAGAAAAAATCTTGATCCATCAAAGAAAACAGATCTAGGTTTTGTTTCGGGTTCGAAGAACCCTAGAAATCTGAGGAATTGGGGTTATGAAGCAACAATTTTTAGGGTTTTCTGTATGTGTTAATCTGATTCCCATTAAAACCTAAATCGTAAGTTAAGCAGTTTAGATTGATTTATACCGATTTAGAACCTAAATTCCTCAGACAGAAAACACAGTATAAATAACGTCTTTTTGATTGACGCGAGAGAATTTTGTAATATTGGATTGTGTGTGTTCTACTTGATTGAAAGGTCATTGATTTGGTGTGTGTTTTCTTCACCGGCAAAGTCAAAAGGGAAACATAGAAAAGTAACTTGTTTTTTCCCTGCTTCTGTTACAATGTCTTTCTCTTTGGAAAGATATATTCACGATTTTCTTCTTCTGTATAACCCTGAATGCTGTGTCATTTTCTTATTAGATTAAAACATTCACTTTTTTTATAAATATACACAGAAACCTAGACTGTGTCAAATGTTAATGGTGACAGATGCTGAGCAGTGATTTCTCACAGAAACCTAGAAACAAAAGTGGTGTCACACCACAGGAAAACTCCAAAACCTCAAATACATACTAATTTAATGAAATATCCCACACCTTTTTTCACTCAATTGCATTTTCCAAAACTTTGTCAATTTTATTACTTAAGCTTTTATGAACCAAAAACTAATCGAATACTTTGAAATTTTGGCAAAATTATTCTTATACTTTGGAAATTTTGGTAAGATGAGTTCTTTACTGGAGTTTAATGTATGTGATAAATTTATTCTTCAAAAATTAGGGATTAATTTGAATTTCGTGGATCGAATTTACAAAATTTTTGAATCTTAATGATCGTTTTTTGTCAAAATGATCAAAATAGGATACTATGTATATCCAAATATGTTTTTTCTCCATGTTTTATACCCAAAACATGGTATGGACTCTATGTTCCTAAAATAATGATTTTAACAAATATATTTAATATGGGCCCGAAGTATAATTTGGGTAGGTATGAACATTGCTAAACGGTGAATGAATTTTAAATCTAGTAATATTATAACATGAGGGGCTTAAATTTTGCAGCTAATCTGATGAAAACATTAATTATATAGGGTTATTAAATTTCATTAACCAAACGTTCATATGTTTATTCAGAATAACGGTATGTTCCATATTAATAATGAACTTAAACTAATTGATTTGATTATATAAATTTAATGTGTTGATGAAGTTTGGTTCTAGAATCTAGGGTTTTGTTCTTGTGTTGAAGCAGGTAAGCGTTCCATGGGGAAGCATGTTCACAATTGTTACTGTAAGATGTGGGCATTGCTCAAAACTATTCACAGTGAATATGGGCTTTTCTATTAACCAATAAGACAAAACCACGTCTTCTTGTTATTTATTACAAATGGCTTGTAAACTATAAGAATGCTTTGTTCTAAAGAAGAATCAGTGTTTTGTCTGTACAAATACAAACTGCGTGTTTCTTTATTTCCATGTATTGGTTAAATGTGTTGTTGTATCACTTGGTTTGCTTAATACACGAAAATACGACACGATTTGTACAAATATTCGGGTCAAATTAAGTCATGTACTTAGTGAATAAATTTGTTGTAATAAAAAGATGAAGCAAATTGTAATATTAAGTCCAGTATCGACTCAAATAAGGCGATGAATGATGTGGATAGTTTGTTGCTATTCTTCCGGATCTGATCTGAATCTTCAACAAACTTTTCTTCTTCTTAAGTCATATTTGAATAATTCAAATTTTCGTGTATTCATAGCTTAGTTGTTGAGTTGTTAAACTTATATATTCAATGTGATACATTGAATTCATATCAACTTCTTATATGTGGATGAGAAAGATATCATCCACATATATAGAGATAATAATGACTTCAATTTCCGTTTTTCAAATAAATAAGGAAACTTCGGTTATACTTCTTTCAAATTTCATCATTAGCGAACTAAGTGCAACTTAGAATGCTAAGCTCGTGGGGCTTGTTTAGGTTCGTAGAGCGCCTTCTCAAGCAAAAGTACCTTATTGGATGATCTTGTAATATAAAGTTGGGGGTTGATATACATAGACTTTTTGTTGGAGTACTCCATTCTATTGTGGAGTATGGGAGATAGTGTTATGATGTACAATACTATTGGTCTTTAAAGATTCTTCAAAACATTTTGAAGAGCATTCTCCCCATTATCAGTTATAAGTATGTTTATTCAACAACCAGATTCAGTTTTTACAATCTTGTGAAATTCTGAAAAAAACTTCAAAGCTTCGGATTTGTATTCGATGAATTATATCCTCCAAGAGTGAGTCATATCAATAAATGATATGAAGTATTTGTAACAATTCAGAATTCAATGGACCGGAAGAGTGTTAGTGCAGTCCAGTCCATAAGATGAGTGAACCAAGTCAATTAATTGTGATATCACTCCTATTATAAACCAGAACTTTTCTATTTCCACATGTAATGTGAGACAATGTTTCAACACTCAACTCAAATTGAATTGTCTTGGTCCGATTCAGACTTGCTTCAATATGCTCGATAGTGCTTGAATCAAAGGTCGATCTATTTTTGTCACCTAAGCTCGATGCACTTTTTCTACCATGGTTTTTTTTTCTCGTCTAAACTGGTACGGACCAGCCCGAAACCCACCCAGAGCTCCGATACCTTATAGAAATTCAGGATTTAATGGACCGGAAGAGTGTCAATGTAACCAAGTTCATAAGAGGTGTGAATCACATTTAAAATATTTGGGTCAAGCCAATTACTTGTGATATCACTCTTATTATAAATGAGTACTTTTCTATTTTCACATCCGATTTGAGACAATGTTTCAACAATATTTACTACCACCAAACCAATGTTTTCATACCGCTCCTGATCGATATGACCGGTATATTTTTTTCATTTTTTTTTTAAAAATTAAAAAATCAAAATGAAAATAATTGATTAATTATATTTTTTATTTGTTTTTTTGACATTTTTTTTCAATTTTACCATCTTACTTAATATAATTTGAGAATAAGAAGAGCATGGCAAATTCTAAAGAATCTGATTTGTATTTTTATATAAAAACTAAGAATTAGGGTAAAATAGCTCTTATACATTAATATGTACACACTTCACACGTAAAATTACGCCAATTCTAGAAATGTAATAATGGATGTCAACAATTAGATTTGGGGTGTCTTTTATTATTGGTCCTCTAAGAAAAAAACTAATTCTCTGCAACTAAAAGACTTCTTCAAATGATGGACTCGGTATTTTGCACGTTTGTATTGTTAGCATTTTGATGGAAAAAGTAGAGAATAAAGTGGTAAAGAGAGGGCTATGAATTCCTTTTATGAACCGACAAACTTTTGAAGCATTTTGGATTGACTGGACCACAAGAACAAGGAAACAGACAACACCACTGTAATTCACTTGCAAACAATCTTGTGTCTTTTCAATGGAGGAGACACCATTTTCTTCAATTCTAGTTTCACGCAATGAGAACACATATTGCACTTAACAAGGGAAGCCATGATGAATAATATGTTGAAATATTGTCTTATATCGATGGTATAAATAGAAATGTTCCAATTTATACTCAAAGTGATAGGATTGATCTACTCTTTTCAATATTATTCACTTCTTTTATAGATTGAACTATACGGGTACTTTCTCGTATGATTGAATTCTAAATTTCTACATGATATCGAAGTTCCATAATGAGTTTCGGACTAGTTTGTATTGGTTTAGACAAAAAACTATGGTAGAAAAGGGTATCGGATTTAGACGACAAAATAAATCGATCTATGACTAGAACACTCCTGATCTATTAAATCAAATTTGAACCGAATCAAGGCAAGTTTGACGGGAGTATCAAAATATTGTCTCACATCGATTGTGAAAATAGAAATGTTCTAATTTATAAGTAATGTGATTAAATTTTCGATGTTATTCACTTTTTTATGTATTGGGCTACACGAACACTCTTCCGACCAATTAAATTCTTAGTTTCTACATGATATGAGCATGAAGATGTAAGATTAAGGGAAAAAGTTAATCACCCTGATTTTGTTATATTTGTTGCAACACAATGATCACTATAGAATCTATCTAAAAAGCATGTAAGTATGTGCATCATCAATTATTCAGTGCAACTAATGAAAGCTCTTCAAAATGCAGCATTTACAGAAACTATGTATATTTGAGATCAAACGCTTGAAGAGCATCACAGAATGATGATACCTTGTTTTGTTTCGTGATCAAGACGCTGTCGAATTTACAGAAAATGTTTCACGTTGCTCAGGCGGTATTCGTAATGCTACCGGATCGATTCAATCGATCTAAAATACTGCTAGCTTTTCTCTTGGCTCTTGAAGTACCATTCTGAGCAAGCTGAGAGATTGTATTATGCCTCCTTTCTTCTTCCCTCATTTCTTTCCACTTCGATCGATCAATGGAACAGATCGTGTATAATATCACGATGCAATTTTCTTTGTTTCGAGGGGACGAAGTCTCTCGAAGTATACCGAGTAAACAAGGGACAGCTTCGAGATCAATCATTTCTTCAATAGCTTTCTGGTTTGACGAAAGAATAGCCAAAATCGAAACTAATTCATCGACATTTATACGGTTCGTGAGCTTCTTCATGATGACATTCACAGCTCCTTCTCTAACAGCTCTGATTTTGTTCTCATGAATCATACTTAGACTGAAAATAGCTGAAGCAGCATCTCTAATAACTAAAGGATTCCCTTCTTCGAGCAAATCGATTAAGGCTTTTAACGCACCTGATTTACCAATAAGTTCCTTATTCGAGTCGAGAGCCGATAATGTGAAAAGGGCTGCTGAAGCATTGCTCTTTGTTTCAATCTTCACTGAGGTTAGAGCATCAATAAGCAGAGGAAACACCATTGAAGTTTCTGCAACGAGCTTCTTGTTAGTGTCTAAAATTGAAACATTCAAAAGAGTTGTGATCAAATCTTCTTGAAGATATCAGAATGCATTTCGTTCTTCGAATCAGTCTGTGAAAGTGGCGATAATAGCTTCGGTATTGCATCAGTATATTCACCGAACAAGGATCGAAAAGATGGCATTCTCTTCGTCAATTGGCGTAATTCTTTAGCTGCTTGCTTCTGATCCTGTATAGTAGATGACATTTTATCAAGCAACATAAGGAAATGATCCTTCTCAGCTTCTGTTAATGCGTTTTCTTTCGAATAATTGGGCATATCTTGGAGGTGAATGCCATGTTTCTTGCACCATTGAGTAATCATCTCATGAACTAAATGATTTGGAGTAAGAGATGTATGTGAAAGAACTTGCTGCGTTTGAGGGCAAATTCTATTCCCATTATTCAACCATTTTTGAATAAATGGTCGATCATAAGTCTGCAAGGGAATGAAAGAGATGAAGATGTGAGATTATAAGATAAGAAATAAACAGAGAGGGAATCTTTCGCAGTCGGTAAAAGAAACAAAAGATAAAAGTAGCAAAGAAGAACGCAAGACAGAAACGACAGAAACGAAAGAAACAAAAGATAAAAATACCCAGACGTGATTTCCACATGAGCATCAACAAATTAGTTCATCGTCATCGTTTTAGAAGAAACCTAGATTTCAAATCGAGAAAAGGAATTCAAGCTAAAAATCACAGAAATCAAAATTCGAAACCTGTCCAGTGGAGATAATCACAGGATCCCTCATAATTTCCCTTGAGATAGGACACATAAACTCCTCCGGGAACGGTGATGAAACAATCTCTGTACCGCGGGAATGATCGTGAAGCTTCAACGTAACAATTCTCTTCAATTCAATTTCCTTCAAAACATCGAGAATCATTCTAGCTTTATCAATTGCCTCCAATATCCGATCATCCGCATCAACAATCTCCTTCACTACGTTCTCCAAATCCCTCTTCAACTCCCCCACATTGCTCACCACCGGCAGCTCTTCCTCTAACACACCGCCTTTAGCCATCAAAATCCAGTTCAAACAAGACGCACAACTCAATCAAGAATATTCTACGTGAGTCGCTTTTACCATCAAGAAGTTGGATTTTCTTTATTCCCTCATCAAAGTTCTGTTACAGGCTACATAAGTCAAAATACACTACAGGTAGAGAGTGAGTGAGTGATGAGAAAAGCGGAACGGAGAAGGGGGAATAATAAAAATTAAAAACAAAGAAATTAAATAACGAAGAGTAGTGGGACCCACCCTGAGGTTCTAGATAACACTGCAAGACAGCTGGCAAGAAGGGGAAGCTACTCCGTGCTGAATAAATTAATTACTATGTGCGCGTTTGGTTTATTTTACTTTTTACAGCACAGAGCTTTAATTGACTTTTTTTACATAATGCTAATTGTAGTAATAATCGATGGTGGAGATTACTACTAAATTCAAATCGTACGGCAAACGTTTTGTAACCGACTACATTGTTTATTATTTTCCTTCTAATAATTTATAAGTAAAAAATAATTAATTTTTTGACGATTTTGGAAAGGTTTTCTTGAGAAACTTGACAGTAGAAAAATAAATTTACATAACATCAAATTTCGGGGTCGTTTTCTCACTATGGATCTTATTTATCAAATATTGTAAATATCAAATTTTAAAATTTGAGAACTAAATATATAATTATAAATTTCACAGAATAAAATTATTAAAACTATAAAAACATGAGACTAAATATGCTATTTTTTCAAATAAAATATAATCGTAAAAAATGTCACGTGAAAACTAAAAGATATTCAATTAATTAATGAATAAAAGTTATTGTTTCGTAGTATTAAATTAAAATATCCCCTAGATAAATTTGCAGAATTTAGACGTGCTATATTGTAATAATAAATATTTAATTACTTTTAAATAATATATTTTGTGTGAAAGTGAATAACAAAAGTCTACAAAATCCACACCATTTTTAAAATGTAAGCAATCTCTGTATCCGTATATTTCAATTAATGTTTTAATTAAATGTAAACATTTATTTTGATAATATAGTATGATAGTATTTATGAATAATGAATAAACATCTAGGTTGCACGGACACACGAGTTTTTTAAAATTGTAAGGTTTTGCATAGTGTTGGACACGATACGCGTGTTCAACCTCAAAATACGTATTGCATATTTTAATTATTATTTTTAACTTTTAATTTGTAATAAATTTTGTTTGAATTTATTCTTCTGCCCACCGTTGCTCAATAATTTTGTCTTTGAAATATTTGAATATTTTTGGAAAGAAATAATCATATTTTGTATCGAAATATAATATTTTTGATATTGTCTCATTAATGAATTTAATTATTAATTTTTATTTTAAATATTCCGTGTGGCATGTCTTATTTGATACTTTTTTATGATCGTGTCATCGTTCTCGTTTTTTACGTTTTTAAGTGTCCCCGTACTCCGTGTCCAACAGCCTAGATAAACATGTAGAAATGACAAAAAACTGAAAATATGGTTAATAATTTAGAATAGAAAATTGACATTGTTCCAGGCAAACTGTGTATAATTTTTTTTCTATTTTATGTGTGATATAATTTGTTGGAATTATAAAATTTAACTGAAAATACCATCTCTGTACTAAATTGAATTATCAATTATAGTTTATTACCCTTTTATAAACTCAAAACATTAAAGATGCATAAATTATATGCAGAACCGACTAAAATTTAGGGAAAAGATCAAACTTTAAAATATCATATAAAAAATAAACTATAAATATAATTTGCTTTACCTAACTTTGGCATTACTCATAAATTTGATTTTCGAAACCAGTATACCGAAATTATATCGACCCTAATCGGAAATATGAAATCATTGGGTCATGTTTTTAAAAATTAAATAATAAAAAGGACATATTAAAAAACATATAATATAGAGTGGAGATTAAGCAGATTTACATGAACATAAACCATTAATCCACATACACGACATATAACTATGGTAGTCATACACCGCTCGGTATACCGGTCAGTATCGGTTATGACTGATACACCGATATTTCAATATATCACCGATATATAAGAAAAATCGATCATGACCGATATGAACGTTACAGACCGATTTAACTTCCTTGCATATAATATATGCTAATTATTTTAAAACAACAAACTTAAGAAACCACGCGTCACTCCAATTCACTTAACACACAAATCAAAGATTCTTCGGGTACGCGGTTCCAGTACCAGTTCCCGCAGAAGTCGGCATTGTTCTGGTGGTGTGTGCGCCTGGAACACCAGAACCGGCTAAGGCTCCGGCAGGGTGCCCAGTGCCTGTTGTATAGTCTCCACCGGTGGTGTGCCCTGGGCCGTGAATATCAGCTGTATGTTTAACGGCGGCGTTGTGATGACGTGCCTCTTCCTTCTGCCGCTCCGCCTCGTGAATCTTCAAAGCCTTCTTATCTTCAGCTATGTCCTTTTTTATTGGGTCACGGGTAGTCAATTTCTCCGCCTGAAACACGCGACGGAATCAGTTTAGATCTAATTATGACGAAGAAATGACTGTAAATTAACCTTTTCTTGTACGGTGGCTTTGGTTTTCTCCATGCCGGCCTTGGCTGATGCGGCCACGTTCGACGCTGCTTCTTTAGCTGATTGCATCTTGTTCTGAAAATGCTTCTTTGTTTTGAATTCTGATGGATTGTGAGAGATATGAATGGATAAAGCCTCAAGGACGTTATTTATGGACGATAGAGAGTTAGAGTCACCATTGACGTGGTGCGAATTTGAGACAAGCTTGTAACCGTTGGGCACGTGTCCCTTTAGGCGACTACTCGGTGCCGGGAAATTCGTACACGTGTTTTGCTGTCGGAGAAAGATCCTTCAACAAACTCATCTTCCCAATTTGGGCCATAAGTTTTAGCCCAGCCCACTTTATAACATTCGCCCAATTAAAAAAACTCGCTTATCATTGTTTGTTTATACAATATTGGATGTGTGTTATGTTTATTGGGTTTAAATTATAAAAATATATAATATGATAAATTTAATGATTTTATAAACTTTAAAGCAAGATAAGGCTCGCCATAAGAGCATATGCAACCATGATAAGAGATGCTTCAATTTCGTGAAATTCACGCACATGATTTATATCGGATATTTGGATATGTGAATGTGCATAAATACTAAATTTAAAAAATGGTTTAATTAAGGTTATATATCCACAAATTATGGATTTTATATTACATAATACATTTTTATTTTTCAACCTTGAATCAATTTCAGAATTGATTTTGAAAATGAATTATGAATTATATTATAAATACATTTTTTTTTTCAAATCAAATTTCATTTCTTCACTACTTTAGAGTTTACATTCTCACTTCTTGTGTTTTTTCTTACATGACATAATCATCAACATTTTTTTATTATAAAAGTTTAATTAATTTATTTTAAATTTAAGAATATTTTTTTCCATTTAGAATTATAGTTTATATATATGATGAGAACTCTAGGATCGGGTACCTTGTGATGGGTAAGACCCAGCAACGATTGGACCAATTTAAATGGCGAAAATGAATCCTTATAGCCCATTCCACACCTATGTTTATGTAGAATTCTATGTATATTTTAATTGTAAATTTGATTATATATTATATAATTTTAAATTTTTTATATTTGATTCAAACTCGTTAATATTTTAAATACATACATAACTTGTATTGAACGACTTAACCATGAAAAAAACGTAATGATTATATTTTCAAATTTTAAAAAATTTTAAAAAATTTTAAAAATATCAAATTCACTCAATAAGAAAGACATAAACTACTAATATTCACTCACAATCATGGTTTGAAAATTGAAACTTGAGGAGTTTTGCATGAAATTTATCGAAGTTTGAACATATTAATTTTACATTGGGTTTGTTTGGTATAACTTTTTAAAATTGTGGTGTTGTGAGATGTGGTGAGGCGCGGTGAGGTGTGGTGAGATATGATAATAGTGATTTTTTAAATATGTTTGGTAAAATTGTGATATTATCGCGATTTACGTAAAAATACTAATATACCATTATATATATAAAATAATAAATATAATTATATTATAATTAATAGATTTAAGGGTAACTTAGTTTTTTCCAAAATCACGATGAGANAACTCATTACGAACTAAGACATTCCCTCCAACGGCATTCAGTCTTTAGGGATGGCCTTTTGTACCTGCGAAATCTGCTACAACGAAAGGAATGATAGTCAGCATATCGAAACGTAAGATCGGTCCTCACTTAAGACGTTTTATGAGCCAAGCTTAGCCAGTAAAACCTAAGGGAATTTAATAGAACCAAGGTTCGGCGAAAGCCCAGAAAAACTCATAATTAACGCAGACCATGCCTATTCAATTAAGTAATGATTCCAAGGACGGAATAAGAGTGACCCATACACCACGTAAAACGACTGATCCAATCAAAATTGACGTAAATAAATCCTTTTATATAACGTATGGGACCGATGGTTGACAACCTGTAAGTGTCCCCGATCTTATACTTGTTAGTTTATTCTGAAGTTAAGATGAACTACTTCGTTAAGTTAAAACTTATTAGTTTATTCCGAAGTTAGTTATATCAGTTCACTCTGGTAATTAAAACAACTGAAGCTGAAGGAAAAGGGATGAAAATTTTAAGTTAAACAAGAAGAATGGCAGATACAAAGTAATATCTAACTAATCTGCCCCTCCTCTTGGTCCTCTGCTTCGGGCTCCTAGGGTTCGGTCCGTTCGGCGAGCCGCTTCAACTCTTCCTCTTGATCAGGCACCTTCTGGTTGACCGCTCTCTTCAAAAAGATAGAAGAAAGGGTCCTCCTTCAGCACAGGCTCGTCCATAGTTGGAATGACCTGGAACTTGCAATCCTTCTCCAGTGGCTCGATCATCTTCCATTGCTCGTCCGAAGGGGAAAGCCCGAACGTCTGGATAACATGCTCTCGCATGTACGTTCATCTCCGCCGGAAGGAAACAGGGAATGTCTTCCCGTCCCTTCCAGATGGAGTAATGTGCCGGAATTGAAAACTTAGACCTAAATTCCTCAATGTCTAACTCAGACATAGAAGGATAACGCGTTTTATGGGGAGCCATGAATGTATACCTTAACAAAAACGAGTTGGAAGAAGGATTGAACGAGAGGGCGATTTTTGGCACAAGAACTTGCTGCGATTTTCTCTTCGCGAAAATGACGATGAGGAGAAACAGTGCCCTAAATCCCGATTTAAATATTAATCTCCCAGCCAAAGACTTGCCGCCACGTAATATTGCCCCAGACTGTGACGGTACGGAGCGCACTCATCACGCCTCTTGAACTGCCGAAGGTGAAGAGGCGCGGTTTGGGATATTAGTATTTAAAGAATAACGAAAATAAAATATAATTTAAATATACGTTGTTAATCCTTAAGCAAGATTGATCCATACGCTAAGGCAAACTTCGGTCCCCTGGACTCTCACTACTTACAGGTACGGTCCCTTGTTCTCATGAATGTGCAGACATCATGTGATCGGCCTTGTATCACCTCTGCGATTGGCAATCAAGCCCGAGGGGCTAGTGATGAGAACTCTAGGACCGGGTACCTTGTGATGGGTAAGGCCCAGCAACGATCGGACCAATTTAAATGGCGAAAATGAATCCTTATAGCCCATTCCACACCTCCAATAAAGAGCGGCCCGATGTTCAACTGAGGACCGAAGATGACCTTAGCGAAATAAAACGTTTTCTGCCAGCTGGCACCTGGGTTCGGTCCGAGCAGTTACAACTCACGTTTACCACGCTTCGGGCCCGATCAAGTTTACAACGCTTCGGTCCCAGCCTCGTTTTACATCCCTCTAATAAACCTGTTAGAGGCGATTACGGAGCGTGAGTTACACTCACTAAGAACTCTATAAATACAGGGTCAAACGACGGAAATAGCAGGACCATTTGGACGCGGAAGAACATGCTGTTACTCTGCCGGATTCTTATCGCTTTCTTTACCTCGTCATTTTTATTAGCCTGTCTTGTATAAACTGTTGAGTTATTTCATTAGTGAGCAGGCTAAGAGCATAATCAACTCTTAATCGAGTGGTTTTCACCCCAATTCTTGGGGTTTCCACTATATATCGCCGTGCATTCACTTTGTTTTTAGCTTTTGATCGTCTTCCACATTTAAAAGAAATCAGAACCGAGTTCGTTTGTTGAACGAACCGGACGACTGTTGGTATCCCTAAAAAGGGACCATAACAATATACAATTATTCTACATAAGTTTTGTTTATATTGTAATTCATTTCATATTCTATATTTATTTATAATTTATTTATATTTTATAATTCAATTTATGTTTACGTAGAATTTTATGTATATTTTAATTGTAAATTTGATTATGTATTATATAATTTTTAAATTTTTTATATTTGATTCAAACTCGTTAATATTTTAAATATATACATAACTTGTATACGACGACTTAACCATGAAAAAAACATAATGATTATATTTTCAAATTTTTTAAAATTTTAAAAATGTCAAAATCACTCAATAAAAAAGACATAAACTACTAATATTCACTCACAATCATACTTTGAAAATTGAAACTTGAGGAGTTTTGCATGAAATTTATCGAAGTTTGAACGTATCAATTTTACACTGGGGTTGTTTGGTATAACTTTTTAAAATTGCGGTGTGGTGAGATGTGGTGAGGCTCGGTGAGGTGTGGTGAGGTGTGGTGAGATATGATAATCGTGAATTTTTAAATATGTTTGTTAAAATTGTGATATTATCGCGATTTACGTAAAAATACTAATATACCATTATATATATAAAATAATAAATATAATTATATTATAATTAATAGATTTAAGGGTAACTTAGTTTTTTCCAAAATCACGATGAGACCACAACTGGTTTTAACAGCTGTGATGATATCGTGATTTTTTAACGATTATCACATCGCAATTAAGCTTGTGTTTTGTGTAACATAAAAAAATCACGATCTAGACATCGTACCGTACCTCACCACAGTTTTAATTTAAGTACCAAACAAACCCACTATTTGAAACCTAGGGCCACCATTGTAATTTTATTAGTTTTATATTCTTAAAACAATTTTAATATTACCAGTTATTTAACAAAACAAACCCTCGCAGGCACCCATCCTAATTCCAAAGCAAACGCTTCTCAGGGATGACTTGCGAAATGAAGATGATAGAAATCTAGGGCGTTGCAATGGAGGTGAACGAAGCAGAGAGTATCCAAATTTTGAACTGTGATACAGTATCCAGAGTGATTAACTTAGTTTGCACGAGACTTCCTCAGAGAGATGCTGTTTCTCTTCTTCTCGTCAGCACTTCCTTCCTGCGAAATCTTACTTCTCACCATTCTCTATGGCTGGTAAAAATGGCTTTTAAATTCTTCATCTTGTCACAATTCGCCATTTTCGCAATTCTATTTGCTCAGGTTTTTTCTATTAATGGGTATGGATTGTTTTATGTTTATTTGACGTTTGTATTAGGTTCTCGACTTTCGTGAGATGAATTATGCTGGGGATCGCTTGCTGGCAGCCCTTTCACTGGTCCGTATTTAGTCTCATACGTCTGTTTTAGTTTTACCCCTTTTTCCTCATTTTACACTGTGATGTGTGCAGCTCAGGTACAGCAATGTTAAGCATATAAATCTTGAATTTGCCCGTGATATCGAAGATAAGCATCTTGAAATCGTTAAAGACAAGGTGCGATTAATGTTTGAGCATTCTGATTTGTAAAGCTTCACCAGATTCGTACTTGTGTTATTTAAAAACTAGCTTTTACACTTTCACCGTATTTTGGATCAGTTTCTTTATTTTTTGTGAAAATTATGTGTATCAGAATTTGCCTACAATGTATTTTACTTTTGTCGAGTTAGGATTTGCAGTTCGCTATTAACTCTTGCCGGAAATGGCTACTTTTAACAGTCTGTGATTTACATCTGTTTTCTTCACGTTCACTGCTAAAGTTAGAATGTTTTTTTCTGAAGTTTGGGCCTTCAGTCAAGAATCTAGAAATTCTTAATCTCAATGGCTGCCAAAAGATCTCCGATGTTGGAGTCGGTTACATGACTTACAACAGTCCAAAATTAAAATCTTTCTACATATACTGGAATGTAAGGTACCCCCTTAGAGTCGTGTGTAATTTACAGCAGTCAATATTTGAGAGGGATGATCCAGTTTAGCATTTTTTATGTGTAATTTTCCTATACAGGTTTTCGGATTATGGCATGAAGAACTTGATCACAAATTGCAAGTTCATTACTGATTTAAACCTCAGTGGCTGTAAGGTGTGCTCAGAGCCTCCCTATTCAGTTTTAAAATTAAATTTTCCATATTTTGTTGTCATTTGGGCTAAATTATTTTCCTCTGCCAAACCACGCAGCAAATCACCGACGAAGGTTTGGCACTTATTTCAGAAAATTATCAAGAATTACAACACTTGAACTTAACAAGGTATGCAACTTATCCCATGTATTCTATTACATGAACTTCATTAGAGAATACATAAAAGTCGAATAATGTATTCATAACCCTCGTATTACAATCTCAGAGTAGTTCTTCCTTTACACATCTCTTTGAATATCTAGCTTTTATATTGGTCCCAAGATATCTGTCTGTGACAACAATATTGTTAAAAAAATGATGAATTTCTCTTGTTGAAATAAAAAAATTCAGACAAATCCTAACTGCCTAAATGACAGATGCATCAAGGTGACTGATAAAGGTTTACAAGCAATATTGCTCAAGTGCTTATCACTTAAAAGCTTGAATCTTTACGCCTTGTCCAGGTATAGATATTTTTATCTATGAATATTGTACTAAATTACTGTATACTGTTGAGTTTCTTTGTTTACTTTCTTACAGTTTCACGGATTTAACGTATAAAAAGATAGCATTATTGGTAAATCTCCATTCCTTGGACCTTTGTGGTGCTCAGGTACGCGCACATCGAATTTACACATTTCTTCGTCAATTTACTACTCGCTCATTCTATGTTTTATGTGCACTTAGAATCTTTCTGATGAGGGATTGTCATCTATAGCCAAGTGCAAAAATTTGATTTCAATCAATTTGACATGGTATTTAAATACGATTTCTTCCTCTCAAATCATCTAATGAAGGAGAGAAAAGAAAATGCTTTGTAAATAATCTGAGTTACTGTGCTTCAAAAGGTGCGTGAGAATTACAGATAAAGGAGTCATTGCTATTGCTGAAAGCTGCCATTCTATTGAGTTTCTAAGGCATGTCGTTGCATCATATTAATAATTTACCAAACAATATACGTTATTGTTCGACTCATACTCCGTAATGATCTTTTATCCGTTTGTTCTTTTTGGGCCTATTCAAATGTTCAGGCAACTGCCATTTTTGTTTGATTTTGCAGCTTGTTTGGAATAGTCGGAGTAACTGATAAGTGCTTGAAGGCACTGTCCCGATCATGTTCAAATACAATCACAACTCTTGATGTAAACGGATGCATCGGCGTAAAGGTGATTAGGCATTTGGTTTTGGTTAAGAATTTCAATAAAGTTGGGTGTTTATTGAAATGACTGTTGTTTTCGACAGAGACGAAGCCGGGATCATTTGCTTGAGTTATTCCCTAATTTGAAGTGTTTTAAGGTTCATAGTTAAGTTTATGCTTACGGACAAGATTTAGAAACACAATCCATTTTATGTTTGTTTGTCTTAATGATGATACGAAGGGTTCAAAGACTTAGTAGATCTGTTCCGCCCAAAATGGGAATGGGACCGAGTGATGAACTCATATCGGACCTGGACGGAATAGAGTTACATACATTTTCGGTGGGCGATTCGAGTGTATTTAACTATATACTATGTTTACACATGGATCCTTAATCACATTAAATAGGGTACAACCAAGCCTAGTATTTTACCTACGAGTTAGTATAGCTAGCTGAATTTGTAATGGGTGACCAATGTAGGTTATGATTGAACCCATCACATTTCCAAATCTTCATTGATATGAACACTAGATCATGTTCTATATATATTTTTAAAAATATATTTTGATATTAGAATGTATTATTATAGTTTTTATAGAACAGTATAATATTTATATTTTTATGTATTTTTAAATTATTATTTGAATTCACGACGAAGTATGAGGTTGGATTTAGAAATCATAATGTATTTTAGTTATTTCAATTATAAATATATTTTTAAAATAATCATATTTTCTTTTAATTCTAACAATCTCATATTGGTAAGTTCGAAATATTTGTAAGTTGTTTATTCATTACTTTTAATTTGTTATGCAATTTATACCGAACATTCTAATTTTCAAAATACATGCATAATATAATTTAATGTAATTTTTAATATACCTTCGTTCTATACATAAACATTGGTAATTGATTGATCTATCTCCAAAATGTGTACGGAACCCACATATATGTATCATAAGAGCTCATTAACAATTTTATGCCGTGTTGATCCTCTCCATCATCTATTATTGATCTTTAAAATAGTAAAACCATAACTATTTTCTTTATAGAAATAGTACAAAAGTTTGTTGATATAAAGTGTGAAGAATAAAAGCATATTTTCTCCCACTCCACAACTTCACTCTCACTGTGGCTGTTCTTGAGTAGATCTGAATCTGCCATGGCGAGATCTGCCCTTGTTGTAGCTTGTATCGTCCTTTTTCTCGTCTTCATCCCATCCAACTCCGAGACATTCTCAAGAAAAATATCTAGAAGAGAAATGGGTGTTCAAAAAAGGGAGAAGCTAAGTCATCTCCGTTTCTATTTCCACGACATACTCAGTGGCCCTAAACCCACCGCCGTTCAAATCGTAAAAGCCCCAATCACCCAATTCTCACCGACGGGTTTCGGTTTAGTGGCGATGATCGATGACCCGCTGACAATACGACCTGACGCTAACTCCAAGATCGTGGGAAGAGCACAAGGAATCTACGCTTCTGCTGATTTGAATCAGGTTGGGCTTATGATGGCGCTCAATTTCGTGTTCACGGAGGGGAAATTTAACGGAAGTACGTTGAGTGTTCTGGGAAGGAACGCTGTTATGGCTGCGGTAAGGGAACTTCCGATACTCGGCGGCAGTGGGATTTTCCGGCTAGCGCGTGGGTATGCCAAGGCAAGGACTATCAAGTATGATGTCAAAACTGGTGATGCTGTTGTTGAGTACAATGTGTATGTGCTCCATTCCTGATATGTATTCAGAATCAGTCTATGGATGAAGCAACTTCATTTAACACATAACAAATACAAAAAACAAAAGCAAATTTACGAGCACTTGTTACATCACAATTTCATTGTAGCTACTAAAATGGTAAACCAAACAAACCCAACAAAAAGATGAAACCCAAAAAGATGATAAAACAAGCACTTAGAAGGAACATTACCAATCACCACCAGTTTATTAGATACTCATCATTTCGTGGGTTCAAGGGGCATTGCAGTATTAGGGAATAATGATAACAAAAAGAAGGCAATTTCAATGAAGGGGCAGCGATGGATGAATAACAAACGTGAAAAAGGAAGTGGGATGAGTCTATCTACGTCTACGAGACTAGATCATCTTCAAGATAGCTGTACTCGAACGTGAAATCAGACTTGATTCTCTGGCACCTGAATGGAGAGACAACCACCAGTTATTAAAAACAGGACATAAACACATGATTATCCTTTGAATGAAGCTCCCCACAACAATGAATAATAGTTTGCTATGCGCCAAGCACTAGACAAAAGAATAAGAAAACAATAAAGGCCATCTGCACTAAGAAAGCGCAATCAATTTGCAAGTGAATGAGGAAGGAGAAAACTAAATTTCAATAAAGAACGATAACAGCAAGTTAAAGGCAACTTAAGGTATACTAAAAACACATAGTAAAGTCAAAGATTTTAAAAACAAGGAGCGATATGGTATCCGAGCAAAGATAGCTGTGAAAACAAGTTGGCAAAAAATGGAGCAGGTGGGATGTTTAATCAGAGGATGAAATTTACACGTAAGTAATCAAAGGATGAAATTTACTAAAACTCAAAATCCATACCATCCATGCTGTTCATCGTTGGAGATGTGGAAGTCGAAGTACACGTAAGTCCCCTGTTCAAAATCATCAGTTGTTAATTTTGGCTCTTCATGTCGCTGGAACCACGTGCTAAATTTTCTATGGTACCGCCAAGACTGCTTTTTTAATTCCTTGGCAGCTAAGTACTGTTGGTACGTGTTCTATGTGCAATAGACAGTGTCAGAACAAGATGAACCATGCAAAAAATCTACAGGAATAGATGCAAAAATATACGGAAAAAGAGTTCAAAGAACCTGCTGGTAATAGAATGAAAAAAATAGGGTGTCAGTGCCAAATTTATCTGCACCAATCCGTTCCCAAAAGGATGGATTATGGATAATAGGTGCTTGTGCTTGAGGATAGATTGACGGCGTAACAGCTGGTCGTCGCTATAGAAAATATGGCCATTAGAATATAGAAAAAAAAATAATTCGTAATTAAATTGGAATGAATTTGCTCCATACAGGTGTATATGGCTTTATACGTTCAGAATCTCTGGGTTGGGGAAGCCTGTGGTATGCAGCCTCAAGCATCTGCAAATTATAGTGCATATCATGCACTGCTCCAGAATTTGAAGATGAACTGATATTATCTCCGATCGCTCCAAGATCAGACGTACTTCTTCGACCAATAATGCCAAGATTTCCAGAAGATGAAGCTGATTGCAAAGACTGTCCTGGGGACAGGTCTGCGTCTCTGAAGATTTGTGTAGGCTCCACAAATGAGCCAACAGAAACTGTAGCCTGCTTGTAATTTCTGATAATCAGAATGATACCAAAAAATCATAGATAAAAGATATTCACAAACTAGTGTTTCAGAGCACACCACAAGATCCAGACTCTCAAACCACATCTATTGCGAAAAAGCATGACAATAATATTTTGATTAATGCAATTTTCATAGGAAACCCAAAGCAGATTAAACCAAGATTTTTTCACGCACCACATTGTCAGGGGCATAAGAAGCTTTCAACACATCATCTTGGACAGATTTTTTTTCAAGTCCTGTGATGAGCCCACTTGTACTTGCCACTGAGTCTTCTGCAACAGACTGCGGAAGCTGGAAATCCTCAGCTTTTGTGACACTAGTCTCTGTAAGTGCATTCATCTTTCAGAATCTAATCTAATGTTAACGTAAGAATAAACCCTTTTTTACTTCGAAAACAGCAGCGAAATGTATGAAATGTCAAGATGCATCAGTGCATCCTACGTCTTGATGGAAACCTTCAGCTAGTTAAACCTCTAATATAAAAAAACATAAAACTCTAGTAGAAAAAAACAAAACATATCCATAGCATCAGTGTCATGAACTAATGCTATGGTGAAACTTAAAGGAACAAGTATCAGAACTTGCGGCAAAATATGTGCCTTCGGTAGTAAATAACTGAAGCCCATTTAACATATTAAAACAAATAAATTTTGTTCATCACTCTCGGACTTTGAAAATCAATACTCATGGTATAATGGACAGAGTTCATTTATAAAATCTGGCATATCTCCACAAAATGCATGCAGTAAAAAGGAATAGCTAAATATTTCTAACATCACAAAAAATCCAGTGGCATACAAAGACACCAACCCAACCACCCAGAGAAAGCGCCAGAGGAAGATACCTGCATCATTAGGCATAGAAGACATGGCTGGATTCTGAACTGAAGAGTGAGGAATTGCAGGCTGTTGCAGCTGAATTGGAGCAGACGAAGTAACAGTACCAAGACCCGAGGCTTGGAATCCAAGCCCCAATCCAAGTTGGGGTGATATAGATGAAGATTGAGCATTAAACTGAAGACCAAAATGATCAGTTCATGAAATTCTTTGGGAGAGAATCCCAAGGAAAAAACAAAGAACTAAGCTAAGACATGTTGGGCAACGCTACATTGGAAAAGCTAACAGAAGAATAGTAAATTCATGAAGAAAATCACCAAATAAAAAAATACAGTGATGACATGATCTCAAGTAAACTGTAATTGCATTCTTTTTAAAGTTCATTATTTTTCTCCTTTTGAAATTGAATGGAAAGGAACAAATTATTATTGTAAATGAACTTCTGACCCTTGTATCCAAACGAAAGAATATTACATGTTTAACTTGTTTTCTTTATAGAAAACTATTCCTAAACTTTATCGAAGAGATTGAACACTAGCGAGGAAAAACCAAAAGATACTGAGAAGTAAAAACGATATATGAGGAAAAGAACCTGTTGAAGAAGGCTCTGCTGCTGAACAGGATACTGTTTGACTCCAGAAATAGGTGGTATCCCAAGAATATTAGTCTGACCTTGCAACTGTGCTTGTTGGAAACGTTGCAGAAATTTCTCCCTCTGATCAGGAGTAATCTCGGCCCTTCCTCGAATCTTTACAAGATAGATTACAAGTCAGACATCAATAACAATGCATAGCAGAGAATGCACAGATAGTGGGCTAATTCTTTTAAATAGTTAATTAAGAGCTCAGTTAGGAAATTAATGGCATCTAGAATATAGAAAAAGAATAAGGTATTTAATTATCTGGAAATATATTGAACTTCTCAAAGTTTTTTCAATGTTTTATCATGAACTCCTCCAAATAAAACATTTTGATGCTGAACGCTTATACTACCAATAATTCCTATGAGTCTCCAAGTCTCACGAGATGGAATATACTTGAGATTCATGTGGCTGAAATACTAGAATTCCATAAATTCAATTCAACACGAATCATGAGACGTACCACTTCATTTTGATCCTGAAAGGAATTCCCGGGCTTCCATTGCATACTAGCAACCCCAGAATTCATAACCCTGTTTCCCATAATTGAAATATCACTAGAATTTCCGGTATCAGCTGAAACAAGTCCATCAGTAGCCTTGGAAACTTGTGGAAAGATTACTCTATTAGTTAATGGGGATGTCAGAGACTGCGTTGTGCCATCACCAAAGGATCGATCATCAGATACCAATATATTTCTTTTCCCAATATCATAAGGTGAACTTATGGCACTAATACTTGTAGTGTTAGAAACTAAGTTCCCAGAAATTGGAAGAGTGCTCGCCACTGTTTGACTTGGCAAGCCAACTCTGTCAGTTGCCCTTGATCCAATGTCTGATAGAGCAGGCGAGAGCTTACGACCAGAGAAATTAGAAATATCCTCTTCTTTAGTTGTTGAAACAACTACTGAAGATGAAGCACTAGTGCTGCCTGATTTTGAGAAAAAAAATAGGATCACATACAAAAAATCTTACAAAGAATAAGACAGTTCAAAGGCAACTTGAAAGGCCAGAAATTCCATACCAGCCACTGATAATGTTGGCAAGGCAGAGGCTATAATGCCGCTACTTCTAGTTGTTTGGCTCTTCGTAATCGCAACATCCTGGAAACCTGTTTCTTCAACTTGATCGGTAACCAAAGCAACCTGTTGAAAGGAAGACGAAAATGTTTCCTGAACTTGCTATCTTACTCTAATTACGGACTAAAATGCGAGCACTAGAAATTACTGGGACAAAGCTTTTCCAGATGCAATTCTAAGTCAAAAAAATAATAAATTGCACTTCATATATTACAGGGTTCCTTTGATATCTCTAAAATCCTTCTACATATAATAACTAAATTAATAAGGAAACATAAAAGGTTGATTTAATTCTAAACGAATTACTAGTAGTCCTCAATAGAAAACACCCAAATAGAGAGAAATTGGGGCAGGGGGGATGGAGACAGACCAGCTGAACACTTTAAATACTTAGCAAGAAAAGGCTCACTGTCAAGCATGAAAAGAAAAAACAAAAGGGAACAATCAGCCAGTAAAAATTAGGAAGATTTGCATGCTTCATAACAGGGATGGAAATGAGGGAATATAGCATGAATAGCCAGAAGAGTAAAAAACAGTTATATAGTCAGAAAGCATGCCAACACCACACATAAGAATAATGAGAAACAGAGAAGGGAATTCGGAAAAGTGCATACTGGAGCTTGCGTTGTGGTATTCAGGGATGTTTTCATGCTCAAAACAACACCGGAGGCACTGACACCCTGGCAAGCATATAAAAAACATGTGATCAAGATCTCAGCTATAATGGTTCATTAATATTTAAAATGGAATAAATCTAGTTTGCCTCAGGAAACCGAACACATGAAAGAAAATGAGGCTCGAATAGACAGTATTTTTGGTTAAAGTGAATATTTGTTCACTGTCAATGCTGAACTAATGCACATGTACGGCAAATATGACTGCATTTTTTACAATTACTTGATTATTAGGAACAAAACAATGGTACCGGGAAATTAGCCTCCATAATATAGGATGAGATGTAGAAATAAAGGTTTATACTACATTGAAAAAATAATTTAACTCCAATCAAGATATATAAAAAAGCAAAAAATTATCACCTTTGCAATAGCAGGGGGTACAACAGTAACTAGATCTTCAAGAGATTCCACCTTGTCTAGAGGCAGACTATGGTAAAGTTCATCAACATCTTCAAACTCACCGAAGTCCTCCTATAAGTCATGTTACATAAATGTCAATCCCAAATCCCAATAACTCATAAACTTCAAATCAGTGATGGATCAGCATTAACATGAGATTTCTAATTTAGATCAACCAAATTCAAAATATTTCAGAAGGAAAATATTCTTGAATAACTTGTCCAGACATTGAGCTTGTTAATTTTGTTTAAAAAGTATTTTTGGTGCAAAAGACCTGGTTTCTCTCCACATAGTCATCCAGAAAATCCTTCACATCATTGACTTGTTCTGGACTCAATTCATCATTGTCCAACAGCCTCAAGATTAATTCCAACTTCATAATGTGAGCCTTATGCCGACAAATGGATGTTTCAAGGTGCGCCTACATAATAAAATAAATATATTCGTTAATTATTCCAAAATAATCGCACCACAGAAATACGATTATTTTCAGTGCCATACCAGTCTAGGAGGTTTTGCCTTCCCCTTTTTAACAGAGAGTCCCTCCATTTCAGCTTCAAAGCTATCTATTTGATTTTCCAGCTCACTCACCTGGAATAGAAAACCTTTTAAGTTCCATAATGTCATTGTAACAAATAAACAGACAAAACAATCTAAAAAGGCACCAGACATACCACATTATTCAGCCATTCTCTTGTCTCTGATTTAGCCTTTTCTTTTGGATCCTAAAGAAAAATAACAAATAACAAATATTCACCAGACATACCACACTGCTAAATGTCTCCATAATAAGAATAATGATACTAGCTCTTATATTAACAGTAACAGGAATTCAACCATACATTTTCTCTAAATTGACGAAATGTATGTCTGAAGCTGAGAATGTTACTGGAGGAGACGTTAGAAAAAATTATATCATTTTCTCAAAGTTAAATATGAGAATACTTTAACCAATGAGGTAAAAAGTTAAATAAAAATCCATCTAGAAATGTACAAACAATGTTTTTCCTACCGTTTTAGGTTGCTGGCCAAGACCTTCCTTTGAAAATGCTTTTGTTTTGGTTTCCTTTTCACATATCTTAAATCTTTCCATTTCATGCTCAATTTGCTTCCGAGCGTCCATCAGAGCCTGCTCATAAGATGCACTCACCTACGTTATCAAGTATCAAAAGAAGATCCATTGTCAACTTCAGAACAATATGCAGTTACAGATATAGTTGAATAGACTCAAATAAAGTAACCAAAAAAGGTACACATCATACAGGAAAACACTCAAAAGCAAACAAAGGACAGTGATTGACATAAGGAGAATAATAAAGTTAGGATATAAGGTATACTGAACAAAAATTTCACTAGCAAAGCAGGTAGAAGTTCAAAGAAACAAAAAAATCATATACACTGCTTAAGATATATTTTTTAACGGAAATATTTTCATTTATTTCATGGGAGGTAACGGAAAGTTACTCCCCAAACCCTAAGGGAGGTTACACAGCTTAAGACATATTGTCTCATAATAGAAGAATTTTAGGTACAAGTATCGCTCATGTCAGAATATTGAATGCCTAGTGAGTGATCAGCAACCTAGCTAGAAAAAAGAAACAAAACTCCATCCTATGCAGGATCTCTCAATAACGATAGTGTCTACAAACACCAAAACTAAGGAGGTTCCAATCATATATCCATGCCCTAACAATGGATCACAGTCTATTTAAGAACAATCAGAAACATGAAGGATCACACAATATTATGAACAACGCCAGTACCAAGAAAAGCATACATTCTACATAATATTAGTGTTTGACATCTTTAAGATAAGATATTTTCCATTTTACATCCATAAAAATAAAATATAGAGAAATAACAACACAGTTCAAAGGGACCTTTTTACACAAAAACCAGGTGAAACCGCATTATCTCAAACATCAAATTCTTTTAGAACCAACGATCACAGATTAAATAACAACATCACTAAATAAATACCTTTTTATCCTTGATTTCACTAGATTGTATCCAAGTCTTGATCTGATCTCGATATCTCTGCAACTTTTTTATTTCCTTCTTTAAGTCCGCTTCGAATTTTTCCTTCAGATTAGCATTATCCGTATCGTAAACCTGAGTCATCATAAATCACACGCAACTATTACCAGATAAACACGAAAAAATTACAGAAACGCAAATCGATATATACCTTATTCCAAATGCCATCGAAAACGTCAACGCCTTCCTGCACTTTCTTAAGTACCCGGTCGATCTCTCCCTGAAGCTTCCTACTAGCCCCCATGTCTTCGTGCGGTAAATTAAACACACTGCACACTCACAAGTCACAACAAAACTAGGGTTTTGAAGAAAAGAGAATGCACGATCTATAAGCAAATGAGAACAATTTGAAGATGTGATTGTTCCATTTTTTTAGGGCCCAACAAATATATTTAAAAAAAAATATTATGTAAATAAAAAACAAAGTATTAATAAATAATATTTTAGGTGATAGATTGTCTATTATAGTAAACATTCCATTATTAGTTAAATTACAAAATTAATTTTATACCTTCAATTTTAAATAACCAAATTCAATCTTAAAATATTATCAATTTTAATCTTAAATGAATAAAATATTTTTAAATTCAAATAATAATTATTTATTTTTCATTCAGATTATTTATAATATGGTTAAATTAAATTTATAGTTCCAACAATAATACACTATTTATTTGGATCGGACTCAATAGACTCAAACAATTACTTAAAAAAAGTTACAAATTAGGCATTCCCTTTTATTTAATGTTTATTTAACTTTGAATATTAATTTAAAAAACATAAAATTATCAATTTTGGTCCTTCATGTTTTCCAAAAATTCAATTTAAATTAATTGTTCAAACATTAGATATTATCCATTTTATTTCAAAATTACTAAACAATCTTAACTCAAAAAAATATAATTATTGTTAAATTAAATTTTATTATTTATAAATCAATCTTTTAAATTACGAAAAATGGATTGTATACTAAAAAATATTTTTTGATGAAACTACTCAAATTTTGTTCTCAAAATTCAAAATAAAAATTTACATATTAAATATTATCTTTATATCAGTTTATGATGTTGTTTGGAACTGTAGTTCATTGTCCGGTGCAGTGAACGTACCGCAGATTTTTTCATTTTAACCAAACATGCTTAACAAGTACGTTCATTTCACCGCTGAAAACTACAGTGAGATAACAGTACGTTTGAAGCAGTAGTGGACAAAACGCAGTTGTTTAATGACTATTATATCATTTTTTAAAATTATAGTTTATAATTATTTTTTTATCAAAATTAATTTAATATTAATTTAAATTCTTATCAATATTAATATTATTTTTATTAATAATAATTTTTATTACAGCTATTGTCCATATTAATTTGTTTAAGAATATCTAGATTTTGTAGAAATGGAACACGATCGAAATATGTAAGTACAAATTCCCGTTGACCCATCACATTTAGATGTTGAACTCATACACAATAGCTATATGATTCGAGTTAGAAATGAAATACGTGATCGCATTGCACTAGCAATGATTGGAGAAGATTGTCGATTTAAATGATTCACGTTTGTCAATGTTTGTTTTTTGATACTTTTGATCAATAACTTATTATATTATATCAATTTCTTAAATACACAATTAATTAAAAATAAAGATAAAATAGTCATTTTATGAAATTACGATCACTGCACCGCTGTTTCAAAACAATTTTTTAAAATCACGATCAGTTCACAACACAATACAGTCATCTCACCTTACCGCTATTTGTCAAACGATATTCTAAACGTACTCTATATATTGTTGGTATACCGGCCGGTACATCAACATAATGTGGTATTTTATTTGGTACCCTAGTATTAGATTTTCAAGTCAAAATTCTGGTTTTTCGGATCCGACCCGAAAAAAGTAATAAATATAATTTTTGAATTAATATTTTAATATTCAAACATATTGATGGTGGTTTACTTACCCTAAATTCCAAGTTTCAATTTATTTCAAAAATATTAGTGTTAAGGGCATGTTTATATATATTAATCAGTTTTTCTATACATCGTGATCCTACTATATATGATCATGATGGATTCCTAAATTGTAATACAATTTTTATTTAATTTAATAAAATATACATAAATGAGTAATTGAAATAGAGAAAATTGCATAAATAGCCCCCAAACTTACTAGTTGTGTAAAAGTCATGCCCTCCAACTTATAAAATTGCAGGAATGACACCTCAAGTTATCAAAACCGTTTGTTTTTTACCCCTGGTATTTAGCACATGATTTTCCGTTAAATTTGCAAACATTTTTCGTATGAATTATTCGTTCTCAATGTTCACAAATTATGCAAATATGACTTTTATACGAAAAATTATACAAAATTGATATTTCAAGTTCGAGAAATGTGCATCCAGACGTAAAACAATAACAATATCATAGAGTGTCAATATTAAATGGTATTGTTTACTTGAGGTGTCGTACATGCATTTAATTAAAATTGGAGGGTCATATGTGCATATTTTTATTAACTTGAGGTGTCATATTTGCATATTTTTGTTAACTTGAAAAGTCATATTTGCAATTTCGTAACTTGGAGGGCATACTCTTTACACCGCCCGAAAGTTGGAGGGTCACCAGCAAACGTCACCCAATTAAAATAATTATTTTAAGTTAATACGTAATATATAATCAGGATAATTGATATATAGAGAAATATCAATTGATATAAAAACACATACATTTATCTTTTGAATTTCGAATACAAAATTTCAATCGTTTCATTGAAAAATATTTTTATTAAACCAAATTTTTTCGCAAATAAAACACAATTTAACCAAAACTACAATAATGTATCTAATTTGATCGACTTAGTTTGAATTTTTTAGAATGAAAAGAGTAACATTGATTATGGAATAAATTTTAAAGACTAAAAATAATTTTTTTCCTTTGGTAAACATAAAATTAATTTTCCTATTTGTAAATTAAAAATTCAAAGCCAAGCGACCAACTCTTGACCACTCCTTTTCTCATAAAAACTCATCTTTGATATCCTCCATTCTTCCTCCACTATTTTCTCATAATTCCATTGCAAATATATACAAGATTTCGTCACCATCGAGCCCCTAAATTTTATGAAAACTTACAAGATTCGGGTATTAGGGAGGAATGGTTGCTCCTAAGAGATGGTTCAAAAGGTTGCTTGGTTTGAGGAAACAAGACAAGGCACAAAATCATAGAAAATGCAATGTTTTCTATTGAAATCATAGAGTCTAACCAAAATTACGACGGAAGAACATAAAATGTCAATATGTGTCAGTATATCATACGTCATGATGCAAATCTTCAGCTAGTTAAACCGCTAATAGAAAACAACAAAACATAAAAGAACTTAAAGGAACAAGTATCAGAACTTGAGGCAAAATAAGTGCCTTAGGTAGTAAATAACTGAAGCGCATTAACATTTTAAAACAAATAAATTTTGGTCATCACTCTCAGAATTCGAAAATCAACTTAAATCAATACTCATGCCATAATGGACAGAGGTCATTTATAAAATCTGGCATATCTCCACAAAATGTATGCAGTAAAAAGGAATAGCTAAATATTTCTAACATCACAAAAATTCCAGGTGGCATGCACCATACGAAGACAACCAAATGAAGCACCAGAAAAAAAGATACCGCATCATTAGGCATGGAAGATATGGCTGGATTCTGAACTGAAGAGTGAGGAATTGCAGTCTGTTGCAGCTGAATTGGAGCAGACGAAGTAACAGTACCGAGACCCGAGGCTTGGAATCAAAGCTCCAATTCAGGTTGGGGTGATGTAGATGAGGATTGGGCATTAAACTGAAGACCAAAATGAGGATTGGGGTGACTCCAGAAATAGGTGGTATCCCAAGAATATTAGTCTGATCTTGCAACTGTAGTTGTTGGAAACGTTCGAGAAACTTCTCCCTCTGATCAGGAAAAATCTGGGTCCTTACTCGAATCTTTACAAGATAGATTACAAGTCAGACATCAATAAAAAAGTATAGCAGAGAATGCACAGATAGTGAGCTAATTCTTTTAAATAGTTATTTAGAGCTCTGTTAGTATTAATGGCATATAGAATATAGAAAAAGAATGAGGTATTTAATCATCTGGAAATATATTGAATTTCTCATAAAATTTTAAATGTTTTATCATGAACTCCTCCAAAACAAAACATTTTTATGAGAATACCAATAATTCCTATGAGCCTCCAAGTCTCACGAGATGGAATATACTTGAGATTCATGTGGCTTAAACACTAAAATTCCATAAATTCAATTTATCACATATCATGAGACGTACCACTTCATTTTGATCCTGAAAGGAATTACCGGGCTTCCATTGCATACTAGCAACCCCAGAACCCATAACCTTGTTTTCCAAAATTGAAATATCACTAGCATTTCCGGTATCGGCTGAAACAAGTCCATCAATAGGATATTGTTTGGCTCCAGAAATAGATGGTATCCTAAGAATATTAGTCTGATCTTGCAACTGTAATTGTTGGAAACGTTCGAGAAATTTTTCCCTCTGATCAGGAGTAATCTTGGTCCTTCCTAGAATCTTTACAAGATAGATTACAAGTCATACATCAATAACAATGAATAGCAGAGAATGCACAGATAGTGAGATAATTCTTTTAAATAGTTAATCAGAGCTCTGTCAGTAAATTAATGGCATATAAAATATAGAAAGAGAATAAGGTATTTAATTATCTGGAAATATATTAAACTTCTCGAAAAAATTTAAATGTTTTATCATGAACTCCTCCAAAATAAAACATTTTTATGCTGAACGCTGAGAATACCAATAATTCCTATGAGCCTCCAAGTCTCACAAGATGGAATATACTTGAGATTCATATGGCTGAAATACTAGAATTCCATAAATTCAATTTATCACATATCATGGGACGTACCACTTCACTTTGATCTTGAAAGGAATTCCCAGGCTTCCATTGTGTACTAGCAACCCCAGAACCCATAACCTTGTTTTCCAAAATTGAAATATCACTAGCATTTCCATTATCGGCTGAAACAAGTCCATCATTAGGATACTGTTTGACTCCGGAAATAGGTGGTATCCCAAGAACATTAGTCTGGCCTTGCAATTGTACTTGTTGGAAACGCTGGAGAAACTTCTCCCTCTGATCAGGAGTAATCTTGGTCCTTCTTAGAATCTTTACAAGATAGATTAAAAGTCAGACAACAATAACAATGAATAGCAGAGAATGCACAGATAGTGGGCTAATTCTTAGCAATAGTTAATCAGAGCTCTGTTAAACGAAAGTGATCAGAAAAAGCTGATTTTATACACCCAACTCACGCTTTACACATTTATTATTAAAAATAATAAACACAAAATTAAACATAAAGGCAGAACACGTTTCTCTCTGCAAACTCAACTGCTTTGCTTCTTCCAATTTTCTTCCTTCATCCAACATGCTGTCTTACTCTAATTACAGATTAAAATGCAAGCACTAGAAATTAATGGGTCAAAGCTTCAAGCCAGAGACAATTCTAAGTCAAAGCAAATAACAATTTGCAATTCATATATTACAGGGTTCTTTTGATATCTCTGAAATCCTTCTACATGTAATAACTAAACTAATAAGGTAGATTTAGTGTTAAACGAATTACTAGTAGTTCTCAATTGAAGAGACTCAACTAGTATCTCTAAAATCCTTCTACGTGAAATTGTTCAAATTTAAATGAGAATACTTAAACCAATGAGGTAAAAGGTTAAATAAAAAGGCATCTACAAATGTACAAACAATGCTTTTCCTACCGTTTTAGGTTGCTGGCCAAGACCTTCCTTTGAAAGTGCTTTTGTTTTGGTCTCCTTTTCACATATATTAAATCTTTCCATTTCATGGTCAATTTGCCTCTGAGCGTCCATTAGAGCCTGCTCATAAGATGCACTCACCTACGTTATCAGGTATCAAAAGAAGATCCATTGTCAACTTCAGAACAATATGCAGTTACAGATATAGTTGAATAGCCTCAAATACAACAAACAAAAAGAGGAACATATCATACAGGAAAACACTCAAAAGCAAACAAAGGACAGTGATTGCACATAAGGAGAATAATAAAGTTAGGCTATGAGGTATACTGAACAAAAATTCCACTAGCAAAGAAGGTAGAAGTTCAAAGAAACAAAAAAATCATATACACTGCTTAAGATATTTTTTTTGAAAAGAAAGATTTTCATTTATTTCATGGGAGGTAACGGAAAGTTACTCCTCAAACCCTAAGGGAGGTTACACTGCTTAAGATATATTGTGTCATAATAGTAGAAATTTTAGCTAGAAGTATCTCTTATGTCAGAATATTGAATGCCTAGTGAGTGATCAGCAACCTAGCTAGAATAAAGAAACACAACTCCACCCATTGCAGGATCTCTCAATAACAATAGTGTCTACAAACACCAAAACTAAGGAGGTTCCAATCATATATCCATGCCCTAACCATGGATCACAGTCTACTTAAGAACACTCAGAAACATGAAGGATCACACAATTTTATGAACAACGCCAGTACCAAGAACAGCATACATTCTACATAATCCTACTGTTTGACATCTTTAAGTTAAGATATTTTCCATTTTACACCCATAAAAATAAAATTATAGACAAATAACACCACAGTTCAAAGGGACCTTACACAAAAACCAGGTGAAACCGCATAATTTCAAATATCAAGTCCATTTTCGAACCAACAATCACAGATTAAATAAAAATTTCACTAAATAAGTACCTTTTTATCCTTGATTTCACTAGATTGTATCCATGTCTTGATCTGAGCTCGATATCTCTGCAACTTTTTTATCTCCTTCTTTAAGTCCGCTTCAAATTTTTTCTTCAGATTAGCATTATCCGTATCGTAAACCTGAGTCATCATGAATCACGCGCAACTATTACCAGATAAACACGAAAGAATTACAGAAACGCAAATCGATATATACCTTATTCCAAATGCTATCGAAAACGTCAACGCCTTCCTGCACTTTCTTTAATACCTGGTCGATCTCTCCTTGGAGCTTCCTACTAGCCCCCATGTCTTCGTGCGGTATATAAAACACACTGTTGAATGCACACTCACAACAAAACTAGGATTTTGAAGAAAAGAGAATGGACGATGTATAACCAAATGAGAACAATTTGAAGGTGTGATTGTTCCTTCTTTTTAACGGAATAATATATATTTTTAAAAACATATTATGTAAACAAAAAACAAAGTATTAATAATTAATATTTTAGGTGATAGATTGTTATTTATAGAAAAATATATATTATTAGTCAAATTACCAAATCAATTTTAATCCTTCAATTTGGAAATAATCAAATTAATTCTTTCATTCTTAATATATTATCAAATTTAATCTTTAAATGATTAAAATGTATTTAAATTCAAATAAAATATGATTTATTTTCATTGAGATTATTTATAATATGATTAAATTAAATTGATTGGTTACAACAATAATAAACTTATTTAATTTGGATCGGACACAATAGACTCATAAACAATTACTTAAAAAAGCTACAATTTAGTCACTCAATTTTAATTAACTATGAATATTAATTAAAAAAATCATAATTAATTTTCCTATTTATAAATTAAAGGTTCAAAGCCTCCGCGACCAACTCTTGACCACTCTTTTTCTCATGAAAACACATCTTTGATATCTTCCCTTCTTCCTCCACCATTCTCTCTTAATCCCATTGCAAAGATATACGAGATTTCATCATCATCGAACCCCAAAATTTTATGAAAACTCACGGGGAGGAATGGTTGCTCCTAAGAGATGGTTCAAAACGTTGCTCAGTTTGCGGAAACAAGACAAGGCACAACCTTGCCTTGAAGATGGAAACGTAAGTCATATATACTTTAAATAAAATGCATTGTTTCCTAATGAAATTATATACTCAAGCCGAAATTAGGATAGGAAGAGTATGAACAAACATGATTAAGAAGAGAATGACACATATTTAAAAGACTTAATCGAATGATTATATGATAATATTCCATAACCTTATAAAACTAACCACTCTCACTCGGGCTATGAATGCAGGGTGTCGAGCGTAGCAGCAGTGTCCCGAGCGAGCAAAGTGTGCATTCTGATAATAATGTTGGTTATCAAAATGAGTTAGATGTATATGAAGAATCTGGAGATGTTGCAGTTTCAGGCTCATGTTCATCTCCACTTCAAAAAGCAGTTCAAACAACATCAGAAAGTTACAAAGAAGAATGGGCAGCAACAAAGCTTCAAATCGCATTTAAACATCTCTTGGTATGGAACCAAATCATTCATTTGCACTATTATTGAAAATTGACAAAACTTACCAGCATTGTAATAGTCATACCTTTTTCAACTTACGAAATTACAAAAATATCACCTAAAATTATCCATATCGTTTGTTTTTTTCCTTTAATACTGTAGCACCCAACCGTTAAGTTGTCAAATTTTTTTCCATTTGTATAATTAACCCTCGAAGTTCAAAAAGTATGCAAACAAGACCCTATAATTTGAAAAAATTATACAAATTGACCCTTAAAATTCGAGAATTGGGCATAAAAATATAAAACACTAACATCATTGGAAGGTCGATCATAAATGATATTGATAACATGATGTATCTTACATGTATTTAATCGAAGTTAGAGGGTTACAAATGCATATTTTTGCTCATATAATATATCATATTTGCAAGTAAACAAACATCACTCAAAGAAATTATATATCTTGTGTTGCATATTTGTGTATGCAGAGTTTACGTGAAAATCAAAAGATTTGTGAGCAAAAAGAGCATACCTCAGCTGATAATTATTCTGATAATGTTGATGCTGAATCTGAGCACAAAGAAGACCCTGTTGAAGCTCAAGATCAAGTAAATTTATCAGGCTCAGATATACTTATGATCCAAGATAACGCAGCAATACAAATCCAAAGAGTATTCAAGCAATTTATGGTAACTATAAATAGATTAATCATAATCATACTTCTTATGTATCGAGTATTCTAATTTCATTGTTCGTAAGGCAAAACGAGCATTACGGGCATTGAAAGGATTGGTGAGACTACAAGCTCTAGTCAGAGGGCATGCCATAAGAAAGCAAACTGCAGCAACTTTGAATATTATGCAATCTTTAGTAAAAGTTCAAGTATGTGTGCACGCTAGACGTGCTCGTAGTAACTCAGAAGCATTAGAGAAAAAACACCATGAAAATGTAGATATTGAGCATGATGATCAGGTTAAAGAAACTGAGGTAAATAAGATACCTTTCTTCCTTATGTGAAGAGCCAACATTTGCTGTATATTTGTTGCAGGATGGCTGGTGTGATAGTTTTCGATCTGCTGAAGAGATCCACGACAAGCTACAGAAAAGAAAGGAAGCAGCAGCTAAGCGTGAGAAAGCAAAAGCATATGCATTAGCTCGTCAGGTAAACCGTAAATGAATGCTACAAGCAATAACATTTTCAGTAAACTTGATTGTAATAAAAATGCAGTGGCAAGCTAAGCCGAAAGAGGCAGTACCGGATCATGATTTTCAAAATGATCAAAGCAACTTGAATTGGAATTGGTTAGATGGATGGAATATGCTCCGCACATGGGAACAGCGTTTTGTCGAAAATGATACAAACAAAGCAACTAATATTCATGAAAACAAATCAGCAGCTAATGATCCTACAGTTCAGTCAGATTCATTAATGAAGAAACAAATATATAAAGTTCCAAGTGGGAAGTTATCTTCACCTGTGGCATCAAAGAACTCAATGGAAAAGCCTCGAAAACTTGTAACAAGCAAGAGCTCTAAATCAGTATTGAAAGACAAAAGCCAAGCATCAACTTCAGAGCATATGGGCACTATTATCAGATCACAAAGTACTCCAAGAGAAAGGGTAAGCCAGACTGATAAAGAGAAACTCAATCCAAAAGACAAACAAATAAAGAAGAGGTTATCTCTACCAGGAAATGGTATTTCTTTTCCTCACTGTCTTTACCTGGAAAAGATATCATAAGTAAAATTCTAAATGTTTTTAACGCCTTATCAGGCCTTACTCAGGGAGCAGAATCAGCCACACAAACAACACGTCCTGCAGTAAAAAGAACTGTAAGCGCTCCTCGGCCTTTGAAGGTGAAACCAAAGCCAAATGCTCATGATGTAAAGCCTTCAGCTGCCAGTCCGCGTACCGCAGTTTAGCCAGCTATGGGATCAAGTAACACAAATTGATCTTGTTCTATTACTCATAAAATGAATGATGCTAGCAAGGAATATTTCACATATAGAAAATAATGTTCGTCATATTAATTCATCACAAAAACAAGAAGACAACCAAAATAAAAAGGTACTGAAAATAAGAACAAAATTTCACCTCAAATCCCAACACTACACTGCCTCGGGCTACTAGTCAAGAGACCTGAAGTCTCATTGATTCTAATTCCTACGTACAAATTTCCACAAAATACCTTCAGTAATCGCCATCTTGTTCTCCATGCCTTAGCCTGAAACCGAACCAAAGAAACAATCCTCAAATTAAACACAACATTTCCATTCCTTCTCCTCTCATTGTTTATCCCATTCACCGCCGGCCCATCGAGAAAACTTCCCGCGGCCGCGAAGGTCACCGGAAAAGAAGTTTCATTCATCGTGCTTAGCCAAAAAGGAGGCAACATGGTTTGCGAAAGAGACCATAATTCGTAAAAAAACTCAGCTTCCATATGATTGTAATATAGGGTCATTTTCTTGTTAGGGTTCCGAGCACTGAGGGTGAAATCAGAGGAGAAGGATACCAATGAATCGTTACCCACTGTGAAATTCGTCAACGACAAGGAATCAACTTGAAATTGCGGTAACTGGGGGCGTAGAACCAACCATACGATGAAGATAATGGCAGAGAAAATTACGACAACGGCGATAATGAAGGCCAGAACACGGCGAAGCCAAGTAGCCCGCCGGAGGTTATAAGATGGGTCTTGTTGGTAATAAGGGTTGCTCTGGTAGCCGTAGTAAGTGTTTGTCGGAGGCACAACGTTAGCAGCCGCGTAAGGGTATTCGGAGCCTGCCGGTGGCAACGGATTAGGAGCATAACCGTTGGGATTTGGAGCTGGATACCCAGTAACTGGCCGATGCCGTTCCTCCATTTGAGAAAGGCTTCTAGAATCCCCACAAATCGGGGAAGAGATTACTCGATCTCAACTTACTTTGACCCCCGAAGAATAAATTCACGCACTGAGCGTGTTCTTGAGCGTGATCTGTACGACTCTAGATCTGCTTTCTGAGGAGAAGGAGACACGACGGGAGAATGAAATTATTGGGATCCTTAAGTTCTAATTTTATACGCGCTACGTCATTCTATGTGTTTTAATATATAAATAAAAAAATTCCCAAAAATACAAATAAAAACGCGTCACACTTGCACGTGCCTATCGATACATCACTGATCACCCTCTTAATAGCATCTTATAACTAGTAATTGATTCTAGATATTTAATTCAACTATTATATGCTGCCATAATTATAGTATGCTACTTTTAATTATAACGAACAACAATACGAAATTTTCAGTGTTCCTCCAATTAATATCAACTAGGTCTACAAATGAATATGATATGTTCGCAAGTCATTTAAACCAATCTTCAATTTTTCAAATTGAATGGAACTGTAATCGAATTCGAAAACTCGTGAAGATTCTGCTAAACTCAAAAAATAATAAAAAGTATGGAGTTTAATTGGATCTGGTCATATTTTTGGGAAAATCCTATCAACATCTCCGTTGATCGAATCGGATCATATTGTTCGGAAAATCCCTCCGGTTGGAAGAATTCTGTTTATTCAAGATCCGATCAAATTAATACGATTAAAATCAAACATAAATTAAGAAAAATAGAAGACACAAATTTTCTATACAAACCCAAAATCGGGAAAACCGATAAACCTAGTCAAGATTAAGAACAAAAATAATATTGAACAATATTTGTGGATAATTAGCATAGTTAGGGACTAAGGGTTGACACACTACCCAATAGATTTGCAAATTGATATATTTTCATTAATATTGATAAATTTGACAAATATAAATTGTGGGACGAAAATTTATTTAAAACCTAAATTATGTAAAAATTTTGAATGCAAAATAAAAGCAAATGCTCATAGCTGTTCAGATCAAGAGCAAAACTGCTGCCTGAATCCGAACCGTTCATTCCTCAGATCAAATTCCACGAAGTAATTGTGCATAAACAAGTTTCCCAATATAATCGCCGGCCCGCTCGCCGTCTCCGGTCCGAGCTGAGTTCCATCTGTCACAACGGCTAAGCACACTGCTTCTCTGCTACCATCTCTCACCCCAATGAAATAGTTCTCCAATGGCATCGTCATTTTCGCCCCACCTTTGAAATTAAGCTTCAGTTCTGGTATTTTTATGGCATTTTGTGGATTAACTTCAAAGCAAGGTTTTAACCCAGTTGCGGACTCCATATCCGGAAATCTTCTGTGATCTTTCACTTGCTTTACAAACGATTCAGTTACTGAATCCAGTATCGCACTGGTCATGTACGTCAGAGTTGAGCCGGAATCCACAATCGTTCCGCCGTTGCCGTTTGAATCCGGCGACATTTCTTTGTAGGATACCTCAACTTTCTTCCCACCGACGGTGAGTGTTCTCAATCCAACGTAATAGTACTCTGATAACGAGGCTTTCTCTGGAACAATCGGGTTTTTCAGCAGCGGTGTGTAGCTTAGATTCTTTGTTTTTTGATCGGAATTTGATTCTGAATCCATCGACAGCAAACTGCTTGCCGGATCTTTGTCCAATTTGTGGGGAACCAGGCAGTAAGAGAATTTCTTCAGCCCTAATTGACTAGGGATCGAAGCGTTTCCCCTGCCGAAACCGGCAATTCCGGCCGGCAGATTCGCCGCGAAAATAGAGCAGCCCACTAGAAAATTAACCACACTCTTGTTAGATATGGTCAACGTCTCGACCATCGTAACTCCTCCGGTAGACCCAGAACCGTAGAGAATTAAATACGGCGGACAAATTTCTGTACAATTCTTTTCCTGCAAGTGGCAACCAGGGCAACTTGAACGAGAATCAAAGGATTTGTGAATCCAACTACATTTGGGATTCAAACATCCTAAAATCCTCGCCGACGACGATTGCCTAGGAATGAAAGCAGATGAGACAGAACAGTTTCTACAAACATAACGCTTGGTACACGGTAGCCAAGACAAGCTGCTACCGGTATCCATAACCATCGACACCAACTGCGGCGGCGTACCCACGCCGAAAGTAACGGAGTAAGCTCCGGCGAAAGGGGAAATCGGCGTTACAGAGACGTCTCCATTACTTTTCAGATGGCGAGCTCTAGCCAAAGCGGTAGAGGCAAGCAGAGTGATTCTCTGAAATTGGTTTGAATCTTCTTCTTCTTCTACTGGTACACCATTAAAAAGCAAGAGAGGCACAGAATCAAATAAAGAAGAAATCGAAGAGACCAAGTACAGAAACAGAAATAGAAAAATTGTGGATGGCACCATAGCTTGTCTTGTCACTTATCAGCCATTGATTCAGTCAAAATGGCCTGAAGGGAAGACGGAGTTTGCAGGGAGATGAAGAAACAGTGAGTTTTTTTTCTGGTTGAATGTGAACTGAAGAAACGGGATATGAATGCAAGAAATAATGAAGCGGAGCGGAGCGGTTGAGGTAGGGGTCGTCGTGTACTGAAGAACGAATCTGGATTTCTGGTTCGTTTCGTTTGATTGCGTGATCAGAAGCATAACACATGGCTGAACATGGAATACAGCCAAGCGAAACCAAGCATTTTTGCCTTCAACTTGCCAACTGTCATGTTAGGGCTATGATTATTTGTTTGAATTTATAAAAAAAATTGATAATTATTAGATTTATGTAAAAATATAAATATATATTATATTAAAACGAATATATATTTTAATTATTTGAAATAAAATTAATCAATCCCATTTACTGATTTTTGTTATTGATTATCGTACTATAATTTTGATTTTATTTTACCTTTGGAACGAATAAACTTTAATTAGGAAGATTCTATTTGTTTTTTTATTCATTGTATTTGCGACCAAATATATTTTCTTTAATTTCAGCTCAACTATAAATTCATCATTTAAAATATTAAAATATATTTGTTTTGTAAATGTATATTGGTTGTTGTTTCTAGCATTGCTTCAAATGATTAATTTTGATGAACATGGATTAGAGGGGAATTCCAATAATTTTAATAGAAATAATTGAGTCGTAATTATTAATGACATTTAGTGGATAAAAATTGAAACATTTTAAAAATAAACATTTGGAAAAATGCAATACAATTGTTTAACTTCAAGTTTTTAAATGATTTGTATTACTATAATTTAAATAATTATAATAGGATGATTAAGTAGTGATTAGTAACGGATGTGGATATGGGTGGATCTATATCGGATCTATCCCCATTTTTTGATCCAATTCAATGGATACAAATCAACAAAATAATTATCAATAATCGATTCGCAATAGTGGATTAATTTACGATCGATTTACAGATAACCTAAATTTTATTGATGCAATTAAATATTTGAAATTCGGATATTCGGAAAATTGTTCTAATATGGTATGATTACTTCGGATATTTGAATAAGCCGAATTTTTTAACACATAATACACTGACTCTCAAAACAATATTATTAAAAAAGTTATATTTTTACAATTCAGCTTTAAATCTATTATCTATATAGAAAGACATTAAAGGCACTTTTGAAATGCCAATCTTACTCTAATGTATAAACGAATGGTGAAGTGCTCCTTAAGTTATAACTTTTACATTTCTTTCATCGATTTTGAATGCATAAAATTTTAGAATTATTAAAGAAAAACAAAAGTAAAAGTTTATCTAGTATTATTAATGTAACATTGGCTACTATAGGCTTTACTAAGGCACACGAGTAAAATTAAATAAATCTATAATAAAAACTTGATGAGACTTTCGGAACTCGGTATCCCGAACTTAGATAGGTCCAAGTTTAGTCAGACCAGCCCAAATGACATAAGCCAAACTTGGAGACTCAAATCCAGCCCACGCGAATGGACGGCCCAATGAGAACAGTCGGGTCGAAGGCCCGATCTTAGTGATCAGGACCAATCGATGGAATCACGTGCTCTCCTCCTCATCGGGACTGATCGGTCCAGGACGCGCAGACTACGCTTCGGGCCATCAGTACTCCTCGGCATGCGACAATAATCTCTGATAATCTTGTCAAAGACATGTCTGACAGAGTTGTACGAGCCCCCCCGATATGGAGACAGCCGGCTAGTCGCGCCGAAAGGCCTGGCGCCGCGCAGTCAGCTAGAGCCACGACCGGCGGTTGTCCCGCTCGACACGAGCTGACCTAACCATATGTGACAAGCACAAAACGATACCCTATTGTTCATACAGCAGAAAAAGCCTATAAAAGGGACACTTGAGAGCGACAACATCTTCTTCTAGGTTTTTTCTCTTGCTTCCCTTCATTGTTTGTATCTAAAGAACGAATATGGTTTGTGTATTGAACAGATTGACTATTGGATCGGCTAAGAGTATTTCTAACTCTTAGTCAAATAGTTTTTTTCCCATTTTCCAGAGGTTTTCCACTCTAAAATTGTCTTGTCCTTTTCCATTTGATTCTAGATCGTTTCCCCCCTACAAAACAAATTTAAATCGAGTTCGTCTTGCAACGAACCGGACGACTGTTGATATCCCGGTTTTCAGACCACAACAAAACTAATTAATCAATATTTAAAGTTCAAATTTTAAATGTAAAATCTAATTTAAAAAACATATGTAAATTTGTATTTAAACAAAATATGATATAAAATATCCATCAACTTACACGTGGAAGTTGTTGAAATTTATAATATAATATATCCCAATCTCAATTGTAGATATCATTTTATCTATCATCTACATTATTTTTTTACATTTATTTCTTCAACACTTATATAATTTTTAAATTACAAATATTCAAATTGTATTTCATCAAATCAATATAATAATTAAATATATAACAAAATTAAAATTGTAAAAACTATATCTCAGATAAGTTTATTATAATCATTACACTTGGATAGATAATTCAAAGTACAAATAAATATTTTGATATCCGAAAACAATGAGTAAAAACGGAAAACATACATAAGAGTAACTACTATTCAAAATTCAATTAAATATGATAACATAATTATTATAATTTGAATAAAGTTAAAGTAAAAATAATTTCTAAAAATTTTCTAAATAAATGTGACAAACAGTGACTAAACAAAAGGACACGTATAACAATTACAAAACTACTCAACATTTAAATAAATGTGACAACAAAATTATTACACTCTGTATAGAGTTAAGTAAAAATAAATCTTTTGAATGTATAAAATAATAAGTAAACAACAAAAAAATCATTTATTCATTCAAATTTTCACATCTCATCATTCATTCACTGGAACTTTTAGGTTATGTTCTGTATATGTTTTGAGATTTAGAATGCATTTTGAGAATATGTTTTCATAATGTGATCAGAGATCAAGAATGCATTCAATATTCTGTAATTTATAAATTGAATCATATAATAAGAATGATATTCTGTAAAAAGTTAGATGTAAAATGTATTTTAAGTATTAAATGATCTTATTACCCTTTTGCTTATGAATAAGATTATATTCGAAATAACTAAATTTGAAATATTCCAAATACAACACAAATACAAACAATAAAGGACACTACATAAATTTATCAACCACGTCGTCCAGATTGTCCAACTCCACCACGATGCGCTCTCCATAATGTTTCACAAATGTTATCTCTTGTCATCTCCATGGCAACATCATAATGATAATTTTCTAGTTCTTCAAATCTTTCACTAGCTTGATCAATTCTATCATTCTTATTTTTATCGGATTTATCCAAGTTAGACCGATCATGGCTAGCATCTACATGACGAAGGAAATCATGTATGACAATGGTTGCAGAAATTAAAGATATCTTATGTTTGAATTTCAGGTTGTGTAGCATGTCATCGAGAATATGAAAACGTTTCTTCCATACACCGAACGACCTTTCAATAACCGTCCGAAGAGATGAATGATTGTGATTAAATAATTCATTTGGACTATTATATCCCGAAGCACGACGAAAATCGGGCATATGGTAACGCTCCCCGCGATATGGAACTAAATAACTCATAATATTGGCGAATCTCGCATCAACTAAATAATATTTTTCTGTAAAACAAACAAAATGAATAAAAATTTTATATCTATGCGAAGTTATACATTAATAAGATACATTCGGGGGGTTTAGGAAAATGATATGCATCATCTTCAAAACATCGGGAAAGCATCATATTGTCATGTGTAATTCCTTTAGATCCAACCATTACAAAAACAAATCGCATGTTAAAGTTACAAACAACAATAACATTTTGTGTTGGTTCGCCTTTTCTTCCTATGAAACGAATTTGGTCATGCTCTATTATTGAAGCCACACTGTGGGTTCCATCGATAGCTCATATTGCATCTTTAAAACATGGATAATAATTGGAATTTGACTGTAGATAAAGATGTACAGTCAAATTGTTATCTTTATATACAATCAAATTGGAATTTGACTGTATATAAAGATTGTTATCTCATAGTAATCTTCGGTCGGTGTAACTCATTTTGTTGACATCCTAAGACATGCCTTAAGAATATTGTGAAAAGATGTGTGAACGGTATCGATTCCTCGTTGGAAAAACTCTTGCATATCTCTGTTGCCTTGTGCTTTTCCTGTTATCATAAGAAACATATCAACTTTCTCTTTTACGTTTATATATTTTCTTCTCTCCAAACCAAATTCATTCACAAGTATGGCACAGAAGTGTAAAAAAATGGATGTGTTCATTTTTAGAGATCTATATGCCCTTACATCATGTTCGTTCAACATCGACAGAAACATTGCCCACCCACAAGTTGGTCGGTCATGTATTGGTTGTTTCACCATAAATCGATTATGGTACACAGCAACTCCTGCCATAGCCTCCTTACTCTTTCGGACATTTTGGCGAATACGTGAAAATCGTTCTTTTTCTTTATCACTAGAGGCACCATGATTGGAAAGAGATGAAGATTAACACATTGTATGGAAGAATGTTTTAAAACAACCCATGACAACCACATTTTATAGAATATTTTTGTGTTTCTTTCACGGATTCTGGGAAAATTGTGTTTGTTTAAATGTATTAAATAATAAATGTGTGTTTTTTTCACAGATCCCGGGAAATTGTGTTTGTTTAAATGTATTGAATAATAAGTGTGTGTTTATTTCCCGGATCCTGAGAAATTGTGTTTCTTTCAAGTTATTGATTCTATTGAATATCAAATGTGAGTTTGTTAATGTTTTGAAAAGAAAGCATCCAACATATAGCAAAAAGAAAATATCCAACATGTAACAAAAAGAAAATATTCAACATCAAACACAAATTCAACATTGACAATTGTTTTCAGAAGCACAAAAACTTCATAGCATTATAGAGTACTAACCCTTTCATTTCTTCGGTGATGTGGCATCAGAGCAACGTGATGAGTTTCTAGAAACTTTGTCATCGAGATATGACTCAAGCCAAGCTAAACGACTAGCATCATCGTAAATCAACATGAAAATTTCACGATAAGAACCTTTTGCGAAAAACTTCAAAGCTTGACACTATAATGGACCACCAGCTAATATACCAGGCATGGAATATAGAACTTCCATACATCGTTTGATATTATGTTCCTTCATACCTAAAATCTATTGATGATCAAACTCTGAAATTTCACTCATACGTTGGATGGAAGTGGTGATCTTGTCGCTATTGCTACCACGCCCAGTTCGTCTTCGTTTTTGAGTAAATGTTGATTTGTTTGTGGAAGAAGAGCAACCAATGTCTTCAGTAATCAACATCGTATCAGTGTGATTAAAAGTTGTCTCGTCATGAACTTACTCTGTGTCATGATTATATTCTTCAAAGTCAAAGTTCACACCTTCCAATCCCGACAGTAATATACATGAACTAGGCATGTACGAGTGAGTTCCCTCAACTATAATCCCGAAAAATAGTTGTTCTTGCATGTCTGGAAGTAGTGGACCTCTATTTCTAACGGTTTTAGCAGTTGTGCATCTCTACAAATCATATAATGAGTAATAAATAGTACAATAAGCTAAAAAATTATAATCAAATTATAAAAAAAAATATTTTAGTACCGTGATTGTTGTGGTTCCTTTTTAGGGGGTACTAACAGTTACCGGATTTTGAAAACCGGTTTTATTTGTTGTTTGTGGAGACAACTTGAAATATAGAAATGGAAAGAACACATGCGATTTTAGCGTGAAAAAACCCCTTAAGAAAGGGGAAAAAAACTATGTTGCCGAGAGGAGAACCTCTACGGCAAATTCATTAATAAACCAATGAAAATGTACAAAGGGAATAAAAGCAGCGAAAATGAAATTACAACGGCAAGGGTTCGTCCAAATTGCCCTCCAAATGGTCCTTTTGAGCTTATCTTTTTGCTCTGTATTTATAGAGGGGGAGATGCGTGTAATCCACGCCCTGTAACCACCTCTGACAATGTTGTTTGATGTTGTTTTCACATGCTGGAAAACGTGGTTGAGCCCGATGAGTGGAACGCATGCTGATGGGTCAACATCTAGTCTGCCGGGCCCTAAGCTGTCTACTGGGACCGAAGCTATCTGTTTGGCCCTAAGCTGTCTTCCGGGACCGAAGCTGTCTGTTGGGCCCTAAGCTGTCTTCCGGGACCGAAGCTGTCTTCCGGGACCTAAGCAGTCTGTCGGGACTGATCGTGTCTTTTGGGACCTAAGCTGTCTGCTTGGCCCTAAGGTGTCCTCCGGTACCGAAGCAGTCTGTCGAACACTAAGATGTCTGTTGGGCCCTATCCTATACTTGGTAATTTCAGCTGTTGAATCCTTGCTTGAGCCTGACCACATTCACCTTGGTTTAGAACTCATCATTGGTCCCGGTTTAATGGTTCTCAACAAGAACACATCTTTGGTACCCGGTTTAAGGGTTCTCAACAGTGATTTTATCATCCCACCAATCATTATTAGCTCGTAATACATTTGTCACTCTATCCCATACAACACCAGTGTTGGAATACAATTTTTTCCACGAAGTTCACTCCACTCGAAGGTCTCTGTACTTATTTTGATTTGTTGTAGAGTATATATGCAACATGTTTCTTTGTTAAACTTGTTAACAATGTTATCCCAACCAACTTTATTGAAGGAAGTGGTCGGTTTATTTCCCGCTTTCATCTCATCAACAGAAATGAAGATGTACATTTCCAACCGTGAATCTGTCCAGTTAGCTTTTTGTGCAGAAATCATTTCTCACTTTTATTGTTTCAAAATAAGATCGAAACAAAACCAAGACATGTAAATGCAAATGTCAATATTAAAACCAAGATATGTAAACTTGAAAGCATGAGAAAATTCATAAAAACACTCATACCATAATATGGTCATGAATATAAAACTGTAAACCATCTGATCTAGGATAATAGTTTTGATCCTTCATGAAAATTATGCCATAAAATAAATCCGCAGAGCTGAACAAAAAATGAGCAACCGAGGGGTTATGATCCTAATTTTGTATATTAGTACAAAATTGTAAATGTAAATGTACAAAATCCTAATCCGTAGGCATAACTCCCACACATGGTTTTAAAAAACCAGTCGAACCGGCCGGTTGAACTGGTTCAACAGGGAATCGCTCGCTCTACCGGTCCGACTCGAACCGGTTCGCATGTTATTTTAAAAACCGGTTTTGCTCTCTGATGAGAACTCTAGGACTGGGTACCCTGTAATGGGTGAGGTCTGATAACAGTTGGGCCGACTTAAATAATCAAAACGAACTCTTATAGCCCACTTACACCTTCAGGAAGATCGGCCCGAGGTTCATCACAAAGGACCGAAGATAACCTTAGTAAATAAAAGCGTTATCTGCCAGCTGGCTCCGGGGTTCGGTCCGAACGGTTACAAAACGGTTACAGGCTCACGCGTTCCACGCTTCGGGCCCTATCACGTTTATCATGCTTCGGGCCCGATCACGCAGACCACGCCTCGGTCCCAGCCTCGTTTTACATCCTGCGATAACAACCTCTAACAAACTTGTCAGAGGCGGTTACAGGACGTGGATTACACTCGCCGGCGACTCTATAAATACAGGGCAAGACGAAGGAAATAACATGACCCTTTGGACGCGGAAGAACATGTTGTTACTCTGCCGGATTCTTATCGCTTTCTTTACCTCGTCATTTTCATTAGTCTGTCTTGTGTAAAATGTTGAGTTATTTTATTAGTGAGCAGGCTAAGAGCATAATCAGCTCTTAGTCAAGTGGTTTTCACCCCAATTCACGGGGTTTCCACTATATATTGCCGTGCATTTATTTTGGTTTTTAGCTTTTGATCGTCTTCCACCTTTTAAAGAAATCAGAACCGAGTTCGTTTGTTGAACGAACCGGACGACTGTTGGTACCCCCTAAAAATGGACCATAACACTCTCCTAAAAACCTGGTTGTACATGTATTTTCACCCAAAAACCGGTTTGCATTGAATATTAAGATTAAATTTAAACTAAAAAGTAATTTTTTGAGTCTTGGTTCTATCATTCCCTTTCTTGATAAAAACATTAATTATGAAGCTAAAATTGTAGCTATTGAATTCCAAAAGCAATTGTAGACTTTGGTTTGTATTAAACTTTTTTTAATCTAATTGCACTTTTTAAAAATTTAATTAGAGTTATTTGTAAAGAAATATATACATTTTTTGTTTATTAACATTATTATTCATTTTTCTATTAAACCGATTCAAACCGATCCGACCAGTAAAATATGTTTCCGATCCGCCGGTTGGACCGGTTTTTAAAACCATGCGAGTCCCACATTCTTATTCTTTGGTACAAGAATCACAATTATTTAAATGTAAATGTCAATATTAAAACAAATGTTACTTTTAACAACAGAATCTGAAATTTTAGAAACTATTACCTGTAGAATGAGGCAAAACATATACTGATTTTAGAGAAATTCTATGAGGAAAATTGTTTAACACAATATATTAGAGATAAAAGGAATCTTGAATAAGCGAGACTCAACAAAATCAATAATCAATTTAAGTCAACAAAAGACTGATTTAATAAAACCTATCTATAACCCGAATACAAAACAATAATCTAGCAAAATTCTCAACAAAATCATGACATTCATGAAATTCTCAACAAAATCGAAATTCTCAACAAATCGAAAACGAACTCGAAATTCTCAACTGAAAACGGAGTCGAAATTATCAACAAAATCGAAAAATTGAACAAATTGTAATTTCAATGTATCAAAATATGAATCCTTTTAAAATGATGAACAAAGAACACAATTTGGATGATACATTTAGTCGAACAGTTAGCAGACAATGTATCAAATATTTGAAAATAAACTCAAGATTCATGAAATCCAAAGACACAACAGCTAACATAAAACAGAAATGAGCTGAATCACAGAAACACAACTAAGAAAATGCAACATCAATCATGCAAAATCCCCAGGAGATCTTCCATTTGAGTTCTCATCAAAATCATGAAAACTTACGGAAAATGTCCAAATTCCGGTGACTTCGATCAGCCTCAAGTGATTCAAGTTGAAAAGAAACTTTGAGAATGAATCCGATGGCTTACCAAGGACACTTTAAATTTTTAGGGTTCAATGACAATAACATAAATGGAAATTGAAGAACACATTCTGCATTTTCAAATCAACCTAAAAGGGTGATTTTGTATTCTATGTATAATTTATCATAATGCGAAAATGCATTCTCCGTTGTTGACAAACTTTAAACCGGGTACCAATAATGGATTCTTGTTGAGAACCATTAAACCTGGTACCAACGAGGAGTCCTAAGCAAGAATGAAGGTAGTCAGACCCAATCGAGGATTCGAGAGCTGAAATTATCAAGCAGACTGATCGGTCTAGGCAAACAGCTTAGGGCGATCGATCCCGGAAAACATATTGTAATAGAAATTAACCACATTACAAAAATATAGGTTTGACAATTATCCCTGATATCATTAATTTTATAAATTAAAATATTTCTAATTTCACAATATTATATATAAGTCTTCAACTCTAATCCCACCATGAATAAGTAGACAACTTACATTCCCTTTCAACTTAATACTATAATTAAAATAAAAAATTACGATATTATTAAATTAATCAATTAAATACGTATATTATAAACAATTCAACCAAATAATGGTACATTAACACATAACTTTTGATTAAATCTTAATATCCTTCCAATCCGTAAAGAAAACCAGCGTATCTCTGGTGATCCTGCCCTAAGAAAAACACGTCGTTCATCCTTTTAAAAGCATGCCACGTCAGCAGGCTATCCGAACCGGCTTGGTGGCATTTGCCGACGACCCGGTTCACGTTTAGTGCGTTAGCCATCCGGTCAAGTCCGCCGTACAAGCTCTCGCAGAACCGTGCCATATACTTAACATCGTACACTTTTCTCCCAAATAATGCCCTGAGAACCGAGAGGAACTCGGCCAAACCGGTGGGTAGATGGCGGCGCGTGAGGATTTTCACGAGATACCCGAAGTCGTACGCGCTGTGGAACGTTACCCAGCTGACGTCTTCGTTGCATATCAAACCAGAGCACATCATAAGCTCGCCGAACCGCACGGAGTCAATCCCTTCGTTGCGGTTCCTATCGAAATCGATACCGTGAGCACGCAGTAAATTGATGGAGTCCGGAGCGTGTGGATCACGCGCAACATCGAAATCTGAGAAATTAAACTGCCAGATGAACCGCTCGCCGGAACCCAGATCAGGGAGATTTCCATTGGCATCGGAGAGCGTGAGGCCGAGCTGTATAATGTTAAGTGCATCCACGTTGGATTTCAAGGTTTTATAATGATCAGTAGAGGAAGCTCTCCACGGCTGCCGCGGCGGAAGCTTAAATATAACTCCGGGGAACTCAGTATCCATCGCCACAAAAGGGTAAAGATCCACAAGACCCGAGATCAACCCGAACTCAAATTCAAGATTTTGGGACCAAACTTCACGGATTTTCACTGGTTTGTTATCTTGAAAAGCTTCAGAAGCCATTCTTACCGGAAAATGAGAACAGAGATCAGAAGCCTCGAAATCTAAGAGACAGTGTGAACTTAGAAGAAGAATTTGGAGAAAGCTTTATAGAGAACATCATAAGAAGGTTCTGAGAAAATAGAATCAGTGTGAGAAGTTTGACTGGGCAGAGTGTCAGTTAAGAAATTCAAATCTCTGCTGAATTTTTATTCCAAGTCAACAAAGAACTACCACCGCGGCGGCCATTGCCGTGTCCGCCTAAACTTAAAATACTATAAAGTTGGAGGACTCAGAAAAAAACTTCACACATAGCAAGGCCCAAATCGCAATTTACAGATTCTTTTACATTATTTTCATTTTTCAACAGAACTGGAAAATCGTATATATTTTATTTATTATATCTATCACCATTATTTTTGCTCGAAGTAGGGGAGCGATTCTCTGGGATAGCCACACGTGCACCGGAAACAATCCTATCCCTTAAATCTTTGATCATCTTGTATCTTTCCATCTCCTCTTTATCCTTCATCTCATGTTGATACCTATCAAAATTCTCTCTACAAAACTCCCATTCTACGCACCGTTCCTCTGGTTTCGATTCTTTTACATTGCTACGATTCGTCGAGACTCCTTCTCCGATCATTTCGGTCCGTTGGATTCCCTTGTTCAAATCTTCTACATTCAATTCAATGGAATGAAGCTCACTCTCTTCTTCATCTTCATACTTGTAAGCTCCCGGAAGAGTTTCCCTCAAATATTTCTCGAGCTCTACGATTTTATCGCAGCTTGGAGAATGAACCGTGTTTACTACCTCATTTGGACCTGCATTCTCATCCTCAAACTTATACTTAGCCTCCGAAAGCTTAACTTCGACATGTTCATCACGTATAAGGCCTGCGAGATTGACCATTTTCTTCTGCTTCATCTTTTCAACTTTCTTGGTTGCATTTGAAAGAGATTTCTTAGTTTCAGCAAGTTCATAGCTTAGCTTATCATTGAGTCTCTCTATATGTTGCCTCATCTTCTTTTCCGTGTCTAGCTCGCTTATAACCGATGCAATTGCACTACGGATCCTACCTTGTTCTTTCATCCTCCATATAATCTTCTCCTTTTCAAATTGTCCTAACAGAAGCGTAATCTCCGACTTGTTAGACTTTTGTTCATCGAGTAAGTTTGTGACATCGATGAACATCCGGTTGAGTTCCAATCTCAATGCAGAAAACAAAGACGAGACTGATGTATTCTCATGATCAAAATCGCACACTCTACTCATCAATGTGATTAGCTCTTTCGAAGTTTTAATGCCATTGTAGAGATCCTTTAACCAGTTAATCGATCTAGTAGAGTTCCTCTGCGACCCGTCAACCTGTAAAAACTCAATCTCTCAACAATATATAGAATTTCAAGATTCAATGGACTACAAGAGTGTTCAGTCCATAAAAGCACATAAAAAAGACTGGATCAAGTCAATTACTTATGATATCATATCTCTTATAAACTAGAATTTTTCTACTGCACAACACAAGAAGATATAATACGAAGCGAAGATTAACATATCGAAAGACACGATAAGCAAGTTACAAAGCCAAATTTCATATCTGGCTTATGTGGATCCCATAACATTAAGCCATGTTCCCAATTCCACTAATGTAAAACTTGACACTTTGTCATTTTCTTAACAATCCAAGAAAGAAAGGACAATATTGTATTGATCAACAAAATAGAACGTGACAGGCTGCTTCCAACTAGAGAGAAAATAATAGAATACAAAACACTTGGCAATCAACAAGGAGAAAAAATGAGTGGACAAGATTGCTTTTAATCAACAAGTAAAAATACCTCAACAAAGCAACTATTTACAGATTTGATGCCTTCATTCTGCAGAAGCTTCACTGAACCACAATTTGCTCTTCTTCTCTGCAAATTTTCCTGTAAATGTAATAAAATCAGCTTAAAAAACACTAAAGTTGGTGTTTCTTTATGAATCCCACCTGTGAAAGAGAATTGTGAGGGAGATGAGATGAACAAGGAAGCATTTCTTTTTCTTTTTTGAAGATTTTTGTATTTGTGCCTTCCTCTGCGGTTTCTCTTTTCATTTTAGGGGAATGAAACGCGTTCATTTCCCAGAGAGTTGCGGCTAATTTGCGTGCAGAAATACAAGAATCCTTTCCTCTTTCCCCACTCCAGTTCAATGAGAATGATTGATTATTTTCCATTGAAGGAGATTTTGAGCTTAGTAGCTTCCACATTGGAACAGAAGTAGTGGATTTTCTAGCTACTAAAACAGAGCGCTTTAAACGATAATTTGATGAAGAAGAAGACGAAGAACAACCCCTCTTTCTCACTTTGCATTTTCTCCGCACAATTTTACCGTCAAGATTCATATTCTGCCTCCACATCGTAGGGCATACAAAATCTCAAACAAATTGAAAAAGATCTGAAAAACCCAGAACACCCACAAGCTTCAAACCATTTAAAAAAAAGCAAAAAGAGGGCTTTCTTGAATCTAGAGCAAATGTCTCCTGGAAATTGATTCTGTTTAAAATCCCAATTATCTGATTTTGTAACTAAATAAAAAGGGAAAAAAGTGGAAGAACATGTGAAGAGTTGTTGTGAAAATGGGACGCAATTATCTGTCAAAGCTTCATCTTGAAGAAGAATTTTGGGGAAAAAGTTAAGAAAGCAAGCAAAAGCTGGATTTCAGGGTGAAGAAAGAAAGAAAGAAACGGGGAGTTTAAGCAGTGAATCTGCTACACCACCTACCTTTTCATTGGAGAAGGAAAAGCTTTGATTGCCACACACACACAAACACCAGACAAAGTTGAAGCTTAAGAACACTGTATTTAAGGTTCCTATGAATAGCAGGTGAAACCCATGAAGACAATGACCTGCACAATAAATTTCTTGTTTCTTTTTAAAATTATTAATAATAAATATTTATTCCAGATAAAAAATCGAAGTGCACGTGTTTATGGGTAATGACCGTTTGAGCAAACTTTTTCATATATTTATCACTAAATTTAATTTCATTATATTCCGAGCTAAATAAACATAGTTTTTAAAAAACTATTTATAATATTATATAGTTACAACATATATTATATATCAAATATTAGGGTTATGAAATTGAAACTGTTCGTATTCAAAATATGTTTGATTTGTATATGATCGTCGTCCATTAGAATATAAATATTAATTTTTTTTGAACATTTTTCATGTTGGTTTATAAATTGAACAAATATAAATATTTTTGTTAACAATTGTAAATATTTGTGAAGAAAATGCATTATGGTATTTATATTTAATATAAGTATATTATTAAATTTTAGATAAATATAATATATCATTATTCACATCATCTCTATATTTTTTTCATTTTTATAGAATTACATGTATATAATTATTTTTTCTTATTTTATTTAAATATAAAATTATATTCTTTTTAAATTTTCAACATCAAAAATCAATTTTAGTATATTGAGTTTCAATATTATAAATTAGAAAAAATTTGAAGAAATCCTTAAACAAATTATTTAAATGAATATGAACATTCATATAAGTATAAAATAATGTTCGGACATGAATATTATTCACATAAATTACAACATACATGCATTATTCGAATAAAAATATGAACAAATATTAACATAGAGACTTCAGTTCATTCGAATCGAATATTAATTCTATCAAAGTTATAATTGTATCATAAAAGTCAAACAATTCTAGTGATCTCATATAACCTAAAGTTCTGCACACGGGTAAATTTTAACGTTGCATCACTAGACATTCTCGTGATTTATGTAATTGTCTTAAAAGTAGGCAATTTTGTCAATTTTTATTATTTAGAGAAAAAGAATATAAGATCTTTAGATGAATTAAATTTGAGCAATTTTGGAAATGTTGACAATTAGGAAATAGAGTTGAATGTTGTTGTAGTAGTGCACACAAATTAAATGTTATTTGTGAAAATTATATGTGCATTAAATGCAAAGTGCAATAAAGGAAGTTTCGGCATTCAATATCAATAGTGCCTGCGCCTTTTAATTATATTAATTTTGATTGGTATTTAAAAAATATATCAATAGATACGAGTATTAGTGGAACGGATCAAATTAAATTTATTTGATTTGGAAAAAAATATATATGAAGTTTGTAAAATTATTAATCTTGTTTTTAAAAAATATTAAGAATGAGTTAAAAATTATTTATTTTCTCTAGTTTAATAATTAAGTTTATTTTATTATTTTGATACAAAATACCAATATGGATAGTCTAATATATCAAAATGTACTATTTTTTAAAACATTGAATAATATAATTATGTTATGTTCTGGAAGAGATGTGGGAATGTATTTTAGGTATGAAAACGTGTTTTAATTAATTTTATAGAACAATTACCGGATTGCATTGTGTTTTACAGAGAATGTATTTTTGCATTATGATTAATTATAGATAGAATGCAAAATCACTCTTTTAGGTTGATTTGAAAATATAGAATGTGTTCTTCTATTTCTAATTACGTTATTGCCCTTGAACCCTAAAAATTTTAAGTTTCCTTAGTAAGCCACCAGTTTCATTCTCAAAGTTTCTTTTCAACTTGAATCACTTGAGGCCGATCCAAGTCACCGAAATTCGGACGTTGTCTGTAAGTTTTCATGATTTTGTTGAGAACTCAAATGGGTTTTCGATTTAGTTGAGAATTTCGACTCCGTTTTTAGTTAAGAATTTTGAGTTCATTTTTTATTTTGTTGAGAATTTCATGAATGCCATGATTTTGTTGACAATTTCGTTAGATTATTGTTTTATATTCGGGTTTTATGAAGGTTGGATTAAATCAATCTTTTGTTGTCTTAAAATGATTATTGATTTTTCTGAGTCTAACTTATTTAAGGTTCCTTTTATCTCTAATCTATTGTGTTAAACAATGCGTGTGAACTTTATGAATGAGATTTGTTGTCATGATATTTGTATTATGCCTTATTGTACCAGAGTTTTTTGAGTCTACTAGCATTCTTATTGATATTGATATTTTTATTTTAATTATTGTAGAGTTGTATCATTGCATTATTATTAAATTATTTTAATTGTTATTGATATAAATAGAGTACAAATTATATATTTTATTATATCAATAATTTTAAAATTATTATAGCAATTACAGGTTTCAGGGGGAAAATTTATATATTCAAGAGAGTACTTGTATCTAAAGAAGTTGTGTCATTTAATACAAGTACAAAATAATTGTTGTGAGTTTAGATGAATGTAACATACTGTGAGGTGAACTGATCGTAATTTAAAAAAACTGTTTTTGAAACAGCGGTGCAGTGATTGTGATGTTATAAAATGATTTTTTTACCCTTGTTTTTAAATAATTGTTTATAACTTAAAAATTATATTTCATATTATTTTATGATTAATTCGTTATGTTAAATCTACATTTTTATAGTTTGAACATATATATTCATTATCAAAATTATTTTTTTAAAAAAATAAAATATAATTTACCATGGGGAAAATTAACATTTGATAAATGCGTTCTGGTGGTCGTTAGGTTAAACCAACTATGAACTTATCGTTGTTTTCTGCGGTCGCACAAACACAGTTATTAATAATGTTTGGTTAAAATAGAATACAACTACCGTACGTTCGCGTTACCGCACGATGGACTGAGTTTCCAAACAACATTAATAAATACTTTTATTATATTATTATTTTTAGGTGATTTATAATCTTTTCGCATTATAATATATTAATATTAAAACACATTTAACTAATTATATTAAAATTATTGATATAATAAAATATATAATTTATATTGTGTAATAACAATTTTATAAATTAAAATAATTCAATATATTAAAATAATAAAATCAAACTTACATACAAAAAACAAAAACAAAAAGATAAAATTAGTACTATAAAAAAAATGTATAATCTGACTGATGTTATTAAAATAATAATTTAAAAAGTAATGTTAATTTTTAATTATATCGAATTGACACCATTAGTATATATTTTTACTCTTATTGTACGTATTAAGTGCCCGTTAATCATACAACTTTTATTTGGTGTAGGCTTTTGGACCGTTCATCTCAATCCCTAGTAGTTAAAGTGGTGTTAGAGGGGGCCCACTTCATCATTAAATTAATCAAATTAAACTTAAATATTAATTTAAGGGAACATTTCATTTTTAGTCATTTATAGTAAAAATTTAAATTACAATATAGGGTTATCCATTTATATTCAAGAGCAAAATAGTAAAAATCAAGACTAAACCTATCACTTTAATAACATTATTTTAGGGCTCAAATTTGCCTCCAAAAGATAATATCATTTCAATTGCAGTTCAAGTTCATCTTAAGTACAATAAAAGGTTATCCACTAGTATTCAAAAGTAGATCAAAGCTAAACCCACTAACTTTAATAATGTTAAAAGAAAAAAATATAGAAAGTGTGATTTTTCATGATACACAAAATACAAGCTTAATTACGATGTAATAATCGTTAAAAAATCACGATTTCATCACAAATGTTAAAACCAACTGTGGTCTTATCATGATTTTGAAAAAAACTAATTTACCCTTACTTCTATTAATTATAATACAATTCTATTTATTATTTTTTTATAAATAATGATATATTAATATTTTTACATAAATCACGATAACAATATCACAATTTTACTAAACATATATAAAAATTCACGATTATCATATCTCACCACACCTCATCAAACTTCAATTTGAAAAATTTGAACCAAACAAACCCAAAATCAATTTGACGATGTCTCGTAGCCATTATTAAAACTACACACCTTCAATTATTAGAGAAACTGAAACTACACAAATTAAATACAAGAACTTGGGCCTAAAGCCCATTAGATAGGTCCCGTGGACCAATACATATTAAAGCCCAAACGTAATTTCATTCAAGCTTAGCATCAATTCTAACAGTTAAACACTACAGAATTCAGATCCTTGTCGTTGAAAAGTTGGAGTTTTGGTCAAATAGAGCACAGGGCCTGAAGGTGATTATGATTTTGTGGTTTTGGACGATTTCGTAGAATGCTTTCAAGGGATTGGTATACGCCAAATTTCATCTTTGTTTCTAAATTCTAGTGACTCGTATGGTTTTCCTCTATTCATGGTGCTTTGAATGGATTTTATTTATACTGCAATTGAATATAATGCTGCGTCGTATATTGGGATCCATGAAAAAGGCTTTGATTGCTTCATTTTATTACATAACGGAGTTCATTGGTACTCTCAGAGCTTCTCTGGAAGGTAATGTAAAAATTGGTTCAGTAAACATTAATTAGGGTTTTGCGGGGGGGACCTTTCTGCATCACTGTCGTAATGTTTCTTCACTTGCCAGATTGTCATTATTGCTTTGATTTGACCAGTTTATGATGTCTTCTGTTGATGAATTTAGACATATGGATTCACATTAGGATCTTGAATACTTAGCAAGAATGCTATTTTCCTTCCTAGTAGCTGAATTCTGATAACTTCATATTTACATTTAATTCTTTGTATTTGCATTAGTTTTGATATGAAATAAATGTATTTGTAGGATAGTAAATAAAGCCAAAAGGAAGAAGCGTAAGGAGCATTAATGGAGTGATCATAAGTCAAAACATCCATCTCAACAATTTGCTTGCAGGGTAAAAGCTAATGAAAGCAATATGAACCAGATCAATGAATAAAAACTCGGGATTATTCGTACACCTGGTGATGAGGCTGATGAATAATCCAAGCTCGGAAGATAACCTTGTAGCCCAATATTATACACAGGAGAGCCATTAGGATAGAACAATCCATAGTTCCTCTCAGAGACTGGACCTGGCTTTAAATCCTCATTAAATAGTGCAAAAACATATATATCCAACGGCTGTGAAGGCCGTGCCGGAGTTCCTTGATTCTGTTCAATAAGTTTGATCAGATTCCCATTATACAATTGAGCATTTTCAAGTGTAGCTCCTGCTTCATTTTCATCTCCTTTTGAAGGCCACCCTGTTTCAGAAACCATAACTTTTACATCTGTGTGGCCTAATGCTTTGACAGCTGAATAAACTGCATCAATCTGTGCAAACAACATGTTGTCATAGTGTAAACTTGTCATGGGATCAATAGTTCCATTATTTGGCTGAAAAAGTGCATAGCTCAGTGATATCTCTTCAGGGTTATCTTTATAAGCAAAGAAAGGATAAGCATTTATAAGAAAAGGCGATCCAGAAAGAAGATGAAAATCCAAAATGCTCTTTATATACTCTATAAGATCATCTCTGAATGCACCCGCAGAAGGAGGAAAAGAATTCGACAATATACCGAATGAATGTGCAGTCGTAACATGAATCTCATGGCTCAAACTAAGGTTTTCAAGAACTCCATGAACTGTCTTCATTGCAGGTAACAGTAAAGATATTAACTCTGTATTATTTCCCGTTAATACTTCGTTCCCTACGGTGATGCAATTTATTTTTGTTCGAGGGATAAAAGGCTTTACTTTCTGTTGAATCCATTCTTGAGCTTGATTTGGATCAGTCATAATCTTGAGATATTCATTTCCCAGGCCAATTACAAATTCAACATCTGAGTCTGAGAATGCTGATAACACATTAGGATCTGCATCATATAGCTTCACTCTTGTTATGTTTAATGATCCTAGAAGAAATGAAACTCTTGATGGATCTGGGAGATTATTCGCAATTTGTCCATAGTTTATTCCTAGCCCCGAGCCTCGGATTCTCCTCGAAGAATCTGTCAATCGAAACAAACAAGGTATTAAGATTTAAGATACAGAATTTTATGCTAAATTCTCAGATATTCTAATCTTTGTTGAGTTTCCATACAACACAAGAACTTCAGTTCTGTGTTTTCGATCCGTTCGAACCGATTCATTTGCTACAGCAGAGCATTATTACACAGGCAGAAAGTTTTAAGACAGCATATTTTGATGACAATGAAATGGAAAAAGAAGAAGAAGAACCTGAGAGAATCAGGAGGAAGAGAAGGGGCCGGAAGAAGAAAGCCATATGAGTATGCCTGCAACAATACAACTTTTAAGTATTTAATGTGAGTGTTCGTTCCCATAAAATTTTTTGTTGTTTCTACGACTTTTCCATAAGTATATTATGTAATAAAATAGGGGAAGATAAAAAAAGTAGAAATCTTTCAAAATCAACTAAAACTTTATTGTGGTCAGCTATAAGCTTGAAGCCTTTATTCTTATTCTTCTATAAAGTTCACTCACAAGTCACAAATATGCCTAGTTTCTCCATATCCAAGATTCTTACAAAATTGGAGCCTCCTTTTATTTTGTCTTGTTTATCGTTTATAAACATAAATTATTGAGAAAATTGCATGGTTAGTTTTTCAAAGTTTCGTGATTTTGGCAAATTTAGTAATCAAATTTTAATTTAACATATTTAGTTATCATACTCTTTCATAATTTTAACAAAAACAGTCTCAAAATTTTCAAAATTTGGCAAATTCGTCCCAAAATTTGAGGACAAATTTTATCATACACATTAAACTTTGATTATTAGATTTGTCAATATTTATAAATTATGAATATTAGTTTTTCCAAAAAACAAAGTTGGATTAATTTTCCATTCAAAAAACTTTAATGACTAGTTTTACCAAATATTAAGAAACCTTGAGAATCTAATTTGTCAAATTATATAAAATTATTATAATCTAATGGTACGGACTCAGACAATTGATTAAAGTAGTATCAATTTAACCATAATCAAAACACTCTCCATAACAAACAAAAGAAAGAAAACTTTAAAAGGAAGAAAGTGCTGAAAATAATACCCCTAAGCCACATTGATCCAAGTTCCATTGATGATTCAAAAGCACAATCTCAGTAAAGTTCAGTCTCCTTGTGAGTATGGATCACACAGTCGGAACTCGGATACGATATACATGTCAACACATACCCCGCTTCCATCTGAGCATCGTCAAGAAACGAGCCATCGGATTGGTCGACTGAGCCAGTCACTATTTTGCCAGCACAAGTGGAGCATGCTCCAGCTCGGCATGAATATGGAAGTTCAAATCCAGCTTCCTCAGCCGAGTCGAGAATGTAAGTATCATCTGGTGCATCGAATTCGAATTGGATACCTTCGGGACTAATCAACTTCACTTTATATGTTGCCATTGCTGAAGCTCTGAAGTTGGGGTTTGCTTTCAAACCAAAAGATTTGGTAATTCTTTTCAAAGATCCTAGTGATGTTGTGCTGTTTTTAAACAATGTAGCCGGGACTCGGGCCGGTTGGGAAACTCCGAACACAGCAGTTGGAATACCTGAAGCTGCCATTCCACCTGCAACATGATTAATTCACTATCATGGATCAAAATGTAAAATACGATGATGATACAACATATATGTGGTTGTTTCCGAGGTACGAGACGAAAATAATAAAGCGGATGCTAGGATTGAAACAATGCGATTAATATTTGGAGCGATATGAAAAGAGCAAGCATTTCAAATATTTTGCTTCACACTAAGCTTCAAAATATAAATCCAATGTGATAATAATGAGTTTGTGATACAATCACATTCATTTATTATCTACATACACTACTGTGTAGTTAAAGGAATTTAATTAAACTGAACAATAACAAAAAACAGAGCAATATGATTCAATTAAAGGTTGATATTTCCATAGGATTCAAATACAGAATAGCAGAAGTTAATATCAATACACAGAAATTAAACAACACAGAATAGCAGAACAATAACAAAAATCTGATGCAATTTCATTAACAAGCTGAATACTGAGATCACACGGTGGCGAAACCCATTTTCAAGAAAGAAAAAAGATGTATTTTTTTAAAAAAATACACACAGAATGATAACATGCTTCAGTCAGATAAAGATCTGTTGAAAAGTTTCAGTCAATTATGCGAAAAAAAGCTTCAAAAAAGAAGAGAATTAAACGCCAGAACAAGCAAGATTGCCGTTAACTCGAAAACACCCAATTTTGAATTTCCATACACTCATAACTTACAATCAGTCTTTTTTCTCCAATACCAAAAAATATGATAAATCTGACGGAGATACCCCGAAGAAATAGGAAGATTCACGAAACCTAAAGCTGAACAGTTTGAAATAGGAAGATTCACGAAGTAGACAAGGAAACCACCTTCTATTATGAGGTGCAAGCAGTGGTGGCCCAAATTGATAAACCCTAACTAAAATAAAAAGATTATTCTAAACCTAAATTAAATTTTAAAAACAATGACTATTTTAGTACCAGTTTACTGGTTTTGTTAAATTTAATTATCATATTTTTAATGATTTATTTCTCGTAAATTCTAATACGAAATCTACTATATTAGATTTAAAGTTTTGGGTTTTATTTTATAAACGGGAACAGAGAAGAAAACAAAACCACCATAAAAATACTGCACTAATTTGATTTTATAATAAAATAAATAAAATTGAAACTCTTATCAAGCCAAACTCCAGAACGGATGGTCGGATGTTCACTTGAAACAAATGGCTTGTGCCGCTGCAACGTCAGTGCGTCTACTCTTTCCCGATACCTACGCTTATCGGAATCGCAGACAACTCCGGGAGACAACGCGAGCCAGACGTTGCACGGTTTCGTGCTGCGAAACGGTGGTTGAGATGGCGGCGGCGAAGACGACAGTTGTGAGTAATGGTAATGATACACTTCGGATATGCAGAGTGCTCAATGGCATGTGGCAGACTAGTGGAGGATGGGGAAGAATTGACCGTAATGACGCCGTTGAGGCTATGATTCGATACGCGGACGCTGGACTCGGAACCTTCGATATGGCCGACCATTGTAAATAGCTTTATTCCTTTTTCACATTTTTCATGTTAGATTAGGAAATTGGTCATCTTTGTATGTGGATTTTGCTCTACTTTCTCCCTAAGAGTCATTTTATAGAAGAGTTTTATAAATGCGAAAAGATTTTGGAAAGCAATTTGCTTGCTTGTTAACGTTGGACCCAAATGAGAGTTGAAGTGATAAATGGGAGAGATTCATTGGAAATCTGCAGAATCGTTAATTTGACATCGCAGGTGAGCTGAGGCTAGAAGAACTGATTCGACAATGCAGTCGAATCAATGCTTCGCTATGCTGATTATTCACTTAGAACATTTGATTTGCATGATATGTGTTTAACACCTCACATAACTATACTTTGAATTAGTTCATGGTTCTGTGTGTTTGTCATATGTTTCTTCATATAATATACCAAGTTTGAAAGCTTTATTATTGAGCTTCTCATATGTTTCTTCGTTTAACAGATGGACCAGCTGAAGATCTTTATGGTATTTTTATAAATCGAGTTCGTAGAGAACGACCTCCCGAGTATCTAGAAAATGTGAGGGGGTAAGTACACCACTATTTCGATGTAAAGCAACAGCCCTCTTGGTTGTACATGGCAACACAACAACAGCAGTTTCAGTTTTTTTCTCTTCCTAGTTTTTTATTTATTTTTTTGCAAAATGGAGGCTTACAAAATGGGTTCCCCCACCAGTCAAGATGACTGCTAGCTTTGTTCGTGATAGCATTAATGTTTCACTTAAGAGAATGGATGTTGCCTCTTTAGACATGCTCCAGTTTCATTGGTAAGGATTATCTGTTTTACGTTATCTATAATTTTAAGATGTTGGTTATAGTGTGTATCCACTGACGTCTACTTTGTTGCCATAAGCTCTTTGCTAACATATGTGAAAATATTTTCAGACACTTTTTACATTATTACGTAACACCATTGTCTTGTTGTTGATGAATTTGTCTGAACTGAACCAGGTGGGACTATTCTAATTCAGGCTACCTTGATGCTCTTAAGCACCTCACAGATTTGAAAGAAAAAGGTTCAGCTGATTGTTTTGTTTTTTTATGCACGCTTTGTTTCGAATACTAGAGACAAAAGTGTTCTTTCTTAATGTAAGTGAATATTTGGAGGTAAGTGTGTTGAATTTCTAGAGTCAGATCAATTTATGTGGAGAATGTATATATCGGAGAGAAGAGACTACACAGTAAAAGACTTATAAACACCTCTTATAAACCAATCCAAACTACGTCTGGTCTCCGATATGGGACAATTGTCATATTTAACAATGTACTGATCACGCAGGTAAAATTAAGACAGTAGCTTTGACTAATTTTGATACGGATCGCTTACAAAAAATTCTTGAAAACGGAATTCCTGTTGTTAGCAACCAGGTAATAAGTCTTCTGATTATCTCTATGTTTTTTTACCTGGTTTTAACTTTGAACCTCATCCTCTATGCCATGCACCTTGAACTCTCTGTTACCATTTCAGGTACAGCATTCCATTGTTGATATGCGACCTCAAAAAAGAATGGCTGAGCTTTGTCAGCTCAGTGGAGTAAAACTTATAACGTAATCTCTCTTTTACTACAAGAGATGTCAAAACACCCCTCAAAATGCTTTGTTTTGCAGATACGGAACCGTAATGGGCGGACTATTATCCGAGAAGTTCCTCGACACAAATCTAACTATCCCTTTTGCTGGCCCTCCATTGAACACCCCTTCACTTCAAAAGTACAAAAGGGTATGTGATGCTGCTATTTCTTAGCTTATCAAACTAGAAAACGATCTCCGAAAACACAGATGATTGATGCTTGGGGTGGATGGAGTCTTTTCCAAACTCTACTACAAACCCTTAAAGGAATAGCCTCTAAACACCAAGTTTCAATTCCTACAGTCGCTGTTAGGTACATTTTGGATCAGGTAACTTGCTAATCCTGTCCAAATTCGTTTGTATCGTTCATTTGGATTCGCTCGTTACACCGGTATTTGTATCTCGTTGCAGGATTGTGTGGCTGGTTCAATGATAGGCGTTAGACTTGGCCTCTCAGAACACATCAAAGATACTAATGAAATTTTTTCAATGGCTCTTGATGAAGATGACAAAGCTACAATCTTGCAAGTTTCCCAGAAAGGTAAAGATCTCATTAAAATAATTGGAGATTGTGGAGATGAATATAGGCGTGTATGAACAACCATATATGTAACATCATAAAATTCATTTTTTACAAATGCTTTTTAAGCAATGTTTTAAAAACTTGTATCGATTGGTATATAAAATAAGTGTTGAATTTGTCCCACATTGCTTAAAGAAGTGGGATTCATTATATTTATAAGAGTGGAAATTCTATCACATAATGGTTTGATCAAGTATTTTAAATGTGTGGATTCCTTTCTCCCGTTCGTTCATGCTCTCATGTCGTAATTTCGGTTAGACTCCATAATTCTAACATGGCATCGCAGTTGGTTCGGTTCATTTCAATTCGTAAGTTCAAATATTATGGTTGAACTTGAGGGGAGTCTTGAATTTGTCTCACATTTTGCTTAAAGAAGTGAAATTGATTAGATTTATAAGAACAGAAATTCTATCTATAATGATTTAATCAAGTTTTTTAAATATGTAAATTCATTTCTTTAATCTCATTCGTTCACACTCTTCCGTCGTAATTTCTATCAGATTCTATAATTCCAATAATGAGCGTAATATATCGATATATCATATCTTTATCTGGTACAGTATGGGGGGGGGAATTGGGAATTATAAAAGAAATACAGTTATTAACTTAGGAAAATATATTCTCTATTTATATTATTATTATTTTTTAAAAAAAGTAAGATACAAAATTCTACAAACTTATATTTCTTTTTTTAAAAAAAAATCGATATTTTCCAAATCTCTAAGATTCAGTTGATATTTAGTAGAAAATTTAGATTATTTAGATATTGGATTATTAAAATAATATTGGGTATTTACTATTTAACGAATTAAGAACATGTAGAATGGGTAACAAATTATGAGGCTCTAGGTGTATAAGTGAAGGGAGTCTATATTCTGGTCAAATCGTCAGCTTTTGTCATAATTCTCCAACCATAATTTGCCACGTGTGAATCTTGTTCAACGCAACGAGTCATCCCAATCTCCTTCAAAAATAAATTTTCACTAAAGACAAGTTTTCCAATGTAATAGATTCATGCCACTTTCGCACCATAATTATTTGAATTTTTATATTATACCAAATCCTAATATTTTTTTGAAAAAAAATTGGGTATTTTTGTACTATATCACTCAATATAAAATTTTGTATTTCATGTCCAAAGTTTTATATAACGAAATTATGACTTACCAAAAAAAATTTTACCCACAAAAAACGATATGTTGACGAAGTCAGTTTTAATTGAAAAAAATGTAAAATACAAATATATTTTCTCATCGATGGAATTGATGGATAAGTGATACTAAAATTATTCAATAATAAAATAATATTATTTAAATAACATATTAGTACAATATGCATTTTAATATTTATAAATATCGGAATCATGAACAAATATGAAAATTTATATAAGAGAAAATTGCATAATTGATCCAAAGTTTGTAAATTACGTGGGAAGCTCTCGAAGTTTCAAAATCGTTCAAAAATGACCTTCGAGTAAATAGTAGTGGTTTTTTTCTTTTTTTCGTAATAGTAGTTTTGATCATTTATGAGTCATTTTTAAAATTTTCAAAGTTTGAAAACATAGTCATTACATCTTTTCAAAGTTAATTGGTCAAATATAAACTCTGGGGAAATTTAAAATATTAACGAGTATAAGGGTCAAATATAAACGGTTTTGGAAGTTTGGAGGTCAGCCATACAATTCTTAATTCTTGAGGACACGATGTTTACAACATTTAAAAATTTTGGGGTAAATTGTACATATTATATCAACTTCAGAGATTTTGTATATAATTTACAAACTTTATAGGTACCATCTTTGTAGTATTATAAAACTTATGGATCAAAAGATCAATTGTTTATATTTAATGAAACTTTATATGAATTTGTTTTTAGAAAATAAAATAAAAATAAAACTGGTGTAGAGTGCGAGTGAGTCAGTGGCTTGTTGTGTATGATTTGTCACTTTTCAGACAATTAACTTCCTCTTTTCTAATTGATCTTCTCTGGTTCGCGATCTGAAGAAAGTCCTTGCGATTGATTGATGTACTGAGAATACCCACACACCAAAACCTCCTTGACCTTCAATGGCGTCTTTCGGGACCGGGAGCAACAGTTTTAACCATATGCTATTCGGTGTCTCTCTCGGCGCTTTAAATGCCGCCGCCGCCTTACAGGAGGACCACAATCTTCTTATTCGCCGAGACAAATCTCACCTGCAGACTGGGGGCAAGAAGAGGGGTTTATTGGGTATCGACTTGAATGTTGCTCCGCCCGAGGACGACGGTGGAGATGAAGACAAACCGCTTTTTTCCGATGAAGTTACGGCCGTGAGTGAAGAACATTTTGAGGGGAATAATGGATTGCGCTATGAAGGAATGAAGGTTGAAGATGTGAATAATAATTCTTGTGGTGATTCGGATGAAGAAATAGGGGAAAATGACAGGAGGATTAGACGTTGGAATGCGATTCTTGGGGTAGCGGCGGAGTATGAAAAATCTCTTAATCGGAAAAAGAAAACGATTCCGATGACCGAAATGGAGAGACCAACGTCAAGGAAGAAGTCTTCTGATAAAGTCTCGTATCCCGGCGATTCCCACCACTCGCCGCCGCCGTCTCTCGTGGTTAGATCGACGAGGGGGAGAACCGTAGCCATGCCTAATAAGTATCGGGACTCGGTGCTCGACGGTGCGGCGGAGGCAGCGTTCCTTCGACACAACAGAATCGGGAAACCCGCCGCCGCCGTCGACGTATCCAGTAGCCGTCGAACCAGGTGATGATTGTGGCCTGTGTGCAGTTAATTTTTGTTTTAACTGAGCGGTGAAAAGTAAAAGAAAAATAAAAAATAGTAAATTATTTTTAATGTGATATGAATTCTGGTAAATTCGCCTTCCCTTTTAGGTCATAAGTTTAATCCCTCAGGTTTTATGAATAACCAGAGTATCAACGGCTTGTAAACCGTGGTATCTTGATCAAATCGACGGTTCTTATTTGTTCTACTTTATCCTATGAATTGGACCATGCTATTGTACTTTTGTTAGAAGTCTTGTTTTTTCATGGCTATTTTCCATTTCAGATATATATCCTATGAATTTATAGTTTTTAAGTTAAACTATTTAATATAGGTTAAATTTTGATTGAATTGGATTTAAATATATAATGTTATTTTTATATTTTTTAATTAAATATTAAAAAATTAGGAATTGTAACCGTTTTTTATAATTTAGGATAATTTTCTATGAGAAATGCAAATTTTATATTCATAGTTTTATTGTTTTGGTAATTTTGATCTCCAAAATTTTGGTCAAATCAATTCTCAAATTTTAGTATGTATATGATAATCGGTTCTCGGTTTTCAATTTTGCAACTTTTGGAGTCCCATTACGATATCTATTATCTATTGAACAGAACTTCTCATGGATATAGAGATCTTCGATTAAAATCAAATTCGGGTACTACTTTTGCCACTTTGATATTTAATTTGTCAAATATTACAAACTTGGAGGACAAGATTTATGAAAACCTTTAAGTTCGGGAACTATGTTGACTAAATTTATCAAAATTATAAAAGTTAGGGACTCAACTAAAGTCATCATTTTCTCGTTTTTTCCAGTCTTTTATGATTTTAAAGAAATTGATCGGTTCACCGTTGAACCAATCGAATTGCCCGATTAAATCCAAATTTTTATTTTGATTGGTTATATATTATTTACCCGTTTTAAATTTTCTCATATCGTTATAATGAGAATCTAAATTGGCTACATAAGTTTATTTTATTTATAACATAATTACAAATTAATGTGTATTTTGTAATGAATTAATCTAAATTCACAGAGTCATAGCATTTCCAAGAATATCTCCAATACAAACATATAAGCTTATTAGATGAACATGTTGAATTATTAATAGAATGTTGGATTTATAATATAAATAATTATGTGTTGAGAATTTTCTAATTTATAAGTATATTAAAAATAATTAAGTTAATTGGAATTTAAGTATGTGATCTTTATTATATTTATATTATTTTGCATCTATTTCTATGATGAGTTTTAGTATGAAACTTGTTATGGTCCCTTTTTAGGGGTACCAACAGTCGTCTGATTCGTTAAGAAACGAACTTGGTTATCATTTATTTACGGTGGGAAAACGATTAAAGAATGTAAATAATAAACGAGGCAAGACAATATAGAGTGGAAAACCTCGGGAAATAGGGAAAAAACTACTTGACTAAGAGCATGAAAAGCCCTTAGTCGATTCAATAATCAGATCAGAATTCATTACAAGAGTATCAGAAGTTTATGAAAATAACGAGGGATAAGAAAGCGATAAGAATTCCGACAGAGTGACATCATGTTCTTACGGGTCCAAAAGGTTCTCCTTGTTCCATCATCGTACTCTGTATTTATAGAGTTGAAGGTGTGTGTAATCCACGCGATGTAACTGCCTTTGACAAGATTGTTAGAGTTTGTTGACGCGCGATGTAAAACGTGGCCGGACCGAAGTGTGGTCTGCGTGATTTGGCCCGATGCATGGTAAAAGTGTGGAGGCCCGAAGCGTGGAACGCATGGGCTGTAACCGTTTGGACCGAACAGTAGGGCCACCTGTCAAACGCCGTTCTATTTTTCCAAGTCTATCTTCGGTTCCATCGCGGAATATCGGGTCAATTCACCTTAAATGTACTAAACGGGGTTGCGCGAGTTCGCTTCTATTACATGGGTCGATCCAATCGTTATTGAGTCTCACCCATTGCAGGGTACCTGGTCCTAGGATTCTCATCAAAACTATTATTGTCGTTAATAAATATGATTGTAGTTCTCAAATCATACGTACTTTTTTATATATATTCTTCATCGAAAGATTGACATATAAACCTAAAAGAATTATGTAAAAAATACGTAGTAATGTGGAAAAACAACCATTGGATTTACTTAACTACTTTGTTTTATTCAAGTGATTTTAAATTCATATATTTATTCTCAATAATTATAATCACAAGCTTTACTATCAAATAACTACTTCAAACAGAATTTTTGGGAGAATATTACAATGAACAAGATCGATTTAAATAATAAGCAATTAAGACATACTTATAGCAACTAAGAGATTAGATGTTTTAGTGAAAAATATAATCCTCAATCTCCCAAATGACCAATTCAACTTCTTTCGATTAAGAATACGTTGAAATTATAGAATCTGGTCGAAATTACGACAAGAATGTGCACGGATATAATATATAAGAGGAGGAGACTACAACGTAAAAAATTTGAACAAATCATTTAATATTGTTTCACTTCATTCTTATAAACAAATCTAAATTTCATCTCAAATCCAATGTTGAACAATTTAATATTTAAACTCATCTCATCAAGTCCAAATACCTAACAAATAACTTTTTTGGCTAAGTTGTGTGGAATACTTGAGATTGACATTTTGGCTATGGAGTATGGACTAACTAATAATTTAAAATAGTAGGATTTAGAAATGTTCAGTAATTTATCCCAACTCTCTAAGCGGCGTAAGCACGTTCATCTTTTAAAATTTTTGTCTCAAAACTTTATGTTTGTTGCATTCAATGTTTTAGATTTTCGTTATACCGAATATTTCGGATGTACCGGTTCAGGCCGATTTTATTAATTCAATACTGGTCAATACGAGTTTTGAGCTGATTAGATTGGATCTAACTTGCTGGATTTAGGAAGAAAACAAATAGAAACTTTAAGAATTTTTTTTATTCTTACTTTTTATTTACGAACAATATACATTGAGAATGACTAAAAAATTGTACTATTTCTATAGGTTAATATTTTATTTTATTATCCCGGTAGATATCCAATTCGAATATCATTAGCTTGTTTGGTATACTAATCTGTACCTGTTTTTAAGACATTGGTTGCACTCACACGAATTCAGTTCAAATAACTGATTTCAAGTTTCCCGCACATTCAATACATGTATTAGTGATAAAAAGAATGTAAGCGTAAGATACTTTAAGATACCAAAGTATTTTAAACCACCATTTGAAATAAAGCATCTCCACACTTAGATCCATAACTAAACGTGCGTTGTTGAGGTACCACCGCTTATAGTGAATGTTATCAAATACGATTTCGTTAGTTAAACCATAATATTTATTTAGTCATCAAATCGTTGTCTAACAGCTATTGAACTTTATTAATTTGGTCTCTATGTATGAAATTATTGTAAAGTTTTTATCTATTATATTCTCTTGTGGGATCCTTCAAGTTAACATCAATATAATTTGTAGGTAAAGTAGGTAAACATCAATATGAATAGATTTCATAAAAACATATTTTTAGGGCAATTACTTAGAACATCAACAATTTCACAAATTATTGTTTTGATCATAATTTATAAATAATATGTGAACCACAAATTATTAACAATGTTGTCTAAATTAGGGGTGAAAACGAACCGAACTGGTTCGCGAACCTCTCGACCCGAGCTGTTCAAGGTTCGATTTTTTCGAATCGAGCCAAGCTCGGTTCGAGTTCGAACTTCTGACGAACCGAACCTCGAACCTCAAATTTCTAACGAATCGAACCGAGTCGGTTCGCGAGCCAATAATATTATTATATTTATATATATTAATAATATAATATATATTATAATATTAAAATTATATTATTTATATTAAAATAATATATATTTAAATTAATTCGAACCTTAAATTCGAACACGAACTTCAATCGAACCAAATCTCGAACCATAAATTTTATGATTTTCGAACCCGAACCGAACCTCGAACCGGACATTGAAAATTTCGAGCCGAACCTGAATCTTAAAAAAACACTAAAGTTCGGCTCGGTTCGGTTCGTTTTCACCCCTAGTCTAAATTGACTTAATGCTTGATCCAAATATATGACTTGAAATGGATTTAAATATGTATTTGTATTTTAAATGTTTAATTAAAAATAATGTAAACAATAAATTGGTTGAACGTGTTTTGGTGGATCGATTTTTTAAAGATTTCAATGAATTAGCACATTTTTTACTCGATTCAACCGATTTTTTAAGGTTAAATTGGATTAAATTATTTTATAGACTTTTAAATATTTATTATTTTTACATGGTGGGTAGTGACTAGTGACCATTTTGATTTGATTGATTATTAAGATAGTAAAATGTTAGATATTGCCATTTGTCGGTAGCCATGAAATTTAAAATAGTGTAAATATTGTGTCTCTAAAATTTGTAAATTATATGTAAAATCATCGAATTTAATATAATATGTGTTATTGATCCCAAATTTTTTTAAGTTGCAAACATTATACCTTTAAAATTTAATAATTGTATAATTTATTTAGAAGTTACAAAACCTTTTATATTTAACTATAGCTGTCGTTATTGTTTTAAATGTATACATTGTTGTAATTGACCTGTTAACCTTAAAAAATATCTTAAATATCTCTCAAAACTTTGCAATTTTTAAATAACACATAAATTCTCAAAATCATTGGATCAAAGAATTGACAAAAACTACTAATATTCATTTTATTTTTGAATAAATTTATAATATCAAAAACCTTATTAATTTTGTCTATTATTTTATGTTGCCGTGTAGTTTTCATTTCCTGACGACGTCACGTAAACTACAAATAGCGGAGTGACAGGTCAGCAAACAACCTGCCCGCCCGGCGACACCTCAATTTTAAATCACGTGCCAGCTCCCCTGCCGATTATCTTTCTTCTATTGGCCAGTCAAATTACCCTGGTACTGTATAAATACCCTCGACCCCTTACAAAACACCAACCAAATCATTTCCGCCTTCTCGCAACTGACCGCCATTGCAACCGCCTGATGTTACGGTGAATTACGATCAGGTCACAGGCATGATGTCTTCGCCGAAAAGCCAAAAGAAGGGAGCGGTGGAGAAGTTTTGGAAGGAGAGGTTATCGGAGAGAGCGTCTTCGTTTAATATCGGACAAAGCAGAGTTGCCGTCGATGCGGAGATGCTGATGAGGCCGAAGACGGTGCCGGATTTGATGGCAGGGATTAGATCTGCGGAAATTAAGGGAGATAAGACGGTTTATATTCCACCGAAGCTTACGAAGCTACTGGTGAATGTAACTATTCAGAGAAGTCTCGGCGCGGTGAAGGTAATCGTACCTCTTGAAGTGACGGTGGAGGAATTAACCGCCGCAGTGCTTCGACAGTATGTGAAGGAGATGCGGCTACCGATTCTTCATTCTCTCGATCCATCGGCCTTCGATCTGCATTACTCGCAGTTCAGTTTAGAAAGTAATTCTTTCGATCTCAATTCAATCGCTTCATCTCATCAAATCCCTAAATCGTATCATTCATCGGAGTGAATTCATATTTTTTTAATCGATTGTTGAACAGGCCTGAACAGAGAGGAGAAAGTGATGAACCTGGGGTCAAGGAACTTCTTTCTTTACCCCAATACGGCCGCCGTCGCTGATTCGAGCTCCATGTGTTCCAAATTTGCCGACAAAGCCGCCGGTAAGGGGATCCCATGGCTGAAATTTACCATCAGGAGGTAAAACCGTAAAAAAGTTAAATCAACCTGGAATGAGAGATACCGTCCGTTCCACGGATCCAACGGCCAGATAAGGCTTGTAAATCCTATGGCTATTATTTATTTTCGTCCAGATAGTGGTTTTGGGCGTGGTGTATTTTGTGAAGGAAACTTAAGGTGACCCCACCCCCATGCCACAAGGTCTAGTGTCTATACTTATTACTTACTGATGAATTAGTAATATAGAAGTATTATTTTCATATAATATTGAAACTTAGGTAATATGTCCAATTCCACACCATCATGTAACAATTCTCTGAGTAGCTTAGATTCATCGCTACCAAAGTATCATAGATTTTAAGATCATTTTTGACTTGATGATTTCCATATCTATAAATTTTGTATATTTTAATTTATAAGTAATTTATATTTTTAAATGGATAAATTTGAATTCTGCATTTTTAAATTTTCTAAATTCAGAATTTACATCCTAGTATAGAAGCACGATAAGTTTAAATACGTGGACTTTGTATTATTGTCAATTATGTTATTTAGAGAAGATTTGTAACAATTATTGTATTACATCCTAGTATAAAAACATAATTTGTATTTTTGTTGAAAATTATATAAACCATGAAGGTATTTGTATTATGGGTATAAAAATAAGATGTTTTTATGTCCTTAATTTTTTAACTAGTACTCCCAATGTGTTATGTTTTTTCGTTATCATTCTAATTGATGCTTAAGTTTCTTTGTGATAGAATATACATATTTTTCATGGTATGCGTTGGTTTTTTTCAATGATAATTTTATTCTGTTTTATTTGATATGATTCGTCGATTCTAGAGATTGGATCTTTCAGTTTATGTGTATTGTATGATGGAGTTATAGTTGAAACATTAATACATTCATGATTAGTTATTTATGTGAACATTTGTCTCTTTCTACTCTCATTGATTCATGTTTATTGATGGGTAAAATAGAAGTAAATTTCTTGGGATGTATTGTTTCTTAATATTCAATGGGTTGTCATGATAGAATTTGCATTTTTGCGAATATTGATATTTTAATGTTATTGAAATCAAAAAATGCAATACAACATATTGTCATTTCAAATGACTACAAAATATTTCACAATACGTCTTTGTTTTATGTTCACAATCAACAAAAATTAAAGACAAATAATTCATAGAATCGATTTATTTACCTATTAATATTTTTCAATCATGGACATTATTTAAAAGAATCTCAAGGAATACAACAAAACCTTATAAAGACACATAGACGAAATATATAATATACAAAGAAGTGTTTCATTATCTTAATTTGTAAAAATTTTGTTGATTTTAGAACATGAAACATACACATTTATAATTTGAATTAAATGTGAAACAATTAATTGTTATACTACTGCTCAAGTTTTTAAAAATTAAAATCTCAAAAAGATATAACCAGTGTTTTAAATTTCCGATATATCGAAAATTTCGAACTAATCGGATTCGGTCGGTATTTTGGAAAAATACCGGTCGGTACTGATTTTTCGGGTCGGATCGGATCGGGTTGCAGGTCGGACCGGAATTTTTGCGGGTTTGGTAGGGTTTTATATTAAAAAATAAAAAATAAAAATTTTAATATTTAATTTATTTTAATATTCCGGTACATATCGGGTATACCCGAACACATATCCGGTATACCGATCAAATGAGTTTGTCCGGTATACCGGCCGGTACCGATTTTTAAAACATTAGATATAACAACAAAATAAATAAACTTAAACATACACAATTATTATATATAATATAAATTAAAGATTTGAATTTATAAACGGCTAGTTTATAAACGGGAATTTTTTAAGATTTGAATTTAAAAAAGCCCCTTTGTTTATTGGATTTCGCTAAACAACCCCTCTTTTAATTTTTAGCAACGGTTCACAAAAGCTCATCATTTCTCAAGCCGCTTCCATAGCGATTCTCTGCCGCGGTACGGTTTTTTTGATTCACCGATTTTGTTGTTGGCTAGATCTCTTGCTTCATCGGGCTTAACATTTTTCTTTCGTTTCTTTGATTTTTTCTGTATATTTTTGCTGTCTGGATTAACAATTTTGACGATTTAGCAGATAATGAGCCAGATCCAGTATTCAGAGAAGTATTTTGATGATATTTACGAGTACAGGTAATTTTGGAACTTTTGATTGGCAATGATTGCGCTTGGTGGCTGATTTATGCGATTTTTGTTTGTTAATTCTTCAGGCATGTAGTTTTACCACAGGAGGTGGCGAAACTGCTTCCCAAGAATCGTCTTCTTACGGAGGTAAGACGTTTTTGACTCTACATATTAATTTGAACTTATTTGTAAGCTATACCCATGCAACTTGTTTAATCAACAAATTTAAATATTTTCTGGTGATCTCTAAAGAATTCCATGAGGTTTTTGCTGGTTCTTCTATAGTAATTTGGTCTGTGATTTTTCATTCCATGAGTAATTTACCTGATTTAGGGATTTCAGTGTTTTCTTATATTTTGCCTTTCTTATCTTCAGAATGAATGGCGTGCTATTGGCGTTCAGCAGAGCCGTGGATGGGTCCATTACGCCATCCACCGTCCAGAGCCACACATCATGCTTTTTAGAAGGCCCCTGAACTATCAGCAACAGCAAGAGAACCAACCTCTGCAAGGCATAGCCGCTAAGTGAAGTTTACTTAATGTTCTTTCTTTACTTCATCCTGGAAAATCAAAACGCTGTTTTTCTATTAAAATTTGTGTTTCCCTTGTGCTATGTTGTTGAAATTTGCTGTTTTTTGTGATGCTCTGAATCACCATTCGCTGTTAAGGTCGATTCTGCTTGATATTAAGCATAGTACTTGTGCTTCCTTAATGTGCACCTTTGGAAACTGGTCACTGAGTTTTTTTTCGAACATTATTCATCAGTTCGATTGAAATTAAAACTGATTATGCAAAAGATAGTTTATATCCACTTGAATTGTACAGTCTGCTTTTGATGCTAAATAGAATTTGTATTGTATAACAACAAGAGCACCTGAACCAAGTCTGGATGGTGGTTAAAGGCGAAAGTTCTCAAAACTAAGCACAAGAATCAGCTGCAAACAAGTAAAACTTGAGCTCAAAGGACACAAGTTTGTAATAATCTTACACTTAGCTCTCTTTTATCTTGATCACATTTCCTTATTTTGTCTTAGAGGGTAGCTCCGATTATCGTTCTCCTCTTTTATTGCTGATGAATCTATATCTGCATTATGTGGGCTTTGAAATCTCCAGGGACTACACACCGGGAGTCTCATTGAATCACATCGTGACATTTCACTTGTTTTCTCAACAGGTTTATCAATTTTTCTGCAGAATGATTTGGTAAGTAGAGAATCAGAAACTAAACATGACCACTTTTGCAATAATATGTTGATGAAAATTTGCTCACCTTTCACCATTGGAATGGAGAGGGGAAGAATGATCATTGAGGATCTTGGTTTGAGATAAGCTTTCTGTGAAGCATTCCTTGCTTTCATATTTCATGTTGGTGGTTACATGAGGATTCTTTGACTGCGAATCGAGCTCTCCAGTCATGTATGAGTTGGAAAATGCAGGGGAAGAGAACATTGAACGTGAAAAGGAATGATTATATGAAGGAATCATATCCAAGTTATGATCTTTCACATAAATAGAGCCACAAGAGAGGAGTTGCATGATCAAATTTGCCGGCTTAAGCTTCATATTAGGACGTACTCGAGGTCCGTCTGTTTCAATACATCTTTTAATGGTTTTAAGCTTCATAATATCAGCTCTGATCAGAGACTCCAGTGTATTAGTTTGGTAGCTAGGGAACGATTCACACGGTGTTGAGAAAGGAGAAGAGACGAACCCCCTGCTCGTCTCCCCTTTCATTTCAAAAGCCTGCTTATTATTGCAAGATTCATTCAAGGCACAATCAACACCGAAAGGTTCGAGATCAGTTTGAGTTGAAGCATCGACGAAACATAACGAGTGATTCTTCATACTTATGAATGAATCAGGAGATGCAGCAGATGAGCCAGAGGGATGATGTAATGGAGAAAGATTATCAGTTTGTGAGCCTCTTTTGATTCTTCCATTCAAGTTTGATGAAGATGATGATTCATCCCGAATTCGAGGCTCCCGATATGGCTTCATCTTGTTCAATGCAACAGTTTCTGCAGGGCTTAAGCCACCTAAAATCAACAAGAAATGTAAATTCATTACCGAGCGTGGACGAACATGATATGATTCATTACCCGAATATGATTCTTCGAAGAGTTCTGAGCCCTTGACAACATACTCATTAACATTAGCAGGAAGAATCAGATCATCTTCACATAAATCATGCCACACATAGCCACTTTTGTAACTCCTGCAACGAGAAAAACGTCGAAAAAGCTTGAAAAACACAGCCCGGAAGAGCAATACTAAGAGTAAGTGAACCTCTTGTAAGACCAAGAATACTTGTCTGCTATTCCTCTGCCTCTAACAGCATTCAGCTTGTCAATTACATCTACACAACACAGCAACTACATGAACTAAATAGTCGGATTCGAATATATGAACTTCGAATCGAAGCTAATACCTCTTAAGCGAAGCCCTTCGGGACATGATACCGAAACTTCCATGAAATGCGGATGCTCAAGCTGCCGATTTCGGGTTAGATAATACACAACTGGAACTTTATCATCGTATTTTCGTCGTTGTTGATTCGAATTGTAGTGATACTTTGGAGATTTTTCAGTCCATACTTTTGCTCTTCCAGGACTTAGCTGCCCATTTTTTTTCATTCTCCCTTCCATTTCTCAAACCTTAAAGAAATCGAAATTGTTTGTCTGATCACAGGATCATCAGAGAACACGTTGTGCATGAGAGCTGCTAGATCTCTCAAAATTCGATCACAAAGAGAAAAATGAAGAAAACCCAGCTCAAAATCAGTAAAAGAAGCAGCTTTTAGAGACAAAATGAAGCAAAGATGAACAGTAAGAAAATAAAGGTACAAGTATAATGACGAGAATTTGAGAGATTGGGGCTGAGGAAAGTGACAAGATGAATGGATCCCCTCTTCACTCTGCAAATCTTCTGCTTTTTTCAGTTCTAAAAAGATTGAACTTTTCGATTTGATCAGAGAATGTCTTCAACTTCTACGACAAACCCTAAACTTCCTCATTCTTGTTATTTAACCTAATCACGAGATTCACAATTAGCATAAAAGATGGGGTTTATTAAGTCTAAATGTAGTTTCTAAGGTACATGATGAATGTAATAACTAATAATGAAGAAAGAAAATTATTACAAGTTAGTTGGAAATTGAATACGTAAACATGATGTTGTCTTTAAGACATTATGACATTGCATAGCAGAATTGTGACCTAGCTACCCCACCCCCTACACATGTTTTTAAAACATTCACATCCGCACAATCACGGGGTTCCCTCCCACATATATATATGTATGCCCCTTGCTCATAAATTGGGAAAAATTCGGTCCATTAAACCCACCCGCTTCTACAAATTTGGGTACACGAATAGAGATGTTATAAATAGGCATGTTCCTAGTATAAATTTTATGATCAACTTGAGAATTTACCTATAAATAGTTAGATTTTTTTCATTGGAAATTATCTCAAAATCATAGCAAAAGATTTAGATTAAATGTAATATTGTATGTCCCCAAAACCATTTACACTATATATCTCTCTACACATCATTATTCTTCATATCCGAATTATATTCTCTTTCAACTTTTCAAATTTCTCATTTATTTATATCATTTTTTTTCTCTTTCTTCCACATGATCATCTCTCTAAATTTAATTTTATCGTTATATTTTATTAACTTTATCTATTTATTATTCTATTTCTGATTAAATATTACATTACATTTAATTTTTTCGTTTGAATTTTTTTATTATTTCATTTTCATATTGTTTTTTTACAAATGTGATCCAAAACAATTTACAAATTTAAATGACTAAATTAATTTAATATATACAATTTTTAACATAATCACATTTTTAATTTTAATAATACTAATAATATGTAATATAATTAAAGAAATTTAAATTAAATAATTATAAGTAATAAAATAAAGAATAAAAATCAATTTCCACGGACAAACCCCTTGTCCGCCCACCATATTTCCATCCTATCACATAAACGCCCATGTAACAATGGATGCTGATATGGTGGAAACATGACGGACAAAACCGTATGAAAGAATAGATCTTACAATTGTAGAATCATCTTTTTTTTAATTATATATTATTTTGATTTCTTCTTTCTCGCGTTATAATATTTATTGATCATACAAAAATATTAAACTTTGGTAATCTCCAATGACGTTGCATATTTTTGCTAAACCTCATTGAATTATGATGTTCTTATTCACATTTATTTATTTAATAACCATAACAATATCAAACCAAAGTTATCTAGTTTTATTAACACAAATAAACAACTCAGAATAAAATCCAGACACATCGCAAAATGTAATGAGATCATATTTGTAAGAACAGGATCAAACCGCAGCACTTGCAGTTGCTTTCCCGATAGTTTTCGTGTCAAATATTTCGATCCAGTAACCGTCGGGATCCGATATAAACGCAATGTCCTTTATCTTCCCTGAAAGACAAAAGGCAACATGGTGAGGGAAATGGCTTTAAGAACTAACTTATAGTTATGTTTGTTTCCTTACCATCCCCCGGTTTCTTCACAAAATGTACGCCTAGAGTTTCGAATCTCTTGCAAGCCATGTGTAAGTCATCGACAGTGATACCGATGTGCCCTGAAGTGAAAAAACACATGTAATTCTTCACTAGAACAAATTTGATCATATGGTTTATAATGTAAATGTACCGAAGCCACGGGGTTCGGTGTTTCCGTTGTGATAAGATTTGAAATCGGGATCAGTTTCGGTACCCCAATTGCTAAGGCAAACAAATTTCATCAGAAGTTGTACAAAATATTGTGTTGAGGGGAAGAAGTATGTCTTACTGTGTAAGCTCAAGCACAGCCTTCTGTCCAAAAGTCCAAGCAGTTCGCTCGATAGGATCAGTCGGGGCAGTTGATAAGTTCTACACATCCAAATAAAATTCCACATTAGCTAAAGATTGACTATTAGATGAGTCAAATAACAAGGAAAATAACACAAGGTTTGTTTTGAAACGAACAATTTCAAAGGTATATTGAATTTCACCTAGATTTTACTAGTTAAACCAGGAAATGAACGTTACGAATGGAGGTCGGGTGATAGTTGAAGAGTCCAATCAATACATAATATTCGGTTTGGTCGGTTGGCATGAACGACCAGGGATAGTAAACAATCCGATGAGAAAGGCCTTGAAATTCTCCATCATAGTCTTGTTACAAGGAAGAATCAATTATAATTTGGGAATAACTGATTCCAAATGTATATTAGGAATACAGCTTTATACTTTTCAGCCGCTTAAGAACAGGGGAAAGATCGCTCGACTTCAAATGTCATAATGGATCAAGAACCTTGTGAAGCAATTATAAACGCAAGTTGTTAACTTTAAAAGTTGTACTTTGATTTGAGATTAGCTTTTGTTTGATCTCAAATGATTTTAATAAAATAAAATTTATGTTAAAAAAAATGAACTACCAAGGATACCGAGAGGCTAATGTCGATCGACATGGAATACCAACCATGGGAAGACCAAATACGAAGAGATGGTGTCGATCGGTCACGTCGACCGATCAAGAATATTGATCGGATGAATCGGATGACGGTCGACATTGATGTCGACAGATGATTGATTGTCATGGGTACCAGGAAGTGACCGATCGGTCACTTCCTAGTACTGTATATCGGTCAAATGACCGATCGAGAAGACATAACGTGGGCAGATATTTGAGGAAGTCAAATGGCCGTGCAAGCGTGGTACACCCACTACCTCCAAATGTCCACTATCTCAAGGGACCTTTTCACTATGTAAGAGGCCCAAGGGTCAGTGTAATTGTAATTAAGACATGATATATTGTTTCCTAATCTTCATGTGATAGTGAATTCACGATCGATATTTATCAGTCACGTGGTTCTTTTCCGATTTTGGATTTCCACGCTAAATCTTGTGTCTCCTTTCATTTTGATTCTCATTGCATTAAATTTCACCATATTAATCTCACCTCATATCCCAAAAAGTATAAGGAAAACGCCATTTCAGGAAAATCCAACCTCTTTAGCAACCTGTAGGCCCACAAAATCAATATATTTCATACACATCATACAATAAAAAATAATCGAAGCAAAATAGCTGCTACACACTCTTTCATTATACCATTTTGTGTAGAAATTCCATATGTTCAAGACTATTGTCAAATTGAAATCAATAAGGAAAGTAAAAACATACACATTCAGCATATAGGCAAACTTAACGAGGGTTAAGATTGTTGAGATATTATCCCACATCGTTTGTGCAAATAAAAAACGTTATAGTTTATAAAGAGAGTGATATCATAAGTAATTGGTTTGATATATAAACGCCATTTAGCATATAGGTAAAGTTAACAAGAGTTAAGATTACTATCAGCATAAAGCAAACAATATTGAAGTAATTCTAAAGCAAGTAAAATAAGGAAAGGGGGGACTCACGACATGCCCATAATTCGAGAATAGAAATCAAGACTGACTTTTGGATCCTTCACACGAAGCATCTAAGGACAAAATGTAGACATTTTATCAGAACAACATTTTGAATACAATTAACTTTTTTTCTCACGAATTATCCAATGCAAATTCATTTAAATTTATCCATTCTTTATTAAAATGAATTGAGCGCCTTCTGAGACATAAAGACTAAGAACAACAATTAAAATGGGAATGGTAACTTGGCCGAAGGCTTACAGTTTGCTGCAAGAAATAACCCTTAGTTGATTCATCCACTGAAACATGGAGTCCTGGGTTGTTCTCAGCAGATTCTTTAGAGGCCATCACAGTTGAAGTCGACAGAAATCTTCTAGATGTCCCTAAACCCTACAATAATCAAGTTTACACAAATAAATACCGAAAACCAGAAAAAATCAAGTAAAACACAAAAGAAGTAAATGGGTCGAGTATTATTCGGTGAAGAACGAAATCGCCCAATAAGTCATCAAAACCCCATTTCTGACCGTCGATAGTATAGACATTAACGGTGGAAATATCAAATGCGTTGCTCTAGCGGCGGAGTAGAGGCGTAAACAAGCGGAAGGGACAGCAAACGTCGCCATTTTCGCGAAGATAATTGAATAGAGAGAAAAGCTGAAAATCACATACCTTGAGGAGAAAGATTATGACGCAACAGCAAAAGCTTCCTCATTAATTTATTTTCTCCATTTTATATGGATATATATATATTTTTGTTTTAAATGAATTGATTTTTCTTCATTTTAAAATCTTCCCACAAATCTAACATTTTGAATATCCACTAAATGGACGATAATTTCGATATGCTCACATTTCTTAACTATAATGAGACATCGTTTCAAAAATAACGAACGATCTCGAAAAATGATGTAAAAAGCCATTGAAATATATCTCAAATTTTCACGTTTTAAAATAAAATCGAAGAGTCGAACATCAAAGAAATCTTTTTAGAATCATTAGAAGAACGAACAAGTTTGAAAAAATAAAATGATTACCAAATTTCGATATGAAAATAAAATATTTTAGACCAAAATTGAAAATGAACCGTAAAAGACTTGATATAAATACGAACATTAAAAAATGGAGCAATTTGTTCAATTGATAATGCAAATCTACAAAATATAATTCAATATGCACTTTGTAGCAGCATGCCTAAAATACACAATTTTTAAAGCATAATTTCAACTAATAGCCACATAAATCTTTAACTAACAAGAAAAGGCACATTTGATCATTTTCACTGTCTTGTAACAGGCTTATAGAGCACAACAGTAACGTACTTGGATCGAAAGCGATGAGTGACTCCGAGTGCTACGACAGATCTGGGAGGTTCTTTGTTTTCGATGTAGAGATGGTTTATGTTCACATTTGGAGGAGATGGGAGTGATTCATATGGATCATTGGGAGTTGGAAGGTTTAATAAAGTGTGGTTCAAATGTGGGGGAAGAGCCGGGGGATCTCGGCCCTCATCGTCATTGTCAAGACAGTTGTTGTAACTTGATTCGGGTGAACTTGGAACGTCGAATCCAACGACACTTACTTGATCCTGAGAAAGAGAAGCTATATTAGAATGAAAATGAAATAATCACCTTGTCTAGTGACTTACTTGGCTCTCACCGTACTGCCTGTTCATTGCAAGTTTCGAGACTAAGAACGAACCTGAAGATATCACAAAAATTACCATCACAGTAAAAAATGACCCACCTTCAGCAACATAAGAATTTGAGATTACAAACATCAAGTATTTCTACACACTTTTTCAAAGAAAAATGTTTCGTAACTCGTCTTTGTGTATTTCATTTACTAGTCAACAGAGCAGAATCTATAACAAATGAACTGCCGATGGCGATTTTGGAGAAACGGATATTGCTGTTGGAATATGGGAAAAGAACACGGCGTTGATAATAATAAAGAATGCAGATAAGAAAACAACATTCAGAACTTTACGAAAAGAAGCATGATACTTTACAAATTGATTAGTATAGAATATAGAAGAAACTTCAAGAACTGTAAAATCTCATAGCTTGAAGATTTAACCTTATTTGAGTGGCATCAGGAGAAAAACTAGTGTATAAACATTCCCCACATCTGATCCGAAATGAAAATGTGATCAAAACCACTCTTCATAAATCAGAACATTAATTTTTGATACAAATATTGCATGCAAAACATGTTCTTTCTTACAAACGTATATTTAAGTTCCTACATTATCAACTTCAAGATGCATTTAAAATAATTAACCAATAAGACGTGGAAGAAACCAGAATCATTCAGAACATGGCAAAGAAAATAAATCTCTCTTCTCTAACAGTAACAATGTTTGATGATGAACGCGGGCAACTTTACAATCAATTACTACAATTTTTTCATATAAGTCAAAAAATTGTCGCTATGTACATGTGCAAATAAAATGTTTGGATTTAGTGAACGCAGGTCAAATTAACAGAATTATCTCTCACGAAAGCTGAAACTTGTATTTCTAGGCAACACGTGCAAATTAAATGTTAGTTAGGCAATTTCACTAATGAGACATCCAAGTTGATATAAGAAGAACATGACACCTGAAAATTCAAACCGAGAAAATCTAGAATACACAATACTGTATTAATGCATCGTATGATATGTGATGCTGTCTAAAATGCAGTAAATTTGATTTTATCTATCAAGGAATGCTGAAATACATAAGGAAACTCAAAGCTGGATCCAAGGAAAACATGATCGCCAGTTTTCTTATTCTCGCATTGATTAAAAGTTTATCCTTCAATTAGGAGAAAATTAGGTAGATGGGCAAGCCAAGTTTAAAATAATGTAAAAGGGATGCCCCCAAACATTCAAAACGGTCACAGTGTAAGAATAACTCTCGGGTATATAGCAGTTATCTTCCTCCTTTTATTCTGTGAATGGTTTTCTAAAACTTAAGGTGTTATTTTTTCAATTTTTCAAAGTTTAGAGGTATAATCTTTAGAAGTTTTCAAGGTTCAGTAATTAAATACAAACACCACTCTATTAGTGATACGTTCAAAACAGTGACGGGAAGTTAAGGTCAAACCTGAACGCTTTTGGATCATTGGGGATCAAATATACAATTATAAAACTTAATGTTTAAGAGCTAATATGAACAATTGGAACAACTTCTAGCATTTACTTTGTGATCTATAAAGTTGATATGATATTCACATTATTTTAAACTTTAAGTATCTAGTACAAATACCATCGTAGCTACTAAATTTGCGCCACTAAACTCCAGAGGAGATATAAATTTGCGCCACTAAACAAGTTGATGAATTGCCCAGATAGAATCACATGAGAAAAAATCAGTAAACGTAATCACATTGAAGACCGGTGCCATGTAATTTACTGCAACCAAATAAATTGAGGAGAAAAACATGTGGAGAATGGGAACAAAAAAACCAAGGAATAAACATTAAACAGAAGACAAATTCAACAAGACCACAACAATTCAAAAAGGAACCAAGTTAGGTACAAATTTGAAAGAAGACCACGCAATCGAAAAAACAAATAGCCGATGAAAAACCATCAGCAAAAACCTAAGAAAAAGAAAAAGAAAACAAAATAATCTTTACCTCCGTAGCTACTGACGCAAAGCAGGATATGGGACAACAAATAATTTCAAAAACTTTTAAACATAAGAACTCTTTAGCTTGCAGAATCCGCCATTAGACTCTAGAGGAACATAGTTTTTACTCTAACAAAAAATTCAACAGATGATTCTTTCAAGAGATTTTCCCTACCCAGATGGGCCATTCAAGGATTTCATACTCGGGCCTGTTATGGGCCTAGCCCATCAAACCAGATATATTTAAACCCAGCAGTCTTTTCAATTCTTAGCCTATATTATTCATAGAAATTTCTATATCACTTAATTCTATGAACACTATTGTGTGTATTTGGACATATTTATTATTTAATGCTTAAGTAAGATATTAAACATAATATGTGTTTTAAATTCTTAAAATGTTTGCATAATTCATTAAATAAGATAAATGAAGTATTTTGATATTTCAAATCAATTACTTAAAATACCACACATTTTATATTCAAGATTATTTAAAATTCTATAAATTAAAAATAAATTGTGTATGAAAAGCATCTAATGGATCCACATTGTAGAGGGTTCATTATTCGGTAAAAATTGACTACCGAACCAAATACCGAAGTTTTTTAGCAAACTGATACAAAAGTTTAAAAATTGGTTTGGTATTGAATTTTTAAAATTTGGCCATTTTGGTACTTGATTTGATAAAAAAACCGGTTGTGGTAATTTAATGAATATCGAATTTAATATTTTTTTTAAAAAATATTTAATTATACAATTAAATGTAATAGTAAGATTTAATTTGTTATTTAATGTAATTCTGGAAAATTCGGTATATACCAAAACTGAATAGAAAATATTTGGTATTTATTGAATCGTACCAACAAAATTTGATTATATATTCCTTAGTAAAAATTTTATTTATTCAGTGAACGATTTTTTGTTGGATTCAATTCATATTTTGAGGAATAAATACCCTAAGCACAACTCTCATTGTATTTACCGAGGAGGGCATATTTGTAAAAGAATTTGGTGTAAAATTACTGCTGAGAAAAAGAAAACTTCCTACCTCATTAACCCCTAATTAACGGGGGGGTCCATTTGGTGTGACATATTCCCCAGTCATTATCGCATATAATGAAATTTAACTGAATATAAATAGACTAAACAGTAAAAACAATATTAAATTATATTTTGTAAAAATATAATAATGTAAAACTAGGGAAAATGTTAAAGGTATGCTATTTTCTTATTTTTACTTATTAAATAAAAAAATTAATAATTATTGTGTAAGTTTATTGGGATCTATGAAAGCATGTATGATTTTGCATGAGATTCAATGGTATAAAAATATGTTATTTAGCATTTTTATAATAATAAAAAATACCAAAAAGAAAAGAGCTTTGTGGAGCACGAAGCAGCAGGTTCGGGTTAGGATTCAGGGAGCGTGAGTCCGAGCCGGAGCTGCCGACAATTTTATAGGACTCTGCCGAAGTAAGAACCTAGGACAAAAATATCAAATATGTTAAAATATCGAGTATTGAAATACAACTCAAATATTAATATTATTTTTATATCGAGTCATAATTTATAAATTTAAAATACTTTTGATTATGTATTGCTATTACTTTATATTTCTAAGATTAAACATAGACAAACAAATAATTTTCTACGATTGATAGATCATAAGCTTATACAAAAATTTATGTTCATCTAATGTATTTTAAATCGGAAAATGGCTGCCTTAGTCCCCAAATTTTGTTGATTTTAGCAAATTTGATCTCCAAATTATTTTTTTGCGTATAGAGTGCTCAAACTTCAATTAATTGGCAATATTCATCCTCATAGTTTGTAAAATTTGGTAAATTCAATCCACAAAATTCATAATTAGTCCCCAAAGTTTAAAAAATGCAAAACAAGTCCTCATTATTTAAGTTTGGTGACTAGTCCCCAAATTTAGGGAATTTGGCGAAATTGATCCCTAAATTATTTAACAGCCGTTAGGGTTTACGTTTTTCAAAACGTTGAGGAACACCATTGCAAAATTATTTAACGACCGTAATTGTCATATTTCAAAACATTGAGAATCTCTAACACCGTTAGAGACTTTTTTTACCAAAACTCTGGAATTACGAGGATCAAATACGCCATTATTTTTGTTTGGGGACTAACATTGCCGAAATTGAAAAGTTTGGGGACTAATATTGTCAATTTTGATAAACAATGGGGACTAGTTTTGTCAAATCATACGAAAGTCAGGGACCTGTTTTGCCATTCTAAAACTTTGAAGTTCAAAATTGCCAAATTTTCAAAACTATGGGGACTCAATTTGTCATAACCCCTAAACCATGGGAAATGTATCTAAGCATAGCTCATTTTAAATAAAGCTAATATTAAGATATTATATCGAAAAGATAAACAATTTTTTATCATTCAATCATAAAACAACATCCAATTAGACTAATTTCAAGTTAAATATATGTGTTGAAAATTGTGAAAGTTCGGTAAACATGAAAATAATTATTACAAAAAAATATGAAGATAATATTTTATTAATATAAAAATTTCTTATAATTTTTAATCTTATTCGTTCATATAAATCTTTTTCATAATCAATGTAATGTATACATAAATTTTTAGTATAGTTAGAAAATATTTGTATGTTTAATTAGAATCTAATTGTCACCCATACTTTAAAAAAGTGAAAATTACAAGAATGACCATCAATCTTTGAAAAAGTGTAAAAACGATACCCTTATAGTTTCAAAATTACGTATAAAGTACCCAAAGTTTACATAATGTGTGTGGTTGACCCTCAAACTTTTTAAATTTGTAAACACTATGCCCTCAAAGTTTAAAAATTGCATGGTTGGCCCCCAAAGTTCTAAAATCGTTTATATTTGACTCTTACGTCCGGTATTTTTTTGAGTTTATATACGAAGTAAAATTACTATGAAATATAATAACAAAAAATTGTAAGACAAATTAGTCTTTTAGCAATCAGATGTTACATATTTATCCGAGTCAATTCTGAACTCTTTAATATATTCGATGGCTAAATATTAAATCAGTCAACAAAATCGGTCAATTTCAACATGTGGAAAGAACAATGTCAACTGCGAAAAAACTCAAAAAAATACATGAGGGTCAAATTTAAACGGTTTAAAACTTTCGGGGCAAACCATGCAATTTTTAAACTTTGAGGACATAGTGTTTACACATTTAAAAAGTTAGAGGATCAACCATACACATTGTGTAAATTTTAGGTGCTTTGTACGCAATTTTAAAACTATAAGGGTATCGCATTTACAATATTTCAAAGATTATGGGTCAATCACAAACACCACTCTTTTAAAAAATATACATAAACACTATTGATATTTGATATTATACCAATTTTTTTTCAAATGTCAAATCAAATAACAAAACTATTAAACATCAAATATAAAATATAAAATATTGAATATCAATTAACGAAGTAATAAATTTGAGGATGTTATTTATTCACCTCTACAAAAATCTAACCATTGATCAAGCTTTTTAAGGTGCATAAATTCATTGATTAAATAGTAATTTTAGGATAATAATAATATTTGATTGCACCTGTAATTTTCTATTACAAGCTTGCTTTGATTTTCCAAAATTCACGCACTCATCAAACTTTAAATACATTATATTAAAAAGTAACTATGGCTATAATTTTAATGTATTAATTTGATATTCTCATTAAATATTAACATTGTTATTTTATAATCTTTAATTATCCACCCTAAAATCCTCCCATCCCATACCTGGCAACCTTTCTACAATATAATATAAATACGATGCAATTAAGAATAAATGATTGTAGTTAGTAGATAAACGTATGTTGTATAAAATATTATACATTCTTTATATAATATAATTAATTATAATATAAAAAATAAAGTAAACATGAATGAATAAGAACTAAGGGTGTTTTATGCGAAAGTTATATAATGTATAATTATAATTTATTTTTAGAATTCAAAATCAGAATATATAATTAGAATATGTGTTCATTGTAAATATATATTGAATTATAAAATGTAAACCGTTGTGAATAAATATATAATCAAAATTTAATTACAATGCAATAAACAATCATGTCATTAAATATAAATTATAATTATAAACTAAAATAATATTTGTATGAAATAAATTAATAACATTTTTTATAAAAATTATATAATAAAAAGAAAAAAATGTTGAAGAAAAAATAATATAAATGCTAAATTATAAAAAAAAATATTATAAAAACGATGAAAATTAATTAGAAAAAATGTATATATGTGAAAATTAAGAAGTATAATCCATAATAGATTTTCAAAATATTTGATTCTACATTATTATTGAAAAATTAGAATGCATTATCAATAAATTTATACTTTTCTAATTTAAAAAATCATATTTAAAGTTCTAATATTCTTTTATTATATTTGTTTTTAAGTTCTATTTTACTCACCAATATTATACAATTTGTTATATTTTCATCACTTACCGTTAAATCACAAATAGTGGAAACTGATTATGAAAATTCTTCTAAAAACTCATATTTAAAATATCAATTTGCTTTCTTATTAACGTAATACATAGTTTTTATAGCGCGAAAGAGATTATTTTTTCCTTCAAAATCTTTTAAAAATCCCTAGCCTTTAAAACATTTTAAAAAGTAAAGGGTGTGACGGTGAATATATCAATATTTTCATATAGAACAGTATATCGTTTGGTACGTCAAATACCATGTAGTATAGATATTTTTTTGTATCGCCCGCTCCCGAGTATTAACTTCAATTTCCGGATTTTTTCGGGTCTTATCCTAAAAAACTAATTACATATTATTTTTTTAAAAAATAAAATAAAATTTGATACTGATCGTATAGTTTATACCGGTCCGAATCGGTATTATTTAATTATATTGTAGAATCTTGACGGATTATTTAACGATCATAACTAAAATTCAACAAAAATACAATAATTGTACCTTCCAAATATATACGATGAAAATCAATTTATTCGAAAAGAATTAGAATAAACACTAAATGTCACCAAATTTAAATATATTATAATTTCTAAATTACTTTTGAGTTTTCATAATTTAAACATAACAATTTAAAGCTCCCTCCTTCATTTTGAGTTTCTTCACCTATCTCCACTACTTCTGCAATCTCTATCTCTTTCACTTTCTTTCAAGAAGTCATTGTCACTGTCAAATCTCCTCTCTTCTTTTAACCCGCTACACAAACAAAGCCCGAATGTAATTTCTGCAGTTTTCTTTGTAGATCGGAATGGAGTAGAATAGTGTTTTCCTTGCTTTTCTTTTATGCATACAGAAAACCCATCTGAAGTTCTTGAGAAGAATAATAACAGGCGTTGTTTTCTGGTGCAGCATCTTCAAGATTCACACAAGCAAGGGCTGACTGACGATGATCAGCTGCCGTTAGATAGTGAGAATCTTGATGATGCTGCATCGGCAATCAACGGCTATAGAAGAACACAAGCTTGTTTTGCAGGTATCAGAGATCTTCAGATGAAACAGTGACAGATCTCTGCGGTTTTATGAATATTCTCTGCTGAAGCTCGTCTTCTTCATTTAGTAAAACAAAATGGTAACTTAAAGAAGAAAATCTTTCACGTTTTCTTCATTCCTTTTGCTGGGTTCTTTCTTTATTATTTCTTCAAACTCTTAAACAAGTAATTGTTGCAACACGTAGGGCGATTTGCATGATCATTGTGGCTTCATTTCATCTTAATTGGAAATTATCCCACATGAAATATGAGCAGTTTTTATACATAATACATATATATTTTGGGGGAAGTTTACCACAAGTTATAAAATATGCATTTGTAATATTTCAATTTCAATTAAATGTATATAAAACAATTCAAGTTATCAATATAGTTTATCAAATACCATTAATATTTTATATTTTTATGCATAATTCTCAAACTTCAATGATTGTATAATTTTTGCAAACTATGAAGATCTTATTTGCTTATTTTGCAAACTTTGAGGTTTAATCATAATAACTAAAAAATGTTTGATAACTTAACGAAAAATCATCTACTAAATTGTCATTGACTATTTATAGGTAAAAAGCAAATGATTTTGATTACATTGGCTATTTATACAATTTTTTCATATATTTTGATCACTTCGATTATTATAGATTCATTGATCTGATTCCCATGCGACTATTTCTTCGCCAATTTATAAGCTTTTTGAGTGTATAACACAAGGGAGGGAAAGAATGGGAGAAAGGTCCTCAAAGAAGAAGATGATGATGAAGTTAAGACAGCAGAAAAAGAGTAGTAGTACAAGGAAGAACCCCACACAAGGACTGCCTACACAGACCATTAAGACAACCATTTTTTGTAGTGATGATTCTTATCTTCAAACAGTCGTTCCAATTTCAGACATCCAACTTTGTATGCTTTCTTTGTAATAAATGAATGATAAGAAAATTGCCCGTAGTTCATGATCTCTTACATTTCTAGATTTGAGTCAATTTACGTGGGAAGTGTATTTATATATAATTGATATAACGTATAAAAGAATAAGATCACATCGTAAAAGATTTAAACAAATTATTTAATATATTCACATTCTTTCTTATAAATGAATTATAGAGTCTGACTAAAATAATGACGAGGGAGTATAAACGAATGAGATTAAGGGGAGAAACACACACATTTAAAAAACTTGAAAAAATCTATATGTGATGGAATTCTTACTCTTAGACCATCCTCATCCTTGGGCGTCTAGTCTGGGCGCGCAAGTATCAGCCACATCATCATCCCTTTATTTTGAAATACAATTTTATTTAAAATTATTTGAAAAAATTATAAATAATAAATTTTATAATTTTAAAGTTCTAAAATATTATAAAAAATTTGAAATTTATAATTTTAAAATTCGAAATATTTTAAAAAATTCGAAATTTATATTTTAAAAATTTAAAATATTTTGATAAATTAAGAAATTTATTAATTTTAAAAAAATTATAAGGTGTACGAAAACGATAGATTTATTAATTTTAATCGATTTGATTATCTAATTTTGCATTTGTGATTTTAGTTAATAAAAATCGGATTAATCAGTCGTCGATTTTATTCAATTTAGATTACCAAATTAGTGGTTTATTCGATAAATTATTTAATTTTAAATAATAAATTACATTTTTAGTTTAGAAAATGCAATGAAAAATTAACTATAAGGCTAAAACATTTCATATTCATCAAATCAACAACTATCCATTTAACATATAAAAGTGATTTATTCAATAAGAATATCATTATAAATAATTAGTATTTACATAATTATGATGATATATAAAAATTAAATGTTAATATTATAAGTATCCGGACATAGTTGTATGGAGAGATGAAAGTTAATTATAAAAATAAATAATGATGATGTGTACAGAGAGAAAGCTGATGTGGATGAGAGAATCAAGTTTCTTGGCGAACATGGTTAATCACACTTCTATAACCGACGTGAGATAAATTCCAATACTCTCACTCAAGTCCAACCATAAGATTTCGACTTGAAATGAACTGAATCAGCTTCGATACCATATTGGAATTATAGAGTCAGACACCTACTAGGATGATGCAAAATCCACACATTTAAAAGACTTGAACAAATTAATATGTGATGAAATTTCTACTTTTATAAATCTACTCAATCTCACTTCTATAAGTGATGTGGGACAAATTCAATCAACTTTCCACTTTCGATATGAGATAATTTTCATTATTTCAACATATTCCCTCAGGCATAACAATCTAACAGTTGAACTTGCCAATTCAAATAGATAAATTATCAATTGATCTATTTCATTTAAGTGTACTATCCCCCAACAATGTCACTCAGGTTTTATCAAATCCGTTCTAATACCATATTAAATTTCTATAATCAAGTCAATTTACTTGTGAATTAACGAATAATAGTAGAAAACCACACCGTAAAAGACTTGAATTAATAATTTACTATGATCAACATTCCATCTTATAAACCAATTCAATAAACTTTACACTTTGAATATGGGATAATTTTCATTATTTGAATAGTATGTGTTACCGTCAATGAATGAAACCAGAGAAATAGCAACTGGAGAAACTAATGTTACTTTTTCTGGGTCCCGAGCTTATGGATTTGACATCATTGTCGCTGAAGATTCCTCTGCAGTTTTACTTGTACATTTATCTCTGTGAACATCACCCACAGTAAATCTTATCTTGCTGGACAAAAAAGTATACCCTCCATTTTGCTAATATGCAATAATAATTTATTATTAGAATGTAATTTAATATCGTAAATATATATTTAATTATAAAATGTAATGAATTCATGTATCTTAATTATAAATATGTTATTTAATTTAAATTGGATTTTAAATATAAAGTAAATTAATAACATTTTTTATAAAAAAATCATATAATAAAGTAAAAACGTTGAAGACAAATGAGAATATAAATTTACTATTATGAAAACAAAGAAAAAGTAAATTGTGAAGTTTGAACTTTTGCATTATTATTGAAAATTCAAAAGATATTATAAATAAGAATTTATAATTAAAATTTTAAGCTCATATTTTTCTATTATGGTATTCTATAATACTAATTATTGAAATATGACATTGTTCCAAATTAGAAAATAAATATGGTTTAGATCGATTTATAAGAGGTAAAATGTACTATAGTAAATGAATTGTTCAAATTTTGTATGGTTTGATCTCATCCACTTAAACATTATATATGTGCACACTTCTATTATAATTTCGGCCGAATTCTATAATTCTAACATTATATAAGAACTGATTCGGTCAAAATCTTGATTATCAATATCGGGAAAATCCGGTTAATTTCAATTCATAAGTTCAAATTTATCAAGTATTTGGACTTAACGAGGTTTGTTGAAATATGAGATTGTCTTACGTTAGAAAATAAATGTCTTTTGGATTAATTTATATAAGAGAAAATGTATCATACTAAATAATTGTTCAAGATGTAATTTTCTCTCTTTATACGCATTTGTTATTTCAGCAACTCTAAATTTAAAGACTAATTTATTTTTGCAGAAAACACTACAATTAAGCGAAAATCCGAATCAACAGCTACTCTTAAACCCCATAACTCATCTGTCTCGAACAAAACTGAAGAACCTACACAGAATACCCGCCAGCAGCCGCGGCAGCAGCGGCAGCAGATTTTGGCTTTGGCTTCTCGACCACAATGGCCTGTGTCGTGAGCACCATTCCAGCGACCGAGGATGCGTTTTGCAGAGCGCATCGTGTCACCTTGGCTGGATCGATCACTCCTGCTTCGACCAAATTCTCGTACTTATCAGTCATGGCGTTGTACCCAAACTCCCATTCTCCAGCCTTTACCTTCTCCACAACTACCTCTCCTTCTACACCAGCGTTCTGTGCAATAAGCGCTGCTGGAGCTACCAGTGCCTAAGAAAGAATGAACTTATTCTCCCTTAAATCTCAATCATTCTAACGATTTGGTGCATATAATTAGCTTGTTGTACGTACCTTTTGGATGATATCGGCACCAAGACGTTCATCCGAATCTTCGAGTTTCTCTTTTATTGCAGGGACAAAGGTTGAGAGGTGCACAAATGCAGCACCACCACCAGGAACAATACCTTCTTCAATAGCAGCAAAAGTTGCATTTTTGGCATCTTCGATGCGAAGTTTACGATCTTCTAGCTCGGTTTCTGTCGCAGCACCAACTTTGATTACAGCAACACCACCAGACAATTTGGCAATCCTCTCAGCGAGCTTCTCCGAGTCATAAACAGAATCTGTCTTGGACAACTCCTTCTTGAGTTGAGCAATTCTAGCCTGAAGTTCATCTTTCGATGCAGCATCCGCAATGACAGTCGTAGAGTCTTTGCTTATTGTTATCTTTCGTGCTGTGCCCAGTTGATCAATATCAGTGTTCTCAATCAACAAGCCTAAATCAGCAGCTTGGTATTCAGCTCCTGAAAGATTTTACTCCATTAACAAAGGATTCAGAAGGATATATTAATCAAAGAATGTTGTTATTCTAACCAGTCAATATAGCAATATCTTGAAGAAGAGCTTTCCTTCGTTCTCCGAAGCCAGGCGCTTTTATAGCAGCTACATTAAGGACACCCCTGAGCTTGTTTACGACTAGAGTAGCTAAAGCCTCTCCGGTAACATCTTCAGCAATAATGAGTAATGGTGCCCTTAACTGAGTCGTCTTCTCGAGCAACGGAACGATGTCTTTGATAGAAGAAATTTTCTGATCCGTAATCAGTACCCTTGCGTTCTCAAACTCAACAAGCAGTTTTTCAGGATTTGTAACGAACTGAGGGGAGATATATCCTCTATCTATCTGTATGCAGAAGCAGCAAGCATGAAAATATGTTAATACGAAAGTGCGTGAAGTGTTTTGTTCTAAGAAACCATACTTCTAAGTCACAATAAACTTTGGAAAAAAGCAAAGCAAACACAAATTTAAAGGATGTAAAGTTCATAGGATTCATGTACACAAACCTCCATGCCTTCTTCGACATCAATGGCTGTCTCAAAGGAAGAAGACGATTCAATGGATAGAACACCATCAGGTCCCACTTTATCAACAGCATCAGCAATCATTCTGCCAATGCTCTCATCATTCCCAGCAGAGATCGTGGCAATGGCTGTGAAACAATATAACAATTTAATACACATAGTCATTTATTAATGAAAGAACCTCTGTATCTGAGCTTGATTAACACCCCCAAATCCATTTTATTATAGTGCATTTATAATATGAAACAACTGCAACGAGGAGTAAAGTCATAAACCACACCTTGGATATCATCGCGACCCTTGATGGGTCGTGCTTTCTTCTCAAGCTCATCAACCAAACCATGTACAGTTTTATCAATGCCCTTCTTCACTGAAACAGGGTTGGCACCAGATGTAACACTCAGGAGTCCAAGTTTGATGATTTCACGTGCTAGCACAGATGCTGTAGTGGTGCCATCACCAGCCGAGTCATTTGTCTTGCTAGCAACCTGAAGATAATTAATGCAAATAACCAAAGAATATAAATGCTGAAAACACACCTCCCGAATCAAAGCAGCACCGGCGTTTTCCATTGCATCAGGTAATTCTATAGCCCTAGCGATTGTAACCCCATCGTTAACAACCTTAGGGGTGCCAAATTCATCTAAGACAACGTTCCTGCCTGCATATGATTCGACAAATACGTAGGTGAACAAGAGAATGCTGTTATCAGAATACAGTAAATGAATGCTACTGAGAAAAATACTGAACAGCATCTATAATAAAAAGGCCATTTTTAATATCCCCAAAAGAGTAATACAGATAAACTCACGACACTTGATAAAAATCGACAACAAGCACAAAAAAACAGAAGAACAAAAATAAAGTAACTCGTCTAGAATTACCCCTTGGACCAAGAGTCAGACCAACGGCATCTGCAAGCTTATCGATTCCCGACTGCATTGCAGACCTAGATTTCTGATCAAATGCTATTTCCTTCGCATTAGCTCTCACCGCAAACCTATTCTTCGCCTGCGTCCGGCTAACAGTTCGCCTTTGCTGGAACTTACTCACTTCCCTATTCCTAGATCCACCCTAAAATAAAAATCCATAATTTACATAAGCTACAGCTCACCAAACAAAATACACTATAAGAAATTGTCAAAGAATGGGTATCGGTATAAAGAGAATACCTGCTTCAAAGGGGAAGGGAGAACGTAAGCAGTGGAAATAGCATTTGCCGAAGCCATCGTTGCTGCTGCTAAGGAGTTTTCTTTGGAGGCTTTGGATAAGAGAAAGAAATGCAGAAGATTGAAATAAGGTAGCAGCAGTGTGAAGTAGGGCTAATAAAGAACGAGGGCTTTTCCTGAAGATTCCATTGATTCCAATGTAATGAACCCAACCATGGTTTTAAAAACAGATCGATCGTAAATATGTTCTACTGGTTGGATCGGAAGGTCGGATCGGTTTAAACCGGTTTAATAGAAAACTAAATAATAATGTTAATCAACAAAAAAAATATATTTAAAAATATATCTTTTACAAAGAAGTTTAAATAAATTCTTATAAAATATAATTATCTAATATAAAAATGTTTTGATATATATTTTAAAAAATTTTTAATATAAATTCTTAAAAATCGGTTTTGAGTGAAATAAACCGGTTCAATCGGATTTTTTGGCCCCATATCCGGTTTTTAAAATAATAGGTCAACCGGTTTAAATCGGATCGAGATAATAATCGATTCCCGGTCGAACCGGCCGGTCCGATCGATTTTTTTAAAACTATGAACCCAACTCTAGCTTCATTCATCCATATTTTATTTAAATAAAATTTATATTTGTTTATGTTTTATTCCAACGGAAATTCTTTTTCGAACATAAATACATGTTCATTTATATTTAATTTGAAAAGAAATTCACATTCGTATATTTAAATACTTATGTTTATATTCGCTCAAATAACTTATTCGAACAATGTATTTATAAATATATTAATTTTTAATTAAAAATTGAAAAAATTAAAAATATAATAATTTTTTTTATATTTAGAAAAAAAAATTAGAAACATATTATAATAAATAAAATTTAATAAAAAAATATTGAGTAGATAATGAGAAATATGATAGATTATATTTTTTAAATTCTAATATTTAATTATATATTAATATTAAATATGATTAAAATACTATATTTGTATATGATAAAAAAATATTCTTATTCATTCAAATTATAAACGAGCATGAAAAATGTTCGAACAATTTATATTTATATTCAAACGAACGAGTATAATCATATACGAATCGAACATATTTCAAACAAGAATCGGTCAAATCACATAACAAACTCTACCACTCAGTCAAGTCAAATGTTTGTTTATAATTTCAAAAAAAATATTTGTTTATATTTCTTTTATTCATAATGTTGAATTATTACAAAAAATATACTGGATTTGGGAGGTGTATTTTCCAGACTTATTCAAGTATGTACTATAAATAAATACATAATTCCAATAAATAATTTAATAAGCATTCATTTTAACCGATATTGCATGCTATTGGCTTTTTAAACTCGGAATTTTTTAGGTTAAATCTGAAAAAATAAAATAAAATAAAATAAAAATATTTTGGTACCAACCTTATTGGTTCCACGAAATTCTGGATGAGTATAAACATTGATTAGTGACAAATTGAAATTATACTAGACTTCAGGGGTGAAATTAGAATAAAAGTAGAGATTTGGGTGAGTTCTGGAAAATTGTGATTTTCATGTAGACTTTTGTTCCATGATAGGTAAGGGAGTAGGTTTGGTATTAGGTTATAATTTAATAAAAGGAATTAGAGGTTAATCACGGTCACCTTGTGTGAGTTAGGCTCCCATTCCTATCGACATTTGTTAGGTCATCCACACCCATGTCCGTCCGGAAATTTTATTTTCTCATCTATATCAGTTTTATCATTGTACACATCATCATTATTTAATTTTATAAATAAATTTTCTCTAATTCCTACAATAATATCTGGAAACTTATAATTTTTTAATATTATTTTTTTATACATCAAATACATTAAAATTATAATATTATTAATAAAACCGTTATATAAATTTATTATAAAAATTTATATTTTATAATTATTTTAATTTAAATTTTTTAAGATTTTTTTAATAAAACAGTTTTTCATAAAACATGAAACGTTGGCCACCCGTGAGACTGTGGATGACCTTATTATTTATAATTAATTTAAATATAACATTTACTAGGATTAATCTCATATTATAAAAATAGTGAAACTCTCGAGATTTTATATGTAATTAGGGAAGTTATCTAGGGCAAAAATGTTATTATCGGTTTTAACAAAAGATATATATTTCATTTTCTAATATATAATTATAAAAATATATTTAATTAATTATAAAATAATGAACATTGGTTTTAAACAGCTCGTATGATTTGCTTGTAGAATAGATTATAGACTCATAAAGAGTACCCACTTCATTCAACTTTAAAATAGTATAAAATATGTGTTGACGTTTACCGGTGACCCTCCAACTTTCGGGTGGTGTAAATGACATGCCCTCAAAGTTACGAAATTGCAAATATGATACCTCCAACTTTAATTAAATGAATGTACGGTACCTCAAGTAAACAATACTGTTTAATATTGACCATCTACGACATTGTTATTGTTTTACGTCCGGATGCACATTTCTCTAACTTGAGGTATCAATTTTGTATAATTTTTCGTATAAAAGATTTATTTACATAATTTGTGAACATTGAGAACGAATACTGCCAACGAAAAATGTTTGCAAACTTAACGGAAAATCATGTGTTAAATACCAGGGGTAAAAAACAAATGGTTTTGATAACTTGAGGGGTCATTCGTACAATTTCATAAGTTGGAGGGCATAGCCTTTACACAACTCGTAAGTTAGGGGGCTATTTATGCAATTTTCTCTTTATATGTGTTCAAAGTTTGCTAATTTTACAAAAAATGTAAGTATCATGTCATATAAATTTATAATTACATATATAACTCTGAAAATAAAAATTGTTGAGGTTTGAGTTAGTGCTATATCAGTAATTTGTATTTAATTATATAACCTTAAAAAATGTAATTAACACATAAATTTGAAGAATTAATAGTAAATAATTTAACTATTTTGAAATTAGAAAATAATACATAATGTCTATATTTTGGGCATCTACAATAATTTAAAGCTATGAAGGCATCTAAATAATTTGCTCATATATTAAATTAATATTTTTTTAAAGTACACAGATTTCTTAGAAATTATAATACATTGTAACTTGTATATTTATTATATGCAAAAAAACTAAATAAAATAATATACCGAAGGCAAATTAGTTAATTGGGAAAGTAGTAAGATATGAGGGTAAAAAGGTAAATACAAGAATTGCCTAATTTTACCCTAGAGATGGTGCAGATGTATATGTATGTAATCTCTACGGGACAAAAGGAAGTTCTTTCTGGCATTTCACGCGGTCGAATTCGTAAGCCTGAATCCCCTCTACCTAGCTCTCTTTAGAGTCTCACGATTTCCTTCATCTCTTGTTTTGGCTTAAAGTATGTTTTATTGTACACGCTCGTTTGAGAATTAGTGCGATGTAATTGTCAGAGAAAGGTGATGCGGAATGGGGACGTGGTTTTTGTCTGATTTCAAATTTGAGTGTTTTCCTCGTTTTAGGGGATAATGCGTTGCATCTTCTTTAATAATGTAGCTTTTTTTCCTGTCTGGGGTTATGATTTGTTTATGTTGGTTTGGTTGGGTGTTGAGATGAGTAAAACTATTTTAGTTTAAAGTAATGGAAGAGTTTTAAGTAGGCCCAGATCATTTATGCTTTGCTTTACTATCGCCCGGTTGTAGTTAAGTATTTGGTTTTCTGGGAGCGCGTTGCAGATCCAAGAATGGAGTTTTTCCATCTTTAGTAATCAATATGTTTTGGTCATGTTAAAAGGTTTCGGGTTATTTTTGTTTCAGCGATTTAGATTTAAATACTTCAAATCTTTAGTTGTAGTGTTTTCAAGTTACTGACAAACATGAATATAGATGGCTGGGAATTTCATGAAATTTCACAAGGATCAAGTATTTATTAATCTGGTTTAACTCAATACCAGAATGAGCAATTGAAATCATGCCTTCTCTTTGATGTTTTCTGTAGGATTTTTGTGTTCATTTACAAGTACGAGAAAGTGGGAGATGCAATATATTGTTTGGCGGCAGTTGCTCAAAAAGTCAGATTAGTTGAGCAGCTTTTCTCATTATAATGGGAACCACCCATCGCAGGTTTGTACAGCTGTACATTCTGCAAATCAATTTCTCAGCGAACTTACCTTGTTTCCAACCTTCTTCTTGCAGTGGGGTATCTAGGAAGTCCAATGATGGTGTGCGTTTCATTATTACAACCATCATGGGAATGGTATTTGGATATTTTGTTGGGGTTTCGTTTCCTTCTGTTACTTTAAGTAAGGTAATCAACATTCTTATGGAGATGTATTCACATCCATTTTTATCTCTGCACCAGTTACGTTAATAATTATATATTTTTTAGATAACTCTACCCTCAAGGTTAATGTCATCTTTGGACGTGGCCTTCACTGATGAAAGTTTTAGTGCTAGACGTAGTTTTCCTGAAAATCTTGGTTCCGGCAGTACCCCTTCAACACCCAAGGTATTCCTTTGTCTCACACCACTTGTAATGCCCCACTTTCTTTGGTTTTCATTACCATGCATTTTGGAAGTGTATCTCAAATGAAGTGTTGGCTAAGTTTGCTCTGTGTTATGATATTACTTTTAGCAGGTTAACGTAAATTAATTTTATGTTCAACTTCACATTGTTGATGGCTCTTTTTTATTACCTTTGCAGTAGAATATTGCATATTTACGCTTAGATAAATTCGTGAATGATCTATTCTTGTTTTTTTTAATTCTCATTTAGTGGGACTTCCTCGCTGTTGGTATAGTGCTGCTTGCAAAGCTATATTATTATGGCTGTGTGAACCATAGGTTTGATATGGCATGTGTTTCCTTTCAGATTTTTGTTCCCACCAATCCACGTGGTGCAGAGTCTTTACCACCAGGAATTGTTGTCTCTGAATCAGATCTTTATTTAAGAAGATTGTGGGGTGAGCCGGGCCAGGTAAGACTTGTCGATGCTGGAGTTTTTATAGTGAGAGCTATGGACTTGCAGGAGCTCATATATCTTATTTTATTTGAAACCTCTTCTTTTTATTATTTCTGATCATTGAAGTAACAACTTGACTTTTGGACAATTACTGCTTTGGTCTCAGTTTTGCTTCATTTTTTGGGTGCTAGTAAATTAGCCCAATATTGCGTATTTATTTTAACATTCCTATGAACATTCAGGATCTGAAGAGTAGGCCTAAGTACCTTGTGACATTTACAGTGGGTGTGGATCAAAAAAGGAATGTCAATGAGGCTGTAAAGAAGGTAATTTATACTTGAAAATGCCTTCATGTGGTTTTATTATTTTTTTCACTCTGCAAAGGCTAATTTCACAGTTTTTTGTAGTTTTCTGAGGATTTTCAGATACTTCTATTCCATTACGATGGGCAGACAAGTGCATGGGATGAGTTTGAGTGGTCCCAGCGTGCTGTTCATGTCAGTGTTAGAAAGCAAACAAAATGGTAATTTTCAGTGAGTTTGATGTCTTCTACTCACACCGACAAGCTTGTAGCTTTTGTCTATTATTATGTATTGTTGAAGGTCAATGCATCTTTAGCCTGCTGAGTAATCTTTTTTCTAAGAACTTCTCTTGATTTTTCTCCTTCTTTAGGTGGTATGCGAAGAGATTTCTTCATCCAGATATTGTAGCTGCTTATGATTACATATTTATTTGGGATGAAGACCTTGGAGTTGAACATTTCAATGCCGAAAAGTACCTATCATCTTTTATTGTACTTACTGTTTTAAACCAATATCTGTAGACATCCCCCTTTAAATAACGTGGGCTTTTATTTTAATTCTAGGTATATTCAATTAGTCAAGAAACATGGTTTGGAGATTTCTCAACCAGGGCTTGAACCAAACAATGGACTAACGTGGCAAATGACAAAGAGGCTCGGTGACAGGGAAGTTCACAAGTAAGTAGTGTAACATAATTTTGTGGGGTTTTGTTCATCAACTCTCGTTTGTGAGCTACTAAATAATTGGTATCCATGACAGGGAAACAGAGGAGAAACCTGGCTGGTGCAGTGATCCACATTTGCCTCCATGTGCAGCGTATATTCTCTTTCCCTATAAGCTACAAGTAATTGTCATTTTCCTCGAAGATGTGTGTTTATTGATCAGATTACTATGATTAACTCGAAACATTGTATGTAATCTTAGTTTGTGATCAAGAGACGACTCATTTTTAAAACAAGTTTACGAGTAGAGAAGTAAAGAATGACTTCATTATTCAGTTGTCCCTGTGATTTAATCTATATGATTCACATATCAACAATTGTGTCCAGGTTTGTTGAAATTATGGCTCCTGTGTTTTCTCGGGAAGCTTGGAGATGTGTTTGGCATATGATTCAGGTAACTAAATCATAATGGTTCGTTGTGTATGCGCAAGATGATGCTATTGAAAGTTATGACATTTTGTGCAGAATGACTTGGTTCATGGATGGGGATTGGATTTTGCATTGAGAAGATGTGTTGAGGTCAGCCCACTTCACCCCAGATACCTCATGAGATCATATGAATGAAATATGTTAATAATTCATAACAAAATGTGCAGCCTGCTCATGAAAAGATCGGCGTAGTCGACTCCCAGTGGATAATTCACCAAGTGATTCCATCTCTTGGAAACCAGGTCAAACATGTCTTTGTTGGATCATTACAAGTGAATTTTTCTCATACTTTGTGTAACTTATTTTCAGGGAGAAGCTGAGGATGGAAAACCACCATGGCAAGGGGTATTGTTTCTTCCTTTCACTCGAGCTCTTCAGAATGTTCGTGTATTCGTATTTATACTGGTATTGTTGTAGGTAAGAGATCGGTGCAAACACGAGTGGGGGCTGTTTCAGGATCGTCTTGCGAGTGCAGATAAGGCATGGCATTCTAATCCCAGTTAAGCAAATCTTTGTAAATTGTTTCACTTGCATTTTCCTGGTTGGTGTAGTGTAGGATAATGATATTCATCTTTCGACACAAATCTTCTTCTTCATCGTCCATCTACTATATTATATATAATCTAACTACAAATTTCATTATATAAATTCAAATTAATTCCCTTAAATTCCCATCTTTTCATGTCGGTCGATACTGCAAAAATTGTTCAGCACCGGTTTGGTTCTCAAATGTGTCATGAAAATCTTACGTTTTTGGTTATTGGATGAGCTGTGGTGCTAACAAATCATGCATTGGTAATGTATAATCTTATACCCTAATAATACTAGTTTATAATAATAACTCATACTCGAATTAAGCGTTGAGACCCAATTTTGATGATCTAGACCCAAATCAATTCATTTCGGGTCGATCAGGTTTCGGATATGGGGACATGAGATCTAAAATTTTTAAATTGAGGTGTTGTAAGATATAATAATAGTAAATTTATAAATATATTTAGTAAAATTTTTATACATTCGTTTTGTTTGTGGTCGGTTAAGTTCATTCATGTAGAAATAGCAAAAATCCACAATTACCTTATTATATATATATATTTATTAATGATAGTGAAATTGTTTTCTTTGGGTTGACATTAATAGGACTTAATTTTGAGACACATATAACTAATGAAAAAGTTTTACAAAAAATCAAATTTTATGTATATGATCTGTTAAATATTTGTGAAATTAATTTGTTACCATAACCAAAATCTGATAATTAAATTAGTCAAAATAACCATAATTTGAGAATTAAATATATCTCAAGATAAAATCCTAATTGCTTCATCATTTATTTATTTAAAATTAGAAGTCAAAACAAAAAAAGGTTGAAAATGTAATGGGTGTCCGTATCTTCTTCTGTAGTTTCTTCTCCTTCTTGTTCTGATAAAACGAAGCTGCCTGCTGATCCACACCCAAATGGTTTGAAAGGCTTACGTAAGGCTCCTCTTACGGTAAGAGTATGTAATGAATTTTTTTTCTGTATACGCTGTCCTCTCTTATGTGACACCCCAGTCAGGCGTTGACTCTTTTTTCTGCGAAGAAAAATCACAAATTTCTATGACTCTTTTTACGTAAGGCTCCTCTTTCGTTCTGTGGCATTCATTTTTTATTTAATAGTGAAAAAGAGTTTTTGGAAGATTCAATTTCTGGGCTTTTGGGTTTTGGGAGTTGAACTTTTGTTTTCTTTGTCTGTGTTAAGAAATGGGTTTTGTGCTTTTGGGGGTATTCGACGTTTTGTTTTATGCCGGCCAGCGTCTTTTTCATTTCGGTTTGGATTTTTAGGGCTAGATCAATGGTTGGAAGTAAATGTACAAAACGACGTCGTATCTTATGATTTATTTTGCAAGCTTTTTTGTTCCACTATGCGGTGTCTTAAACTGGAATTTTACGTCTGTTATTTTTTACTTCTTTTCTATTCAGTCAAAAAATTATTACTTTTGAAACAATTTTAACTGCTTGTTGTTGGGATGAGGAATCATGGGATTCTTCATTTTGTTGTCTGTTTATTCATTGAGCTTGTTACATTATTTATGATATCTATTTCCTTCTGATGATAAAATTTTAACATTACTTAAATAGTTTGAGCATTTATGGATATCACAAAAAGCCCCATTTAGATGCATATCATCCCTTTGGATAGGAAATAAATCAAGCATTCATTTTTTACCAGTTATACTTATTTACTTTCCTTTGACCTTAATATAATGCGTGTATTCTAACTCGGGTATGGATTTAAAAATGACAATAAAGATTGAAAAGGAAAAATAAAATCCATAATGAATATGAGAATGAACACGTATCAAAGTAATCTGAAAGTTATCCAAACTGCAAAAGAGCTAAGTACCTCATTTTTCATGTAAGTACAAAATGTAAAAATGAGGCTTTCACATATTTTGGAAATGAGAAATGAAAGTCGGTGTATGTTATGAAAATGAATGCATTTTATAGCTTGAACCTCAATAATGGGGATCTAAACATGAGATAGGACACGCCAAATATGTTTATTGAATGTTGCATTAGAAAGTGATTCAAAGAAGTAGTAGTGGGACATCCTTTGCTCTGATTGTTGAGTTTGGCCGCTTCATGAATGGTAGCCTAGGGGTTTTGTTGTAGGGCATTTTGGATTGTTTGGATTTGTTATCATAATTTTTTGTTGTTAGAAGTTATATCCCGCGAAGCAAATGAATTGAAGCTCGAAGAGCTTACGGGTGAAACTTCATGTAATTCAACCTTCATTTGTGAAGCGAGCAGAATAAAATTGAGTGAGTTGAGTTGCGAAAGAGCAAAGATAAAAAAGTTCAAAAATTAGATAACGTAGAATCAAGCTATTTTTTTTGTTCTATGTCTACTTCAATAAACTACAACCATCCGGGTTGTAGGTCACTTAATGCGTTGATCTTCTTGCCTTTGGTTTTCATTTAAAGCTTTTGTCATTTCTTTAAACATCTAGAATGTTGTCACAATTTCCGGTTTTCTGAATTCTTTATTTAAAATAAGAATGAGTTTAATATTTTGGTTTTAATGTTCTTTTTTAGCAGTTTTGTGGATCAGAAGGCTGAAATGAATCGAGCGATGATTCAAACTTTGGTATTGACCCTTATTCTTTTTCTTTCAGGCAAGCCTTCTACGTTACAGTGAAAATTATTCCTTTTGATCTCGTGTTTTTGCTTCGACTTTTAATAGAAATTCTAATCTTAATGTGTTCAGTCTAAGAAACTAGTGTTCATCAAGAACATCACCTTATATATTATATTCCTTTTAAACTCTTTGTTCCAGATTCTTATATGGTAGATGCATCTGTCGAGGACAATGATTATAAGCATTGTGAGAATGTTGTCAAGAAATGGGCATACTATTCTGTTGATTCTGAAGTGAAAAACGACAAGCATGTCCTACGTGACTTGCTTTTTTTCCTGCACATACCTCGAACCGGGGGTCGAACTTATTTACATTGGTACGTTCTATATATCTAGAGATTCCATGCCTCCCTTGGTTTAATTTACAATGCAGTTTTACGATTCACATTGATTCTACTAATGTTTGATTTTCCAAATTTCTCTCGTCTCAGCTTCTTAAAAAAACTTTACTCAAACTCCCAAGAATGCCCACGATCTTACGATAAGTTAAGATTTAATCCAGGGTAACTTACTATCTCTTTACTTGTTCAGTCAATGAGAATCATTTGCATTTAATTTAAGGAATGTGAGTATTGTTAATTGCCTTTTTATCGCCTTAATGACCATTGATTTCTTAGGATTATGAATATTTTCTTATTAATGTGAAGTAAATCAAATTCTAGTGTACGTACCGATTGAAATTATGCCAGTATAATGTGTATACAATTGCAAAAAGCATTTTGTTTTCATTCTTTTAAGTGGGAAAATATACTTTATGGAAATTGAAATGAGACCTTATAATATTTTGATATATAGTAGTTATGTAACCCGAAGTTACATGATTTTGGCATGTTAATTGTATTGCATTTGTTTTATCGGTGTTTTCTTGCATACGATGTTCAAGTTGTGGGCTACGTCTTTTTGTGATGCAGAAAACAAAAGTGTCGGTTGATAAGTACGCATGATGATTATAGTGTGATATCTAAGTTCCCAAAGAAGAAAACTTCAGTGCTGACAATCTTAAGAAATCCTTTAGATCGTGTTTTTAGCACTTACGAATTTTCTGTGGAGGTAGCTGCGAGGTTTTTGATTCATCCTAACTTAACATCTGTCGCAAAATCAGCCCAAATGGCCCTTCGTGCACGCCAAAAGACATCAACAGTAAGCACTCTAGACATCTGGCCTTGGAAGTATTTGGTTCCTTGGATGAGACAAGATCTCTTTGCTCGAGTACGTCCCCTTTTGTTCTTATTCTCTTCAACGTATTGGATTCGGGATGCTGAGTTTCATTGAGAGTTTCTTTGCTTATTTGAGCTTATCATGTACATGCTGTCAATGGAGGTTTTTAAGATTTGTTCAATATCGTATTGCAGAGGGATTCGAGGCGACTAAAAGGGCTACTCGATTTAACGACAAACAATTCATATGACATGGATAACTTCGTAATGCCTTTACATGAATACATAAATGACCCGATATCTCGAGATATCATTCACAATGGAGCCACCTTCCAGGTAATACTGTAATTGCAGATTCGAGTCTCTTCATTTGTCTAGTGTTTTGCATTTTATAGAAAAAAATAACGATTATGTAGCTCTCCGATTCTGCTGCATCTAAGTCGATTCGAATTTTGTTAATCAACGAAGAACTGAATTTTCCACCAAACTTTACAGATTGCTGGTCTCACAAACAACTCGTACTTTGCGAATTCGCATGAGGTGCGACATTGCGTTGTTAAATATAATTCTCTCGGTGAATATGTGCTTGAAGTTGCAAAGGTATGGTTTCTTTTTTAGCATTTCTTTTATTTCCGTATCATTCGTTTGAATTACGTAATTTTGCAGAAGCGGTTAGATGAAATGCTTTACGTTGGATTAACCGAAAATCACAAAGAATCAGCTACAATATTCGCAAATGTTGTTGGTGCACAAGTGATCTCTATGCATATTAATTCAACTGTTTCTAGTCACGAAGATCAACGTAAGTTATAGTCGTAGTATAATCTCATTCACATTGCCTTGTCTTTATCTTCGTGTTCTTTCTCACAGAACAGAACTCTTCGATTGACGATCTGGTAAGGATTCGAAGTTTCTTTATCTCATTTTCTCGAATGAAAATGCTGAAAGTTAAACTCTTTGATTGTTCAGGGAAACAGCACCGATATGATTCCGAATACCGAAAAGGTTGTATAACGAGCAGATTGATTCGTTTTTAAATGTTTCGATTAAATGGTTATTTGTGTTTATCAGATGACAGTTGGGAAACTAATAAAAGCATACGAGGGATGTTCTTCGTCACTCCGAAAAGCTCAATCGAAAAGACGAGTGAATTCTCTAAAGCAAGTATCTCCAGTAAACTTCACAAAGGAGGTATTAAATCTATACACTTACCACAAATGCACTTCCATTAAACTCTAGGCTATTTTCAGGCTCGTAAAATGGTCTCCGAAGAACTTATTCGAGAGATCGAATCACTCAATAGTTTAGACATAAAGCTTTACAAATATGCGCAGATAATCTTCACAAAGCATCACTATCCGATAAATGAAGATGTTATAGTTACGGTGAGTTTAAAGTTCGATTCGAGGCACGATAATTTTACATACATCGTAAAGCATATGTTTGTGAAAATTGCAGGAAGAGCTTGCAAGCACTATCATGACAAATACACAAGAATATAGTCTTCTCTACGATGCCTCTTCGTGGTTCATATGTATCGGAGTATTTTCGTCGTTGATTCTTATCGGGTTGTACGTAAATTCTTTGAGGAAAGCATCGAAATTAAAACTGTGATTTGTTTTACTGGTGAAAATGGCTTCATAACTTAGTCATTTTCTCTGCAACATGCCAAAAGATGAACAATGAATTCTTTATTTCTATGCTAAAATTATGATTTATCAGTTTCTTTATTGGGAATCAAATTGATTATGATATGTTAAATTGGTTGATAAAAAATATAAATATATTATTTTTAAAGTGTTTTTATATTAAAGTAATAAAACTTTTTTGATATCTATGTAAAATTTCATGTATATCACGAATCAATTAAAAAAATGTATATGATATTTAAAGTTCCAAAATTTGTATTATTTGATAAATTGTTCTTAATTTTTGTGAATCTAATTTTCAAAGTTTTTTGAAGTTAAAATTAATTCACAATTTTTTTTGAAAAAATTAATTTTTATATTTCGTAAATCAAAGTTTAATGTATATTGCAAAATTAGTCATTGTATTAAAACATTATATTAAAACATTGTGATGAATTTAAGATGGCAAACTAATGTCATCGTAAATTTGTGACATTTGTATTAAAAAATTGTATTCACATCTATACTTCATAGCAATAAATATTATATATTAACAAAATTATTGCTTTCCTTTATATCCGTAGAACCTAGTCGGCCCGAACCTAAAAATCTTGGCCTAAGACCAACCCTTTGTAAGTAGGTTTGGTCTTTTGGAACTTAGTTTCACAATTAGATACAGGGTTCGTCTCAATATTTGTAGGATCTAAACCCGTAGGTCTTATCATGGTTTGGTATCGATATTCATTTTACGGATTTAGGACCAGGACCAAGCCCAAATCCCGTAAATATAAATTTATTAATTTTTAAAATTATTTATACATCCAAATATTTATTATTTTCAATTCAAATCTAATTATACATAAATTATTTATAAGTCTTACTACACTTCATATTTCAATTTTTTGAATTTTTTTAAACATAATGGAAACAAATATTTTTCAATTATTAACTTTTATACTAAGCATTTGAGTAAACTAATAATAAAAACAAAAATAATCATCTTATAAATTTTTAAACGATCATTTATTATTATTTATAATTTTTATAAATGATATATTTTGTAAAATATTATTTTTTTAATTAGTATTTTGATATTAAAAGTGAAGGGCTAAAGACTGGATCAAGACATAACCAAGGATGAACCGAAAACTTGGTCTTTGGTCTCGGATTGATCTCCCTTATAAAAACCGGACCAATAGAGCTTTTATATAAAATTAAGACCGTGGTCCGATCTTTTGTAAATCCTAAAGATTAGAGGTGGGCAAAAACTCTAACCGAACGGTTTAGAGTTGGGTTTCTTCGGGTTTTGAAACTTAGTTGGGACCAGACCCCGAGCTAAGTTTAATTATAGGACTCGATAGACCTTTTTCATGTGGGCTATTACAAGAGACCAACCAGAGACCAAGACCAGACCATATGGTTCGGTTAGGCTTTCCTCAACGTTGGACTGGACGCCCAACTATATAAAAAAATAAAATTTATTAATTACACGTAGGTAATTATCATCCTTCCTCAGGAAAGAGATAGACCGGGTCTCTTTCCTCACATTAAAATAAATTCACATATCTCAAGTTAAAACAATAAGTTCACAGACTGCGGCATCATCCATTCTCTTCATCTGCAATTTTTTTCGTTGCTTAACCTGAGGGTTGCGAAATAATCATTCTCAGGTAAAATCTCAACATTGCTCCATGAATATCACCACAATCGTAAAGGGGAGACACACTGTCGAAAAAGCTTTGTGATTCTATCTTGTTTAGAGTTAGAGTTATATGTTTCATTTGTGGGTTTTTCTTGTAGTGAATGTTTTCATTATTGGGTAGATAATTCTTGTTTGTGATTATGTTGATTATGTATATTAAGAATTTTGGAATATTTTTATAGATTTTCCATTGATTTATTTGACCTAAATTTCTAATGGCACTTAATTTATATTTATTAATTTATATAAAGAAAGCTTAGTGGAAAAATTCTACACTTGATTTGCTACTGATTTAATTCAATTTATTTACTACTTCATTTGATTATGTTGATTTTCTAAAGTAACTATAAATCATTGCAAACTTAGTCTTTATTATTCTTCGAATATGTGACTTCATTCTTTGGGGTTTAATATTTGCACTAATGTTTTGTACTTATTAATTAGTATCTCATATCATAAATCTATCTAGTAACTCGTCATGGAAATTTTGTTTATAAATTTTAGTAATTATGTTGATTTATCTATGTTGATTGTTGTGTTAAGTGGATTTGTGATTGATTTATTAAAATTGGTTTTTTTGATTGTTTGTTTCAAATGATATATTTTTTCATTACTTCAAGATATATTTTTTTTAGTTTTGAATTAATGTTTTTTTTCATAATTCGTGATTAAATCATAGCTAACCCTCCAATTAATTAAATATCACTGCTCTAGTCAAGATTTACACATTATTTATAGGTTTCTAACTTTTATTTATGTTAATGTGGTGTAATAACGATTTATAAGTTTTGCATTTACAGTTCATGGCAATCTTTCAAAGATAGACATAAGAAGTCGAACTTTTATGTTCTGCGTAGTTGAACACTTCCGTCAACCCGGTAACAGGAAATTCTCAGAGGATTGAATCATTTTGGAAGGTGGTGACAACTTATCAAGAAAAATATCAAGAATTCGTGACTCTAAAGCTTTAAGGAAGAAATGGTGCATGATTAGCAAAGATGTTCAAGCTTTTTGTGGGAAATATGATAGAGTGAGTCGTGCTCATCCAAGTGACTTTAACAGTTACGATTATGTTGATAACGCTTTGGAAGCATATCACTATGAAGTTGGAAAATTATTCACTTATGTGAAAGCTTGGAAGGTTTTGCGGGATCAACCAAAATGGAGGATGGTATATCTATTCGTTTATATATGTCATTTGTTTGTCTTTAATATTATGTTACTTAACATCTTTAGTTAGCTTAATATAGCTCATTGATATTGGAATTTCAAGAACCGGATGGGGAACACAAATGAGTGATGCTGGGGGAATTAGATCATCGATCCAATCGTTACAGATGCCTTCTGAAACCGAGTATGGTCCACAAGTTGAGCAACGTCCCATTGGAAGGGATAAAGCCAAACGACAATGCAATACAGGAAGCACCTCTAGCCAAATATCCAACGAAAAGAAAGAAATTTTGGTATCGTATGAAAAAAGGTTAGTAGAACACAGTTCCAAGTTAGATAGAAAGAATGATTTATTTGCTTAACACAATGCAATTTCGTCGGTTCGAGAGATGAGGAAATTACTTGAGATGGACACTAGCGTCATTAATGAGGTGCAACTACGTTTCTACAATGAAGCATTTACACGAGTAGCTGCAACTTGGAACAATGTGCCCCGCTCCTTATATGTTCAACCTACCATGAATTTGAGCGACGATGATGATTGACTCGTTAGTATGTTTTGTAATTTTTTTACCTTCCGTTAGAATACTAAAATGTCTATTGCTATGTGACTTTCTCGTTTTGATGTTGTTAAAATATGTTTTATGTTTTGGAACTATGTTTATGTATGAATGAACTTTTTTACATTTGCATCATAATTGTTGTGATTGTATCGATCAATAATGTTGAGATAATGAAATCAAAACATTTAAATAGGACATACTTATTTGTTAATGTATTGTTTTTTATCAATAATGTTATATCTACCCCAACTACTCTACCTAATTCTTCACATACTTCTTCTACCCAATTACTCATTTATCTATCACATATCTACCACCATTACCTAATGTTATTTAAGAAGATTTCATTGTTTGTTTCAATTATCTCAAGTCTTCATTATCATATTTTCTTCACTGCGAGATGAATCACAATATTATACATGTAGAATTATACAACTTTTAGAGTCTGGGAAATATATCAGACTTGATATCGCATACATTAGAATATCTAACAGAGGGATTAACCCGATGAGTCGTCAAATAAAGCAAGAAGACGTAAGTCTGAAAAGCGTCATGTAGTCGAGCGTGGTTGGGAAACTGGGCTTGCTCGACTGATGGCGGATTACTTCACTACTAACTCAACATACACCACTGCACAATTTCATCGTCGTTTTAGAATGTCTCGCACATTATTCGAGCGAATCTCTGCAGCGGTTGTAGCAGTAAATCCCTATTTCGAAGAGAAACTAGATGCTACTGGCCATTGCTCTTTATCGACACTTCAAAAGTGCACGACAGCTATGCGTATGGTTGTTGTGCTGGCGCCTATGATGAATACGTTCGTATTGGTAAGACCATCACTCTTGAGTGTCTTAGATATTTTGTATCAATTCGAACTGCATTCGAAGCTAGGTATATGAGACGTCCGACCTCCGAGGATATTCAACGCTTGATGACATGGGCAGATGATCGTGGGTTCCCGGGAATGCTTGGAAGCATCGATTACATGAACTAGAGGTGAAAAAATTGTCCAGTAGCTTGACATGGTCAGTATGCTCGTGGTGATAAAGATTTCCCTACAATAGTTTTGAGGTTGTTCTTTCTGCGGATACTTGGATCTGACATGCTTTCTTCGGAGCGCTTTGGGAAATAATAACTTAAACGTTCTGAGTCACTTAACTTTATTGGATGATTTACATACATGCAAAGCACCAGAAGTTCATTTCTCCGTGAATGACAATACATATGATATGGGCTATTACTTGGCTGATGAGATATATCCAGAATGACCAGTGTTTGTGAAATCAATCACTCTCCCTCAAAAAGAGAAAGCACGACTATTTGCTGTTCGACAAGAGAATACTCGAAAGGATGAAGAGCGAACTTTCGGAGTACTTCAAGCGAGATTTAGAATTATTAATAACCCCGGTCGTTTATGGGATCAACAAACTCTATCAGATATCATGTACGCATGCATTATATTGCACAATATGATTGTTGAAGATCGATGTCATGTTCTTACTCCCGATTTGATACAATTTGAACAAGATGTTAGTCAACAAACATCTTCTCTACCTAATCAAGCTAATGCATCATTTGAATCGTATCTTCAACGCTCAATCAAGTCTAGGGAAGTGAGAGTTCATCGTTGTCTTAAAGCTGATTTGATAGAACATATGTGGGCTCATTCTCGTACTAATTAATGCATTCTATTTCGTATAAGTATTGTTGTTTGAATTACTTCGTATAAGTATTGTTCTAATGTCAATGTTTATCTAAAAATATTTATCTTACTTATGTTCATTTTATTTACCAATAATAATGATTTGATATGTTAAAAATTGAAATAAACAAATAAAATAAATAAAAATTGTAAGTGTCCGGATATGGTTGTAGAGTTGAGAGGAAAGTTGTTATTTAAAATATTAATATTAATATTATGAAAATGGAAAGATTATGTGAAGAGAAAGAAAGCTGATGTGGAAAGAGAGAATCAAGTTTCCAGACGGATAAGGATGAAGATTGCCTTATGGTACAGGTTGGTTTTAGAAAGACCTTATAATATTTTTAAAGTATTTTATATTAATGAATAATATAGATATAATATTATTCAATATACATAACTCTTACCTTCAAATTTTGAAATTTAATAAACATAAAATAGTTAATCAACAAAAAAATATGAAAATATATTCGTAAAATAATTTTTTTGACAAGATATTACTAATAAAATACAAAATAAATATCACTCAATCGTCATTTTCGTCATCTTCTGAAAATAAATGGGAAATAAGAAAGGATCAGAGGAAATTGTCGTTGGAAAATGAATAATTTCATTTAATTCCCAATTGATGAAGGTTGTTACTCCAATTTCAAATGATAATGGTAGAATTAGAACTATGATTTAAGAATTGAAAAGATGGAAAAATTGAATTGATGAATGAAAAAAAAGAAATGTTGAATTATATTATGGTTATTTAATGTTTTTTAGTTAATGTATAAATTTAATTTTTTAATTCATATTTATTATGTCATACGGGTAGGTCTCAAACCAATCTATTAAAAACCAAAGATCAATTTAAAAAAATAATCGAACTTCGATCCCATAAATATAATTCACAGCTCAAGTTCAATCCATAAATTATCGGACCTATCCTAAAATGAGTTTTTCAAGGTTAGATTGATTTAATCTTACAGACCTGCTATTCTTTTCCCACCTCTACTAAAGATCAAAAAAGACTAGCCCGAACCTTGCGGTCCTTTTGCCCATCTCCAAAATTAATGAACACATATATAATTGATGAATACTATATTTCTTTTCAAAAAAATACTAACCATTACCTACATAACTACATTGCATAGAGAATTAACATTTCAAAAATAATTTCGAACCCAGTATTTTAATTTAAAAACTGTAAAACGAAATCAGACAAATAAGAACACATTTAAATAACTTTGTTCACTTTCGGAGTGAGCGAACCACGAACAACAAAGTCGTCACTATAAGATCAAAATCGCCACACATAAAATACATGAGAAAGGAACAAAGAGCAGATTTTACACAAAGCACCAGTTGGTGAAGGAGAAGGCAAGGCAATGAACATCAGTCTCTTCGTCCCCAAAGACTTTCCACACAACGGCATCCTCGTACGAAGCGTGCCGCCCCATTGTCGATAAGCATATGCCACGAGACATGTTCACAAATCCCTGAAAATATCGTAGCTTGGTCAACATGAATCAGTAACATAAAGTTGCTTCAATACCTGTTGCATAATCTTCGGGAACTCCGAGAACAATGCCTTATGCCCCGATTCATCGAATATCCTGTCTATCGTTATATCCTGCAATTCAACACCCGTCGTTTCCAACATGTTCAGCCCTGATTGGTTGGCGAATGTGCAGATAGGGGCAGCCTAGATTATAACAGCGGGAATTCAGATCATATTGCTTGTAGGAATTCAGATGTTGCAGAAGATTTTAAAGCATACCTTCAAAGAGCAGCAAATAATGGCATCGGGATGGTGCCAAAGTGATTTCAGGACAGTGTCGGTGCTCTCCGAATCAGTTCTTAGTAGTTCAGTTCCAATGTGGAAGCTGCAGCAATACAAAATTAGATTTACTTGTTTTTTGTGTGTTGCAGAGTTTGTAGTACCTGTAACTGTTGCATATCCAGTAAGCAAGCTTTTGTTCTTCTGGAGAAGTTGAACAAAGCTTTGATCGGGCAGTTGCGGGTGATATTGCCATGGCAACTCTTTGCACTGAAGAAATAACACTACGAACATATTGTCGTGCCATTGTAACTATATTTTCTTGTAAACTGGTCTCAACTGGGAACTGGAAGGCGATTGTGAGTACAGATCTTGAGCTACAAGGAGCTGAGAAACTTCTGCTTGTGGCTAGACTTATTTTCGGACGTGATGTCGAATCAAATGATTCATGAGATGCAAATAAATCCTGTGAATTGATATAAACGAGGCAAAATCAATTATCCGAAACGAATGCTGAAAGAGTAGGGATCTTAACTGGTTTTGGATCGAGAGGGATTATACGAAAACCGGAAGGGAGTAGATGTGCATCATCTGGAAACATTTCGTCAATTGGTGCGAAAATAAGCTCGGAGCAAGCTCCAACTCCGTTGTCATCGATTCCACTGCACATTTGTAAGAGATGAATGTCTCTTGACACGAATGAATCATCATGACCAAGCAATTGTCCCTCAAGTCTAACAACTTCAAGCATCTAAAACACAAACATTTGGAGTAATATTAACTCTTGAAAGACTAGAATGAATTGTAAATTCCGAAAAAGGGATGTGAATCTACCTCTTCATGTTCAATTGTGTGACCGAGTTGCATAGCGATGTGGCTGCCAGTGAACCTGGTCGATCTCATACCCGGATAAACATATGCATTTTTCGGAGCGGAAGCAATGTAAGCATCGACACTGAAGTCGGCCCACTCGGATCTGTGCTCCCTTAGAAATCGAACCAGCATTGCTGGAGGGACATTCTGTGCATATACAGAAGACCATGTAAAAAAAGTATATCAACGAAAAGAATAATCGTAACGTAAAAATAGCGGGATCTTGTCATGAAGCAATCACCTGAAGCAGCATGGAGGCTTTCGCAGAGAGAACATTACCAACAGTTGAAAGACTACTTGTGCTAACGGACAGATTTTTTGGAGTTCCAATGGAAATAACGACATCCTCAGTGTCGTTGCAGTTTAGTAAAGACCAACCATCATCATTAAAGCCGTTCACCGCATCATTAAAACCTCTATCGCAAGATAAGATACACATGAATCTGATAGCACTCGAATAATCCATAGAAACATTCTTAAGAAATGGAACTCTTGTAAGGGAAAGAGGCGAGATTACCTGCTTAACCTGTGGCTAAACGTTCTTAGAACAGCAGGCTGCCTGCTGAGACCATGAACCATCTCACCACAAAACTCGAGAGCTAGCTGCCGTATATATCTCAGAGCCTAGTGAGCATCAAACAATCTAAATATGTTGTGGGACTTGACATACTAAAAAGGTAAAATAATGTAGTGTACTCACTGCAATTGTCATCTTTTGTGCCAAGAATTTTGATGATTCATATAGAGGACGAAGAACCTCTGGAACACTCCATGCCTATAAAAATTTCGACGGAGGATCAATGGGGTTGAAATATCCAAAATGGCAAAACTCTATTAAAGAAATTAGAGTAATACCTCGAGGTTATGGTGATCCACGATGTGAACAATGGATCCCCCACCTTCGCAAGGCCGGATCAGATAACCAGATGGAAGCATTTCAGCTCTTATGAACTGTAAAGCTGCAGCACTATTAGGTCCAGCCCCAGTGCCCGAGAGAGATCGTTCACATACCTTTTGGGACACAGATTTGCAGTGAAATTTGAGATATGAAAACTCACAGCAAAATATTTTATCGGAGTTTTGAGAGCAAAATGTGATATTATTAGAACCATACCACAAGACTGCCATTATCCAAGGTGGTTGTGTATCTCAAGGTCCAGAAATCATGAGCCGGAACCAATGTTGTTGGAGCATATGTCTAAGAAAATGAGATGAAGCTTTAAATTCCGACAACTGGAAAAAAAAGGAAAAAATATCCCGATAAATTAACCTGCATATACAACAGTTCTATAGTTCCACCATTCCCAGCAGAAAACATAGTGAAGACTTCTTGGCTCCGACAGTCATGGTACCAAGATGTACGATCTTTAAGAATCTCCACAATCTGTTGAATCCAGACCATTAAAATACTACCTTGAGGGAGTTTAATGAAAAAAGGGGTAGTATAAATATGAACTATAGGTGACGCCGTTACCTTAGTAGGCTCCAAATTAACAAGACCACAAGCTCGAGCAGCCACTCCGCCACAATGTTGTGAAATAGCAAAGATCCCAACTGAACCCGGACCAGGCTGTGAATGATTACCATAAAGTCTCAATTTGTAAGAATGTATAAAATTGTACAGAATTGCATAGCTTCATAGAATCAAACCTTCATCCCAGGCATCTGAACCCAATCAACAGCAGTTCCTGTTGCCTTTGAAAGGAACTCAGCCAAGGTCCCCTCTGCAATAGAAAGAAGTCTGCCAAAGGAAGAATTTGTCATATACTTAAAAGTAAAACTTAACAATCGACTTAAGGAAACAAATGAATAAAATTTTTAAGATGAATGAATCCATCTAAGCAGTCTTAATAAATCGAAATCTAAATAAAGCAGAAACTGAGAGCTGAAAATATACCCGGCAGGGTTGCTAGTGTCTCTAAGAGAGCGCTGAGGCGTAGTGACAGCAGACTCGCAACTCGCATCTCCAGTAGGTCCAGAAGACTGATGATGTTAGCAAATATAAATATTTTTGAAAACTAATGAGATCATGAGCAAAGGAAGAAAAAAAAACCGTGACTTTATTATCAGCAAGAAACAATGTGGCAAATATCAAAGAGTACAGATGTGATTTAGAGTAATCAAACTAAGCAACCAATCACAATGAAATAACAATGGAAACCCATCAGAGTAACATAAGCAGCAATACCTCCAGATCATCAAAATGGATACTGATTTAAGATATTTAACGATTAGATGAAATGATAGGATATTGGATATGCAAAAATGATTTCAAACTTTTATTAAAGCAACATTTCATATTGGAATCCAATGAAAGAATGTGATATCATACACTGTGCAAATGTTGCTTCATATATCCATTCTCCGAAACGAGCTGCGAAACCTGTTTCTGGAGGCGGTCATTTTCCTCCATCAAAAGCTTGTTCATGGCATTCAATTTTCTGTTTACAGTCTGAAGTCTGGATGATTCCTTTCTTTGCTTCTCTCGGCATCTACATTTGATACAAGCAATAAATCTCCACAATGAACTATCAATTTAAGCTTTGAACGAGGTAAGTAGCCCAGCTAACCAATCACAATGAATATAAAAAGAAACTTAGAATTTAGAGAATCTAGCAAAGAAAAGAAACAGCCAAAAGGTTTTTAGAGAAAAATGGAAACTTTCCGAAAACCTGCGATTTTGGAACCAAACTTTGATCTGCTTAGATTCAATATTTGCAAGAAGTGGGCATTCTCGAATAAGCTGCTGCCGGCGCAGTGAACTGGGTTTTGGGCACTCGGCGTAAACTCTTTCCAGTGCCTCCACCTGCTCTGTCGTGTAACGGGCATACTTTCCATTGTCAATATGCTTATCAATGCTCCTACTACTACCATCCCTGTGTTGAGGAGCCACCATGGCCATTCTCTAAGAACACTAAGAACAGATCTTTCTTTTCAGAAAGTAAACAACAGTTCAAAATTACTGAGATAGGATTTACAGTCTAATGACCAAGATTGAATGAACTTGTGGCCTTCAAAGAGTAAAAATGTGGCATCCAAAAGAAAATATGATTTGTTTGAGTTGAAGGAGCAGATTCCTTCAAGGTTTTGATGGATGAAAAATGCACTTCTCCAACTTGGCGTATTTCATAAAGGGAAACAGACAAAGCAACTGAACAAAAGCTCTGCAGCTTTGCATGCATACAGACAAAATGATACTTACTCCTTTTACTCCTTTCATTTTTCGTTCTTCTTACACAAGAGACAACCTTTGAGTATTCATGAAGGAAAAAGGGTAACCCACCCAAAGCTTCAAACTTTAACCCAATGAGGGTTCAAAATCGACCACTAAAACCACGCGAAAGGCCCACAACTCCCTAAAGGTAAATAAATTCATTCCTTACATTAAGCTGATAATCAGAATAAAGGTTTCATATGAGATGTAACCCAGCAAGTGAAGAAAAAGGTTCTCCCTTGTTTACCAGTAATTGGATACCCTGCGTTCCTCACTCAAATCTGTAAACAAGTTTGAGTTTCGGGAAAAGGGCTCACAAGTATCACATCAGTAGAAGGGAACTCATTAACTGAGGCAAGCATATGATTTTCTTGCTCTCGTCTGGTGGGTTTCCAGAAAAACACCAGTAGCCTTTGAGTATATGCAAGAGGTTAAAGGAAGACAAAAGAATGAAACTCAGGCCAGGCAAAGCAAGAAAAATTATGGCCGGCAGAAGAAGATTGAAGTGAAGAGGAATGGAGGGAAGTCTTTTTCTGTTGGATTAAAACTCGAAAATAAAATAAAAACTCACATTCGCAATCAATGCTGCAGAGTAGGAGGAAGCAAAGCTAAAAAAGCTAGGTGCGTGGAGCTCTGAAATCAAAAGCAATTTTATTGTTATTTTATATCGCTTCTGGCAGAACTTTGCATCAAGTCACTGTGCATAAACAGCGCCGTGAATAGTTAATATCAACTCTTCTTGATAAAAATGAAATGGAAATTTCTTATACCTAACAGCAGAGTACTTTTTGTGAAATAATTCAGAGCAAAAAAGGACACGATTTTTATTGAACAAACAGGTAACATTAAAAAAACCACATAGTTGATATTTCCCAGATTGTCCTCTCTCTTAAGCCTTTGTCAAGTAGCACTCACATCTCATCCCCACACCACATGAACATCATTATTACAAACATTTTCTCATTCCTTGCACAGATAGAAAGAAAACAACCAACCATGCAGCTGACAGTGCACAACTTTTCCCTCAAAGCATTTAAATAATTGATCAACTATGTAAAAATACATAGCCTGAAACTATTTGCAGTGTCCTAGTTTTGAATTCAGAAAAAAAATGGGAAAGAAGAAGGGGGTAGGTGTTGTAGTGCAACAAGGCAATAAACAATTACAAAAAAATGTAGTTGTTAGCGATAACTATTAACTCACTTGTTTGATGTATGACATCCCAACACATAATGCAAAATTCAAACCTGACATTATATTACATCACCTCTCTAGCTTCAAGCCTTCAGCGTCTTCTGTTCCTGTTATGTTACCTGCGTTCCTTCAAGGGGTGTAACAATTTAGATGGAGACATTATTTTTGGAAAAACAAAATAGTATGCATTGTACCTCTCGGCCTCAACCAGCCCCATACCCTTGTGACGTCTTCATCACATTAAAGACGAGTCAAATTCCTCTTTTTATCATGGGAATGACAAGTTTGTTGGTATGGTTCAAATTCCCCATGGGTCCATCCAACCTGTTTTGATATTGCAATGCCATATTTATCAATAAATTTGACCCCAATTTTCAAAAAAATGCATATGATACGAATACCTCTACAAATCAATTAAAGCAATCTTTCATTGGAACAAGACATAATAGTGGAGGGCTCCAGCTCCACAGTGTCCGGCCCCGCAATTAATTAATTGCATCATCCTCTGTCTCCCCATTGATTGACGACAATGTTATTTGGTGAAAAGGAGACGATTGCAACCCGCTGTAGAACTGCAATATGAGATATCCATCAACTTGTGTGATTCAAATAGTAATTTCTCAGAACTGACTTTTGGGTATCGGGTGTTTCTGTTTTTACCCTTGACAAGCAACGAACGCTTCTATGACAGCGTGAACTTCGAAGCCACGTTTCTGCTTTACCCCAGCTGAGATCATCAGAGACTATAGCATGTATGCTCCAGATATCAACAACACTAAACCGTGTAAGCCAGATAGTCTCACAATAAAGCCAAAAAATGTCAAATAAAAGCAGAATGCAACACCCATCATAAGCTGGAAACCATTAACTTACTTCGTACCCGTTAAGATTTTGTTACATTCCTTAAATTGGGTCAATTCATATAAGGAGAAAGAAACGAATGACCACAATATAAGATATGTCACCAAATCAATTAATATACAATCCCATTCATCTCACTACCCAATTTCAAAATGGGAGAAAAGTTCATATTCTCAATAGTTTTCTCCTATTATGCATCACTGAATATATCGGCCGCATTGGCTGAGAATTCGAGCTAAAAGAGTGTTTTCAGTAATCTTCACAGCCTCCTCTTGAGATGGAGGCAGAAAATACTTGATTTTCAGGTGATAGAAAGACAAAAACAAGTATAAATGGAATGCATAACTAAAAAATATGATATGCGTATACTTTCCCAAGCATAAATGAAAAAGAAAATTGAATGCAAACATGACTTTAGGAGTATGGGTGGTCAGAAAACTTTAATTGTTGGGCACACATCTAGACAGGAGCTGAAACACGAAATACCTTTTTGCACATCTCCAGCTCCTTTTTCTATTCACAGGATTATTTTGCGTTCAGTAACAGCGTGGTGAATAGCGGTTAGAGGCTAGTGCAGGATACAGTCCTTTGACCCAAAGGGCAAACCAGAATCACATCTAGGCCCTGTTATTTTGTTAGATTGAACCAAAACAACAGACAAGACAAGGGTGCATGAACATGATGAATATTTGAAAAAGAACAGGGTCAATTTTTAATAACAAAAACTTCACTTCCTCTGCTTCTGATTTCTCAGCATATGGAGAAACCAGAAAGATGAAATGACGAATGAGTGGTGAGTGTCTTTACGCGTTCAATACAACTATAACTAGTCTAACATGCAAAATATTGCAGCCGGACTATGAAAAAGGAAACTAGAGAGACAAGGAACAAATGCCTCCTGACAAAACATTTGTGACCATCACCATGAAAAGGGGCTAACTCCCTAGAGAAAAATTTCGTTTTCCACATTCTTCACCCATTGACAGATCCGATTGCATACTTTTATAGCAAGTGCCTGCAGAAAATATTTTTTTAGGAAACGGAGTTCAGAAAAGCCATGATCATGTATATGCAAACAAGAGAAAAAAATAAATTATTTGTATAAAACTGATGTCAGAATGAACTAACCTTGTCTACCAGAGGATCAAAGGAAACATACAGTTCAAAATCTTGTGTGACCCAACATAGTAGGACTGACATAGAAAGAACAAGTAAGAGAAACACTCGCTTAACCTGGACAATACACAAAGGGGGAGGGTATACTCTATTGAACTAAATAAAAAAGGCTCATTGACCAAAAAAATATGCAACTGTGCGCTACAAGAAAAAAGGGGGATAATGAAGACTTACCATAACTTTTATCTCTTTTGTATTGGGTTTTGTGAGGACCAAGTTGTATACTGTGCAATGTTATATAAAGCTTTTGGTAGGCTCGATACAATCTGCAAATCAAAGTTGCATCCATAAAGTCGAGAAATGAACTCATTCCAAAATAACAGCGCAGCAACCAAAATGACCTCTTCTGCTGCTTCAGGCTGTTGATTGGAGGTGAAAATTCAGAAGAAACGTATTGATCAAGATAAATACTCTTATAAATGAAATGCCATAGTCCAGCAGGTCCACCAATCCTAATAAATCCTTCGACAGTCCCTGCAGCAGAATTCGTGGAATGCCTTGGCCGGGCTAGAAGAGAGAATGTAGCTCCACTACTAGATGGGGGGGCATCGGGAAAATCCTCAATATGCAGGCCACCGTCTACCAACGACCTCTGAACTTCACTCAGTAAATTTGACTTCAGAAGAACGTTTTCAATCCGGATCCTGTAAGATGTAGCACATTTTTCCGTTTTACAAATGAATCAAATCATGGCAATAAACTATGTTGGTTAAAGCGCCAAATGATACCCTTTTACCCAAATAACGAACAGACAAGAGGGAAAAAAGTGAAATCAAAATCGAAAAGAAACGCAGCCTGCATATCAATCACAAGTAGGGCAGTCTCTTCCAATTAAACTTAAAATCTGAAAGTAAAAATGCTTGCCAGATCTGAAGTGATGAACCTCAAAGGGGGATTTCTATTTAAACAGGATCACAGTTCCATAGAACAGGTAGAATAGTATGAGTTAAAAACGTAGCTACCAAAGTTAAAACCCCTAAATCTAAACCAGTAACAGAACAGCAAAAAATATAAAAATCCAAATGTAAGATGCGGCAGAAGCAACAGATTTGATTCCAAAATTCCCAACTCTAGAATGCAACAAACATACCTGCTGTCTTTGAGGTGATAAAAGGCATCCGGCCTAGTTGTTAGTAGGATCAGATAGGTATTAATCTGCAATTAAATTCAATTGTTCACAGCAGCAATCATATAGAGAATATCATACTACAAAGTGATTGAAGGAATCATAACAGTTCAATAGGCCAACTGATGAGCCAATTTCCTGAATCTCTTGTTCTACAAAATTTTAGGAGATATATCTCAATAGTAAACTGCAACTCACATCAAAATAATAGACATAAGCATATAGAAATGCCATGGGATTATATCTTGGAAGGCAAATTGGAGAGAAACATTCAGATGTCCTGCATGAATGGAGAAGGACATGAAAAATATATTTGGTAAGTGTATCAAAACAAGAATAACGACTATTTACATGCACATTATAACAACCTCATTGACATATTGAGATGCTTGATGATTTTTCATCTCCTATCTCACACTACAAGTTCATTCTTGTTTTTGTACTCCTAGCTTACTTAAAAAATGAACTCGCATTTGACTCTTTTTTCACAAATTAAACAAGTGAAAGTTACATGAAAGAAAAAGTCAAGAACTACCTGAAAGATTCAGAAGACATAATAAAATTAGACAACAGAAGTATATCATCAGGATGAAGAGATGCTTTTTGGGCACCAACAAGACTAATAACCTGCATTGGGATTTAGTTCATGGTTCTAGCTATTTAGAAATCCAGGATTTCATAATACAAAGTAAGTGCAGATATGCACAATTAATTACCTTGTCTTTACACATCAATAGTGCAAATAAGACTCCTGATTCGGCAACGTCTAGGAAGATAGCACCAGCAGCTTGGCGAGTTGCAGAGGAAATACGAAGACAAGAGTATGCATGGAGAAAAGTGGCAGGATTCCTATATCAAAGAAAAAATATGAATCATGATAGCAACAAATGCAGCTTAGGTGAATCTACATTACTGTAAGAGTGGCCAATGAAATACCAACTGAAAGAATGGATGAGGGAAGAAAAGACAACATCAGTCCCCCCAAGAAGAGAAGTCATATCAAATTTCGGGTTCTTCTCAAAACATCTATTCACAGACTTTGTCAGGATCAGTATCATCTGCACTCGGATAATAAGGGAAAACCAGTCTATTTATCAATTGATATGTAATGAATGAGGCAAAAAACCATGAAAGCTGTCCTGATACAATAAATGAACCAAGAACTAAGTATTAACCACATAAATAAAGGAAAATACACCTGACCATAGAGGAGCTCCAGCTGTCCCTTCAGCAATTCATAGTTTTCTCCTGTACAACTTATGCAGACCAAATAGATTGGCCCCTTTACAAGAAAAATTATCTGAAGACAAAAAACGATTATAAAATGGGGCAGCATAGAGTTTCAACAACTAATGCACAAAGAATATTCTTGGTCTAACATTGAAAAAATTCCATATTTGGTTTGAATAATTTTTGTTAAATAGTATGACCAGATAATATTTTCATATATTACTAGGATTTAGACCCCTTATGAAACTGCGAATTTGAACCATGGATAAGCTATTATACTTGTTAACCTGATGTTTACCAGCTCTCACCGATTTGATCCGGTCTCCCCTAGACAAGTATAATAACGTGGAATATAATCAGTAAGCTACACAAAACTGACATGGAGGGATACAACAATACATACAAAATAACAGATACAAGTAACGTACTTATTTTCAACAAACGAGATGATAGCTTGCAAAGTAGCAGAAAATCCAGCTAGCTTGTGTTCGTCACCATATCTGAAGTACAAATTTTAACATGAGCAGACCTATAAGTTCACTTCACGTTGTTCTCACACGATAATAGTTTGTGTTTCCTGATCAATAGGAAGAAACAGGAATGTATAAACCTGGAATATACAGGTTTCCCAGAATGACTTAACATAAAGAAGTGCTTCTTTCTTTTCCTCCAAGAAATTGAAGCATCGTCCTGCATCTCGTAATAAATTAAACAAAAAAATTGAAAAAGTTAGCATGGAGATTTACATTCTAAATATGGCCTAAGACATGCTCAGTTAACAATCAACATTGAGCAGCTAACATCATTGCCGTCTCGTTTTCCAGAAAGCCATTGTTCATTCGACCCGATAACTCCTTCGTTTTCCACCTCGTGGATCTCGCTAGATGCCCCCTCGTCCTCAATGATCTCATCACCGCCGCTGGTGCTCCCTCTATCTCCCGTGTAACCACTGCTGCTCGGACTAAACTGAAGATCGGCCTCATCAATATGAAAATTGTTTCTCATAAACGATGAGCTGTTCTTGATCCTCTCCAGAGGATCGGTATCACTGTCACTGTCTACATCCGCTTTCCCTGGATAACCACTTGATCGCTCCAAATCAATTTTTTGATTCACCGACCCATTTCCGATGGCCGTATGCTCTATCAGTTGCTTTTCACGCTCTTTCACTCTCTCCCCAGGTGAATGAAAAGGTTTATATTATGTTAATTACATATAATATTTATATGTTAATTACATATAATATAAATATAGATAATTATATTATCTACATAATTATCCATATATATTTAAAAAGTTTATAATTTTATTAATATTATATTAATTACATAATAAAAAATCAGAATACATTTTCTTCCATTAATCCTATTTTTCTTAATTAATTGGGATTAGGATGGAATCTTCAACCTTACTGTGTCTTATTCCTATTATAAATAAGGATAGTAAGATTAGAAGGAGATACGAGATACAAGAACACTTTAAGTTCTTGTTTTGAGATTCTTCTCTGTGTTGATTCTGAATTCATCGACAACAATCATAGTTCCTGAGCAATGGAGCTTGATGTTTGTGTAACCTAGAGAACACCGGTTTTGCCGGAATTGTTCTTAAGTTCAGCGTCATTATGACGTGCCACAAGCGACACTCAACCATATTTGATAACGGAGATCAAATCATCTTTCTTGTATTATTTTCTATTTACTGTATTAATACTAATGTTGTATATTTATGTGAAAGTTTGATCCAGATTTTCAACAATTTTAAGAACAATCTAATTCTGATTCAAATCGAAAAAGGATGAAAACAATAATCGTCATTATTTCCAGATTCTAGAGTTTATTTTGAGAAAAAATATACAATTTTTTAAACACTTATATTACTCGATTCTGCATTTTTGAATGTTTTGAAAATTTATTTTCTATAATCTCTGAAAAACCCCAAAACAGTTATCCATCGAATCATTTTCTTGATCGATTTAGTTGATCATTTTTTTCTTCCAAACAATTTATTTTTAAAAACATTCAGAGTAATAGTCGTTTAATATTATATTTTAGTGAACATAGCATTGAAATATTAATTTCATATTTTGCAATGATTGAAACTAGTGATTAAATTTTAAGAGAATTTTTAAATAAAATAAATAAAAATGGAAGAAGTTTCGGAAACGTCTTTCATCATTTTTTTGGCTCAAATTTCGGATAGTTATTTGTTAGTTAACCTTATTCCGAAATAATGATGTTAACGTAATCCTTTTATTTATTTATTTGGTAAAGGTTATATAGATGTTTATTATATGCGTTTTAAATCTGTAACTAGTCTTTAATTTTTTTCGGAAATGCTGTCAACTTTATTCGTAAATCTGGTATTTTTCAAATGAAAAGTAAGAAGTAGACTAATTCTGTTATTTTCGCCTGAAATTTTGGATCTTAGTTATTGAATTAGTCTCTTTATTTTTAAATTCAATGAATGTTTGAATCAATATTTCATCTTAATAATTGGATGGTCATGAGTTGCTTTGGTAAAGCATATTCGAACAATAAAAATTCATTTTATGTTGGTAGTATAGAAAATACATTTTTTACTATACTCTATGTCAATTATTTGATTATGAAAGAATTTGAATGTTTGTATTCTTCTTTCGAGATTCAAAAATTTTAGTTTTACATAATGTTGCAGACATTGCTTTTAGTAATGATTATTTGTTTAATTGGAATGTTACTGCTATTTAACTGTTGTAATTATTAATTAATATTATTATATAATGACATTCTTGATTAATTGGATGGTGATATTTATTGATTGATGTAATTTTGGAAGATTTAACCTAAACTTTAAATATCTCAAAATGTGGGGTATTGTGTGAATGTATTTATATTATATCAATAAATAGATATGATTTATAACATCAAATTAGATATTTATAAATTATGTCAAAATAGTGTAGTGAACCATTTTGTGATGAGAAATAGTATTATTTAGTACAACACTATTCTTGAGGCAAATAATTTGATTTCTTTAAAGAAAAATTTCCACTATGCGAAATAACTCTTCGTAACACTCCGAGAGATATTAAAATTACGATATCTATTGAGAGTTTGGGATAGAGTAATATCAAATGAGAGAAACATCCTATGTTGATGTTTATTATGTGTTATCATATTGATAAAAATGTCAAATTGATAAAAATCTTTGACTTACTCTTATATAGTTTCTTCTTCAAATTCATCGTGTTGGAAAGAAACTATTAAGATATAATTTGATTTTATCTTAAAAATTCAGATATGATAGATAGTTTATTGATATACTTCCATGAGCAAAGTTTATTAACTACATTTAGAATTTCGATAGAAATTCTTTCGTGATTGGTACATTGATATGTATCAGTTGGTAGTCAAAGACTTAATTGAGAATCCAAATATTGATTACTTTGATATTTTGTTCATGTGACTAGGATCACTTCTATTTGTATTCTAATTGTGTTAGTTTCTATCCATAGGCTTGTCATTCATGTGATAGATGTCAAAACCTTTTTTGTGAATTATGATATTGAAGAAGAAATCTATGTGACTCGATTTGAGGGGTGTGTTGTTTCTGACCAAGAGAAGAAAATGTGCATACTATTAAATTTTATTTTTGGTCTAAAGCAATCACCTAAATAAAGTGATACGAGAAGTTATATAATATATAATTGATGAAATGTTATTTATCAATTAGTGTTGATAAATGTGAATATATTCAAATAACTATAATGAAATATTTGAGAGATACCATATACTTTGTATATAATATGGTAGATTACATGTTGTACCTGAAGGTACAATGATAAGACTGAATTTCCGATTCAGATTAGATCAAAATCTACTAGTGAATAATATTCACATTGGGTGGGATAATGTGACTTGGAATCATCCAAGTAAACTATTATTGTCAGATTGGGCTGACTAGTAGTCAGATTGAGTTGTTGAAAAACTTCTTAGCAAAAATCCTATTATGATTAAAACCAACACCCTCTGTGTCTATACATTGTGATTGTCAATCGACAATAGCAATTGTTAAGAATAAATTTTATAATTGCAAAATCATATATCTTATATATTTTAGTATGCTTTGTGAATAAGATGTTGAGAGATGAAATTACTTCCATATTATATGAGAAGTCGGAAGTGTACTTGGTCGGTCCTCTGACTATACCATTTGGTAAAATAAAAAATTGCTCAAACATCGAGGGGAATGAGACTAGTGTCAATTGATGATTAATAGTGATGGATTACCCAACTTATGTGATTGTCGATCCCATGAAGTAAGTTCATATGGGTAATAACTAAGTCAATATTAATCCTGATGGATACGTTATATAGTCGTCCTATGGTGTTTGAGTATGAGATACTCATTACTGCATATATTGTGAGGTTGATTACTTAATGATTTTCATATCCTTTTAGGGTGGTGTGTCGATTACAGTACATACTTGATGAAATCACCTATGTAAGTGTGGAGTGAGGTCGCTCCTATGAGACCTTGACAAGTCCTATAGCATTCATGAAAGTCTGGGCACGCGCATGGCCTATTAGCGCAAAACCGCGTTAAACTATGATTGTTTGAAAATATAAGCATGATTGGTGAACGTTATCACACAATAATGTTCAATAGTTCATAGAAGCTATATGTTTCACCATTGTACATGTGTGATTAATTTCATTCTTTCTAGGTCTGGTTCATAGTACAAAAGACACCATATATGATATGTTTATATTCATGTAATTGAACTCAAAATCTATATAAAACCTTTTAAATATGTGAGAGATTGTTGGATAATATTTATATTATCTATATATATTTAAAAGGTTTATGACTTTATTAATATTATGTTACTTACATAATAAAAAGTTAGAAAATATTTTTTTCCACTAACTCTATTTTTCCTAATTAGTTGGGATGAGGGTGGAATCTTCAACCTTACTTTGTCTTATTTCTTTTATAAATAAGGATAGTAAAGTTAGAAGGAAATACGAGATACAAGAACACTTTGAGTTCTTGTTTTGATATTCTTCTCTGTGTTGATTCTAAGTTCATCGATAACAACTATCGTTCCTAAACAAGGAAGCTTGCTATTTGTGTAAACTGGATAACACCGATTTTACCGAAATTATTCTTAAGTTCAGCGTCATTATGACGTGCCACAAACGACACTCAACCAAATTTGATAGTAGAGATCAAATCAACTTTCTGGTATTATTTTCTATTTACTGTATTAATACTAATATTATTTATTTCAATCAAGTTTTAATTTAGATTTCCAACAAAACCATCGAAATTGATGCGAGTTGATTCTCAATGGCGTCCAGAGACAAATCAATCGGATCGGGGCTCCGTTCTCTATCATTGTCGGCATCGGAGCCCCGATCATCGGCTCCCAACAAGCTGGAAGTTGAAGGCGAACATCGGGGCATTCCCAAATCAAAGGCTGCACTCGATGATTACGCGAAATTAGGGTTTTTTCCACTGAATGCACCCACTGGAATAGTCAATTTTGCTGGCGACAGCACACCATTTGTCAACCACGTCCCGGCGTAGAAGAAAACCAAACTACAAAACGACAACGTTTTCACCAGACCATATTGCTGCAGACTACAGTGCAATACAGGCAAACGTTTCACCCTCTCAAGATCATTACCTTCAATTCCATGTACCTTGTCTATCGTATTGGATTAAATAATTGGGCCTCAAATACTTGGTACGGGTTAAATCAAATAATTTCAATTGAATTTGAGTATTTCAAATATTTATATTAATTTTGGATTAAATTTTATGTTCAATTTTATTTCAATTCATTAAAAATAATATATATTTCAATATATATGTAGACTTGGAATTTGGTTCATGAATTAGAACTCTATAAAAAAATTTGAATTCAAACTCGAACATTCATTAAAACATCTCGAGTTTGCACCTCTAGGTATAAGCTTTTCATCGGTTGTGTAATTTATAAACAACAATGGTCAAGTAAGTCATTGAACATTAATTTCAAAATTATTTAATCATTGTATTTATTAAAAAATAAGTATGATCCTTATAAATTCGAAAATAAAACAATAAGTTATAGTTGTATAATTTCAACACTTCAAAATTAATAAATGTTATCAATTCAATTCATGGTTGTATTAATATAATCAACTCATAAATATTATTAATGGACTATATTTATTGAACTTTGATATCATTGTTGTATTTATCGGATTCATTAAGTGGGGCATCTATTTATTCCGATAAATCAAATATTATTTGTATACATTTATATATTATGATTAAAAATAATTAAAATATAGTATTATCAAATTGACTCTAAATGTTTGAAATTAATAATATCATTAATTTACGTTGTAAAACAAATAAATTGGTTAATAAAACTTTACTTCAAACGAATCTAATTAAATATAAATATGGAATACAAGTAAATACTTATGCCAATTGAATACATAAAATAATTTTATCCAACGTAATAATCATAATTACAAATGGATCCAATCCAATTGCTTATAACTTATAAGGGTGAAAAGGACACCCGGAACCGGTACAAGTAAATGAGTACACTTCAAAATTTGGTCTAACCCATTGTGAATATTGTTGAACTAAGACACAACTCAATGCAAGATAGGTAGATTCATCCTAAGATGAGTAGGGTCGAACCAACGGTGTAACCCGACCCATGGACATTACACACGAAAGGGAAAATCTTCCAAGTAATTGAACGGTCTCCATAACTGGTTGGATCGGGGCTATAAGTTGTAAAGTGTGTCAGTCCTTATTGACTTAGAGAGGATCTAATGGGATCAAAAGAACAAACATGTATTAAGAAAACTAAGATAATTATAACATGTACGCAATCATGGTGGACATTACATGTTTTTAAGGATAAAACGGTCATTTGTAGCGATGAATAAGTAATAAGTAAAAGATATTCTAACTTATAGGTGAATCTATAAATACACTATATTGATTAAGGAAAAGAGATATCTATTCTTGATCTCTCAATTCCTTTTCGCCCTATGACACTAGATTCCTTTGGCTATTGTACGTTGTTATTATAATGCCTTCATTTATAACTTTTTCTTTTGATAATATGATTTTCCCCTTCTTTTTGTAGTTTTGTGCTTAATACTCCGTGTGTTTTTGCTTCGTATTCTAACCTAAGTTGTTTTAATTATAACAAAATATAGAACTCAATTCTATAACCACTAATAATTTGATAATGAGGTGATTCTTGGTTCCTTATAAAAAGAAACCATAACAAAGAGTGTCAAAAAGGAAGCTGTGTTGATTATATGGGAGAATTTCTAAAATACACACAATTCAAGTTTCAAATTATCAAACTAAGCATCTTTTTAAAACTATTACACAATTAAACATCTTTCATTATTTTATTGATATATTTATTAGTTGTTTATATTTTAAACCTATTATACAAAAATAAAAAGTCTAATGAGTTAATTGCAATTTTTCAAAATATTAAAAAAGTACTTATTTGTAGCTATCAAGACTCGACCTGATTACGTAGATATGAATTCGGTTAATTGTGTTCATGTATGTATTAGATCGAGAAATTAAAATATGATATATTTTTATTAGAAATATATATAATTTAAAATTTTTATAGATTGTTTATTTTTTGTTGAAAATTTCAGAATTCGGTTGTTTTTTATTTGGCTTATATTCATATAATAAATATATTAATATAAATATTAAAATAGACATTTTATTAAAATCATCGTAGTTTTTGTAATCAATTTTCTAAATTCCGAATATAATTATCACATTCATCTCAACGTATAGTACGATCAACACAACTCACCGTGATTTTGAAAAGCTAAACCAACAACCAAATATTCATTTTAATTTAACCCGTACAAAACCTGAACTCAATTAACCTGACTTAAGATCACGTAATCGGGTGGTTTCAATCGAATCAATTCCTATATTTGTGTTACAAAATAAGTTTACTTTTTGAATATTTTAAAAAATTGCAATTAACTCCTTAAATTTTTTATTTTTGAGTAATATATTTAAAATATAAACAATTAATAGATATATCAATAAAAATAATAAAAGATGATTAATTGTGTAATGATTTTAAAAAGATGCTTAGTTTGATAATGTATAACTTGAATTATGTGTATTTTAGAAATTCTATTTGATTTAATTGAATTTCTAATAAATGGAATTAATCAATTTAGACAATGTTATTTATTTATTTAATTTTGATGTGGCTTGAAAGGACATTTTCCAATGATAATGTCTTAAAGGTAAGAAATTAGCGTAATCAAGTCCAAGAGGACACGGGGAGAGTGTCCAAATTTAAATTTTGTTATCAACATAAAAGGCCGATGGGGATTAGAAAAAAGCGTATAAAATATAAATATCTAAACTTGGTCGAAAACAAAAGTATTCGTTTAGTAATAGGTTACATGACTTTATCCAACAATGAGATTATATTTTTAAATATAAGTTAATGAATTGATAGAATACCCGAGTTGCCAAGCTAATTTATTGTGATATTTCACATTTTTTAAACTACAAATTAATTAATATTCAAGATACTAAATTTTACTATAGCATTTGGTATATAACTATTTAGACATGTTTGGTTTAAGTTTTCGAAATATTGTGTAATCATTGGGTTTGTTTGGTTCAACTTTTTAAAATTGAGGTGTAGTGATGTGTGGTGAGATGTAGTGAGGTGTGGTGGGATATAATTATCTTGAATTTTTATATATGTTTGGTAAAATAACGATATTATGATCGTGATTTATGTAAAAAATATTAATATATCCTTATTTATAAAAAATAATAAATATAATTATATTGTAATTAATATAAATAAGGGTAAATTAGTCTTTTCCAAAATCATGATAAGGCCACGACTGATTTTAACAGCTGTGATAAAATCATGATTTTTTAACGATTATCACATCACAATTAAGCTTGTGTTTTGTGTATCATAAAAAAATCACGATTTGATGATCTCACCACACTTCACCGCACTTTCTATGGCCGAACCAAACAAACTCATTGGTTGTACCTTAAATTGTTTGTAAAATTTATGATGATCATACTCAATATTGATAAAATGTATGTTTTAACATTCATACACATTTATTTATTATAATTGTTCATAACACAAATAAATACTAGTATTTTCATATATCTATAACAAATTGCTATATTTGTTGATACTTTTTAATAACAAAATTTGAAGAATGGAGCTGGGGTTTGAATTATAAAATAGAAGAATTTAGTTTGAATGATATATTTCATACTTACATAATCACCATGGTTTACTATACGTAGTAATCCGAGATCATTGGAATAAACCAAGTCATTTGGTTCGTAAAAATTAAATTGTAGTGCAATGTGAAAAACATATCGATGATCGCAATACTTATATTTCATTTCATTATAGGTATGTCAAGATGGATTTTTTCTAAAAGTACAAGCAATAAAAAGATTAGTACAAATGTAGATAGAGTCTAAAATCATACCAATATGAAAGAAAAATATAGCGTCAAATGTTTATGAATCAACCATCTATTGCTAATAAGTGCAATGAATTTAAAATTAACATATATAATTTCAAAATGTATATGATGTTGTTCTGAATAGAGAGTGTGAATGAACGTGATTAAGGGGATGCGATCATACATCTAAATATATGATCAAACACTTATATAATCATATATCACACTCTTATAAATATAATGAATCTCATTTATATAATTAATGTGAGACATATTCAACACTCACATTAAGTCCAATTATAAAGCTTTGATTTGTGAATTAAAATAAATTAAACGAACTCCGATATTAAATTGAAATTATAGAGCAACAATAATTATGATAGAATAACGTAAACGAACGAGATTAAAGAAAATAGACCATATATCTAAAAGACTATCAAATTATTATATAATGGTTCATGACTTTATAAATTTAATCATTTTTGTTTATCTAATCAATATAGATAAATTCAATAAATTTTTATTTTTATTATGTTAAATTATTGAAGCTTATGAAAGAAGAGCCATATGGACAAGACACGAGGAGCTTCAATTACCGGAGAAAATATTTCTGGACCAAATTTAATCTTTAGGTTTATTTTGTATATTTGTTTTTTATTAAATAACAGAAGAAACTCAAAAGCAAAATAACGAATCAGTCCTCGAACCCGATTTTCTGCCAAACCGCGTTACGAACCCGGCTGAGATCCCGGCCCTTGAGGGTCCTCCCAATCCCTTCGTGTACCGAAAAGGAGGCGATTCTAGCTCTCGCTAAGAACTCATGCGGTGGAATACGTCCGGCGTTCTCCTCCTCCTCGAAATCATCGTAATCGTTTTCACTCCGCCGATTCTCCATGTACTCCTCCTTCAATATCTTCGACCAGTCCGGTACGTTCATCGGCAGCGAAGCAGGTCGGCCATTTCCGATAATTGGAAGAGAAGACGACGGATTCATATTCTTCCTCGTTCCTTGCTTACGTGTCTCCGGCGACTGCGATCTCACGGAGGCGCTGTTCAAGAATTCATTATCCTCCAGCTCAAACATGATTAACTCTCCATGCTCCATCGGAAGAAAAACGCGGCTCGGTCTGACGAAGTCGCTTTCTTTCCTCTGCACCGACATGGAAACTCTAGCTAGGAAAAAATGAAGTCGGCGATCGGTTTATAAATGTTAGAATAGGATAAGGGCAAGCTCTTCTCTTTTTTCTGTAAATTTTCATATTATTTTCTTCGTAGTTGCAGATGTCAAAAGACAATATTACCCCTCATTTCATTTTTGTCTTTTTTGTGAACAAATTTCAACTGTAAAATATGGGAATGCACATTGACTAGCTAGATTAGAAGCATTTATTCAACTTAATTTTGATTCGTCATTATCATCTTATTATTATATATGGCAAAATTATTAATAGTAAATGAACGAAAGGTAATAAAAATTTGATATAGTCAATTGGAATATTCAAATATAATTTCGTCATATTAAAATGCAATGAATGATCAAACTCAAAGTTAAAATTCACTATAGTGAAAAATCACATAAACTCGTTAAAGTATAATACTTCCATAAGAACGATAACAACAATAAAAAAATCAAAAAACTATTGGATTTATCCAAAAAATTTACATACGATGTTAAATTTATAGAATTTGATCGTCAATTAACATTGACACAATGCATATAGATTAATCGATATATTTGCAAAGGTCTTTGGAGTATTTTTGTCAATTGTATGGACTAAAATTGACAATAATGGTAAATTGATGGATCAAAATTGAATTAGAAGTTGTTTACAAATAATGAATTAAATATAATGAAATTGATCTTGAGATAGAAACATTGACATAAAAAAGGAAAGGAAGGGTATCTTAGTAAATAGAGAGATTAGTTTTAGCTGGGCGAGTGGACCACACGATGGATCTACTTATCATATTCTGACACGTGGATGTCAGCCGCGTAGAGAAATCGGATATGAAGAAGCGTGCATCACGTGAAGTTTGTGGCGCTTACGCCAGCTGTACTTAAAATACACGAAATGGATATCCCATGGAACTAACTGTATTCTATGTTTACTTTTTTTTTATAAAATATTAATTAGATTTATTGAAAATACAAGTAATAAAAGTTTGGGTCGACCCATGGGTCATTAGGTACAAACAAGTCGATTCGGTTTCTTAACTTTTCAAATAGAGTTGATCAAATTTTAGCTTATCGAATTAAATTTGTATATTTCAAGATGAACTATAAAATTAAAAATATTATAATCGAGTCGATTATAATTAAGTCAAACTCAAATTAAAATGTCTAACTAAGTAAGTCTAGTCGATTTGTGAAAAATAGTATTTTAATCGAGTGAGGCGCACCTCAAACTAATTAGGAATATAAATTACAAGTACAAAGAGAGGCAAATTTAACTTCAAATTCTTTCATTTTACATTTTTAAAATTATTAGTAATTTATTTGACATGTATTTGATTTTTTAATAAAATATACCTATAAAATTTATTATATAAATTGTTATAATTAATATTATAAATTAGGTGTTTAATGAAATACATATTGAAAATTATTTAACATATAATTTGAATATATATAATGTGGAGGAATTTTATATTGGTATGGGCCAATTAATTAAATACTCACAAATTGGGCTTTATTGGCTGAATTCTACTGGACCTCGAATTGATCAATCAGTTTAGCCCGATCCAAAAATATTAGTTGAACTCCAATTGAACCTCAACTAGCAAGTTGAAAAAACATTTACTACATAAATAATTGTTAATTGCCATTTAGTGTATTCATTTGGTAATTTCAATAATTCAAAATGACATAAATATGATATTCTAATGAAAAATAAAAATACATTTTATATTTTATATTTTATATTTTATATTTTACATTTTTGTAATAGAAATAAATAGAGTCTAATTAGGAACAAGAGATATTCATTGTAAGATATTCGTGGAACATAAACAAACACAGTGTAAATCATGAAACAAAATTCAACCCTAAATCCCTAATTCACACATATACTCGCTCTCTTCATTCACTTCTCAATCTTCATCTCCAAATCTCTATCATTCGGGTACTCCGTCATGAACCGCGACCAAAACCAATGTTCTTTCCAAACAATACCCATCTCTTCTATCGGAATATTCTTCGTCTCCGGCAAGAAAAAGTACACGAAGATCGTCATAACCACCACGAAGAAACCGAAGAAAAGAAACAACCCGAACTTCAAATGGCACAACATCATTAAGAACACTTGTGCTACTAAGAAAGTGAAGAGCATGTTCACAGAGACATTGATACTCTGTGCTGCTGATCTGATCTCTAAAGGGAAAATCTCACTAGGAACAAGCCATCCTAAAGGACCCCAAGACCATGCAAATCCGGCTACATAAATGCATATAAACAGCACCACGACTATTGCGTACCATCTCGGTAAATCACCCGGAACTCCGTTTACTCCGAACCTAACTCCGATGCATATCGCCACTACAATCTACACAAGCAATAGATCATACAAGTTATAATGTGAATATTGTCAAACTTATGTTACTCTTGAATCTTTACCTGGCAAATGAGCATTTGAATGCCTCCTTCCATGAAAAGGAACCTTCTTCCCCATTTATCTACACCGTAGATTGATACAGCTGTGGCGAAAACATTAACGGCTCCGGTGATCACTGCAGACATTAGAGATGCATCGGTTCCAAACCCAATTGTTCGAAATAGTACAGGAGCGTAGAACATGATGACATTGATTCCAGTGAGCTGCTGAAAGAAGGGAATTGCTATGGCCATTGTGAGATGAGGTCTGTATTTTCTGTTACGCATGTTTCTCCATGGATGCTCTACTTTTCTTGAGGCTTCACTAGCAGCTAATAAGTCATGAAACTCTTCGTCAACATTAGCTATGCCTCTGATTCTCTTTAGCTTATCTCGAGCTTCTTCTTGGTTTCCTCGTTCGATTAAGGAGTTTGGGGTTTCAGGGAGGATTAAAGAGCCGATTGTGATGATGAGCGCAGGAACTACGGCGCCGCCTAAGCTTAGACGCCAACCCCAGCCACCTCTGATTCTTTCGAACCCGTAGTTTAGGATACTTGCAGCTAAGATTCCGATTGTGATCGAGAGCTGAAAACCGATGTTCAGTGCACCTCTGTATTTGTATGGCGCCATTTCAGAGAGGTAGAGAGGCACAGACTGTATCAAATCAAGAAATCCAGATCAATTATGAGGTGCTGAAAATGGATCCAGAAAAATCTACTGAAATTGTCAACGAAAATCCAGAAAGAGGAACTACTTTTGAAAAAATCCCCAAATTAACGAAAAAAGGCAATTGATGATTGAAGAGAGGAAGATGAACTGAACGGACCTGATTTGCGAAACCGATACCGAATCCAAGGAGAATACGGCCAAGGATGAGCATCCAAACAGCCTGGGCGAAGCCATTTACTAGAGCGCCGATCATGAAAAGAACTCCGCCAAAAAGCATTGACAGTTTCCTTCCAAGTTTCCTAGTCACCGTAGAAGCCACAAGCGAGGAAAACAGCGCGGCTAAGTACAGAGACGACGTGAACAAAGTAAGGGGAACGCTATCGAATCTGCAGTACTGATTAACAGATCGGGTTGAGTCACTTGCAAAGGCTTGCTCATTTCTGTACACCGACGGAAAAAATTTCCTCAAGAACGAATCCATGGTCGTCACACCGGCTGTAAACGGCAGAAAAAAAGATCATTCAGCCAAGAACCCGGATGAAATCAAAAGAAAAATAAAAGAACCTGAAATCCCAATATCATAGCCAAAAATCAATCCTCCCATTGCAGCGATTACGCATGTAGCAAGAACGAACGGCGTCAAGTTTCCGGGATACGCTTTCCCGTTTCCCGGAGCATCTACGAAGCCACCGCCTGCCATTTTTTGTCGCCGGAAAAGAGAGGATTTACAGTAAGGTTGGAAAATAATGGAGATGGCAGGGGAAGGCACAATGCATATTAATATATACTACTAGACTAGACTGCTGTTACTGTTGGTGTGGAATAAGTCTCCTACGTACTAGTTACCGTTGAGCGTACATTTCTTTATTTTCATATTAACTTAAAATTATCCAGAAAAAAATAGAAAATGATCTAAATTTGAACATTATTCAAAATTTGATCTCTCATTTTAAAAACATTCTTAGTGAACTTTAAATTTATCGTAATATTGATAAGGTGACTTAATATGCCATTAATATACTTCGATAAGAAGAATTTTTATATATATGAAACTTTGATAATCAAAATTGACAGAAGGAATAGAATAATTTGTACAATTTGACTGATTTTATGAATAAGATTATTGTTTAGTGAAAAATGATAATAATATATTAAATTTAAAATGAAATATGATCTTAATAGATTTATATGAAAAAATTAAAATATTATAATTGATTGGTTAAAATCTTATATTTATTAACTGCTGTAATTTAGATGAAATGATTAAATTGGTGAAGGAAAGTTGAAAATTCAAATGATGCGTTCTGGATTTGTCACCATCTCCATGAGGAAATGTAGTGTGAACGCCCGCCGTTGATTTGAAAAATCTAAGTCAACCATGACTATTACTCAAATATTGACTAGTATTTATATTGAGCAAATTACAATTTGGTCCTTGTGATCCTATCCATAAACTTTGAATTATCAATGTCCTCTTTAAATTGTTTATTGATCACATTTTGAGATTGTTTTGTGTTTAAATGATTTATGATAAATAATTATATTGTGTCATTATGTAATTTAAATGAGATTCTAATAGTAAATATAAGGAGATTAGTTTAGTATATAAATTAGTAATCCGACATCCAATTCGATGAATAATACCAATTGTACCGGATATTCAAAAATGAGTCATATATTAAAATTCACATACTCTAAAAATTCAGAATTCAATTGATAGTAAGAATGTCGTGTAGCTCAGTACATAAGAAAATATAATTATATTGAAAAAACTAGATCAAGTCAATTACTCATTATATAATATCACATTATAAATTAGAATTATTTTAGTTTCACAATCGATGTGAGATAATATTTCAACACATATCGATAGTAACGAGTCGAATATTACAATGCCGCATCGTTTTATCTTGGTCTACAATCGAAGATGTTTAACAATGTCGATTGACGAGCGATGATGACTGGTAACATATGCTGACGATTAGCATACATCAACTTAATAATGCACTTACAAAAGATAAATAATTATTGTTGGGAATTAAATTAGTAATAAAACATATAGGTGGTCCCAAAATAATCTAAACCCTAAATAATTATTTATTATCTAAACATCTAATTATGGTCCCATCATTCAAAGAATGTATTATTATATCACAATAATACATGGGAACTGATTAATGGGTACGTTTGGAACAACGTTTGGCAAATAGCGGTGATGTGAGATGACTACATTGTGTTATGAGGTGAATTGATCGTGATTTTAAAAAACTGTTTTTGAAACAGCGGTGCAATGATCGTGATGTCATAAAATGACTTTTTTGCCCTTATTTTTAAATAATTGTTTATAACTTAAAAATTATATTTCATATTATTTTATGATAAATTCGTTATTTCAAAACTATATTTTTAAATTGTTATATATATTTTTATAGTTTGAACACGTAATTGATTGAATATAAGAAGTTATTGATCAAAATTATTTTTTTTAAAAATAAACTTTAATTTATCAAATGTAAAATTGACATTTGACAGGTGCGTTCTGATGGCCGTTGGTTTAACCCAACTGTGAACTGACCGCTGTTTTCTGTGGTCACACGAATGCAGTTATTAATGATGTTTGGTAAAAATAGAATACAACTGCGGTACGTTCATCGCACCGGACGGTGGACTAGGTTTCCAAACATCACCAATAATGGGTGCTATAGTGTTCTATTATATTATTTGTTATATTATTAATAGTTAATTAGAAAATAAAATAGATTCTAAAATCACAAAAAACTATTCTTTATTCAGTCATAAATCCATGATTCATTATTACAATATATAAATTGTACAATACGTGTTTACAAATTAAATTATTTATACAGTCTAATAATTTCTTAATGAATTTATTTGAAACGTTTATCATATTATTTGTGATATTATTAATAGTAACTTATTAAATAATATATATTTTAAAATCACAAAAAATGTTTTTTATTCAATAACAATTCATTATAAATTATATCATTTTTATAACACTACTTATGAACTTAAATTATCACTAAAGTCTCATACTTTTTGACAAATATGATGTCCCTAAGTGACAAAAATTTCCATAATTTGGCGAAATTAGTATTCAATATTTATTGTACGTAGCAAATATAATCTCAAATATTTATGATTTTGGCAATCCTATGCCCTCTCAAAAAGAATAATTACATCATCATACTTTCGATATTATGATATATAAAATCTCTAACACTGTTGGTAGTCTTCAAACTTAGGATTTAACGGCAATTACCGTCCTCAATTTTTAGTTGTTAACTCTCCCGATCTGATTTCCACCAAAGTAGTTGTTTTGACTAAATTAGTAGTGCAACCTAAACCATAATCAAATGTAAACAATGTTTTCATACCGACTGTTTCATAAGTAATGGGCGATATCAATATTTGTATGCAATATATATCAGAAAAATAAAATAAATTATATCATTAATATAGAAAAATATGCACTTTCTTATCACAAAGACTATTGGTTTGGTTAACTATTTTGACGATATTTTTTCTACCACTAGAAGAAACAACCCTTCAAGATGAAATAAGTCCCGCAAAAGGCAAACCCGAATTAAATTCCAAACGATTTAACGGCGTGTAGTAACACCATTAAATCCGGGATGCCTAAATTTTTCAAATTAACAAACTTTAAATATGGTTTGTTTGGTTCAGCTTTTAAAAATTGCGGTGTGGTGAGGTGTTGTGAGATGTAGTGAGGTGTGGTGAGGTGTGATGAGATATGATGATCATGAATTTTTAAGTATATTTGGTAAAATTGCGATATTATGATCATGATTTATGTAAAAATACTAATATATCCCTTACATATATAAAATAATAAATATAATTATATTATAATTAATAGAAGTAAGGATAAATGAGTCTTTTTCAAAATCACGATGAGGCCATAGCTGGTTTTAACAGCTGTGATGATATCGTGATTTTTTAACGATTATCACATCGCAATTAACCTTATGTTTTGTGCGCATTAAAAAAATCACGATTTCAATATTTTACCGCACCTCACTGCTGTTTTAATAGGGGTACCAAACAAACTCATAGTCTATATCACCATATATAAAATATTTAAATTAATTTTGAGTTATTCAAAATTCGAGTACTAATTTTGAAGTTTGGTGATCAAATTTACTTTGTTTATAAACTTCGTGATAGAACAATAAACTTTAGGAGTCAAATTTATAAAAATCAGCAAACTTTACAAAGGGTATCATTTTTTCAAATTATATCAAAAGCTTTGGAATAATCTAAAGATCATAACTTTAACATGAAAATGACAAACTAGCACTAAAAGTCGTTACAATAACTCTTATTGACTATTAAACATTAAGAAACTGTAAATAATATACACTCTAAACATTGTAATCATATATTCTTTGAACAAATCATTTACTAAAATATCACTTCCCTTTCATAAATTAATCTTAACTACATTCATTTTTCAATGTGAGACAATGTCATATTTCAGCCAGGAAAGTCTCAGGGACCTGTTCCAGACCATGGCAAGTTCCCTAGTTAGCGCAATAAGACAGGGACAGACGGAGAGGGGAAACTCCGTGCAAATGGAACCATGGGCAAGACCCGAAAAGGGTAGGATGTACTACAACGAGACATTAAAGAAGGCTGGGATGAACAACTTCACGATCAAGATTTGGAGACATTACCTGTACGGTGTGAGGTATGAAATATTCACTGACCACAAGAGTTTGAAGTACCTATTCACTCATAGAGAGCTTAACATGAGACAACGGAGATGGTTGGAACTAATAAATGATTACGATCTAGACATCCAGTACCACCCCGGAAAGGCAAACCAGGTAGCCGATGCACTGAACAGGAAGACTCAGTTCCGAGCGATTTCTGTAAACTTTGCCAAAATTTAGACGTGAATCTCGGGTCCCTGTCTGACACGATATTTACTGAAACTCCATGTAATTTGACTATGTTATCCACATATATTCTGGCTAGCCTATCCCCTCCGTACGTTGTCTTGACTGCTAAAAAGTGAGCCGCCTTAGTAAGACGGAGCAATTTGACAAACTTAAAATATGTAAATAGTATGTTTCTAAATTTTTAAAATTGCAAAATATCAAATTAAATGGTCAAAATGCTGATGGAAAAAGTACACAAAAAACAATATTGTATACTGGAGAGTATTATTCAACGGCAAAAAATTTGATGTAACATTGCACACTTTTTCGTTTGTACTTTTAGCACTAAATAAAATCAATTCCCTTGGCTAACACTAATCATTTTGTAATTAGTATTATACCACTGCAATGATTACTTTTTATTACTTTTGTGTTGAAATTATTATTTTTAATTAAAATTATATTAATATATTTAGATATTGGAAAGATGATTAAAAATTGTGAATGAATTATGATAACATTAATTACAAAATAAATATGCATTTAGTTATATTATATTATTAATCAGTTAGAATATTTTTAGTTGCAAAAAGAATATTAGAAGAAAAATTGTTAATACTTATTATATTATATTATTAATCAGGTACCGATCGGTATATCGGACAAAATCATTGGATCGGCATACCGGATATTTTCGGATATATCAGATATGTATCGGATCCGTACCGTAAAATTAAAAATAAATTAAATTATAAAATATTCATATATTTCGGGACCTAGGGTATACCAGATATGTAATAGATCCCGACCTGCAAAAATCCGAATCGACCCAAAAAACCCGTACCGCCCGGTATTTTGCAAAATACCGATTGAATCCGGTAAGTCCGAAATTTCCGATATACCAGAAATTTAAAACACTAATTATAAAAACCAGTGTTTTAATCTCAGACGAAATTTCGTGCGAGACAACCGAAATTTCGTTTCTACCGGTGCTACTTATGACAATATAATATATATATATATATATATGTATATATTTGTATAAGTATAAAGTCAGTGTTAAAATGAAAAAGAAATTTATGTCATGGTTTAATTTTACAAAACTTAAAAATTCACTATTATTTTTTTAAAAAATTGGTTTGAAACGGTTACTTTTGCAATTAATTTCTATTATCCAACTACTTGAAACTTTCAATGATAATTACATAATATTTAAACTTTAATGGATTACTCTTAAACTATTTTAAACTCCCATACTATCTGCATAATTTTATAATATTTAAATATTTTATATTTAACACGACACTATTTTAAACTTGTTAATTTATAATTCTTGATAGATTCCGACCAACGGCTGTTTGAAGTTATTTTTGTCAGGATAGCCTATTGACTATTGAATTTCTTATAAATTCGAGGAATTCCTTGGATTTGATTGGACAAATTTCTATGTTCACACTGTATGAATTTTATTTTATTTGCAATCACATAAAAAATTATGCTAATTATAATATAAAAATTAACAAATTATATTTTACATATAATAATATTATAAATTAAATATTTTATCTTTATTTATTGTTAAAGTTGGTTTTCATAGAAGAATTATATTGAAAATATTAAATTTCTTATATTTCCATTCAAGATTTGATGATTCTTAAGGACTTTATTTATTATATTTTAAAATAGTAGAAGTAAATTAAAAAAATTCAAAATCTCGAAGAATTAAATATGAAGATGATCTTCAAATGCTTAAGTATAATTAGAGTAATCGAACTAATTACATAAAATATATCAATAAATATTATAAATGCTATAGATATACTTATTTTGTAATATTTCTAGATAAGTGATATAAATTTCGAATATAAAAACTCAAACATTTAATTTTTTTAACTATAATCATAATAATTTATACATTTATTTAAATTGTGATATCATTATCATATGGAAATTGACATCCTATCAAACCATTCAAAATAAATTATCACCTTACATTTACATGTGGCATTCATTGAATTGTTGTGTTGCACGATTCGCACGGGTGCGTGTCTTGCAAGGCACCCCAACGCACCCGGTGCGGGGTGAGCGAAACCTACCGAATGCGTTCAATATTTTTTTTAATCTTGTATCTTTTTTGTTTTTGGTCCCCAAAATTTTGAATTTCGAAAATTCTATTGGTTGCGTTCTTAAAATTTATATGTTTATTTTTACGCATAATCCCATATTTGCTTTTGATAATTTAATATATATTTTAATTAATTTAAATTAACACACCCTCAATGTACCTTTAATTGGATTCGTAAAATTTTACGCACCCCGCAACTTGCATCCCGCACCCGCACCCGTGCAACCTAGGAATTGTGCATTATTATTTTTTAATAAAATTCAGCCATTTTATAGAGGAAATATATTTAAATTTAATAAAAAATATTAGACCCATAATGCCTCTGAGTTATATAGAAATGAATATTGTATATGTTTTACAATGAATTCTGCATTATTAATACCATGCAAATTATTGAAGGAAAGGACAACTTGTAAATTTGATAATTAAGTATAGAAACCTAAGAGGGAAACTTACAAGTAGAGAGGGAAACTCTGTATTTTTGTACTCAATTAAATGAACAAGTGACTTTCTCTATAAATAGCTGTTAAATATATTTTGTCCATATGGGCAATTTTTATTAATTAATTCAGACTTTTAATTATCACTTCACCCTCAAGGAATATTTTGAATCAATTTTTTCAAATACAAATTTTTAAGAGAAAATGAAGTCTGTATTACACAAACTTTAATAAATTTGGAAAAATTTAGTCCCTAAATTTTTTTGTGTCATTTGTAATATCAAAACTTTGAATTTTTTCTACTATTTATCTATAATTCATAAAATCAAGTAAATTTGATCTTTAAAGTTCAGAAATAATTTTTAAATTTTGATATGACAAAACATGTCTTTGTAATTTGCACATAATGGCAAAACTGGCTGTACAACTTTGCTAATTTGACAAAATTAGTTCAATGTAATGTTTAGCCCCGTCAAGTAACAACGTAAATGTGTTGCATATTATTCCTCTTTGACGTGATGCGCTTGCATTTGCATATTCAAATTCAAGAAGGGCGACGGACACAAAGCTTGACACATACGCTTCATGGACTTATTTTACAATTTAATTGAAATTATGGACTCATCGTGTCAATTAATTTTATGTGGATTCCAAATTTCAATGGACAAAATAAAAACTTTGGGGAACAATTTGACACATCAAATGAATATTGATGATCGATTTTGTCAAATATGGTACAATACAAGAAACCGTTTTTCCTATACAAAACTTACAGAATCATAATTGCATAATTAAAAATTCTATGGACTAATTTTGCTAAATCGATGAAATTGTGGGGATCATTTTTACATGTCACCCATTTTTTAATTGACTTAGAATTCCCATGGAGTTATTGAAAAATTGTCAAATTATTGTAATGAATAGTTATTGAATGTTTTAAATAAATATATATTAAATTTATAAAAAATAGTTGGTAATTTAAAATTTAAAAATAAATAAATGTGGGCTAGGCAAAAAAATTAATATATAACAAATGAAATGGTCAATGATCTAACCGTCCAAATATGAATGGATAAGATTGTATTTGAAAAGACGTATAGAATTACACAAAAAACTAGAACATATCTAAAAAGGAGATACCAAAATTGGACCAATGAGTTCGGGTTTGATCGATACCGATTTATTCTTAAAATGATGACCATCCAAACACGTTTATTAAACTTAAATTTAATAAATATTAATATGTGAAATTACAAAAGGTTCATCGAATTTAATTCCAATGGATAAAAATTAAATAAAAAACTAAGAAAAAATGAGAAAATAACTACGTAATCCAAATCATCTAATAATTTAATTTTAATATTTGAAGTTTAAAACGGTTTAATGGCTATTGAATATATTAGGCTTCCACGTAATATTTGATCCAATTTATAGCCCAGGTTCAAGATTGGGCTTGGAAATTGAGCGAAAAAACCCTAATCCGCGAACGAGTTCGTATTTTTCTGGTTCCATTTTCCTTGCCCTACTCAGAATCCCAAACCTCCGCCACTGCTTAGATAATGCCGCCGAAATTCGATCCGACGCAGGTCGTCGATGTGTTCGTACGCGTAACCGGCGGTGAAGTCGGCGCGGCCAGTTCCCTCGCACCAAAGATCGGACCACTCGGTCTTTCCCCTAAAAAGATTGGTGAAGACATCGCGAAGGAAACCGCCAAGGATTGGAAAGGCCTTCGTGTCACAGTCAAGCTTACAGTTCAGAATCGTCAGGCAAAGGTTACTGTCGTCCCCTCCGCCGCCGCATTAGTCATCAAATCGCTTAAAGAGCCAGAGCGTGATCGTAAGAAAACGAAGAATATTAAACACAATGGCAATATTTCACTTGATGATGTCATCGATATCGCTAGGGTAATGAGACCTCGTTCAATGGCGAAAGATTTGTCTGGTACGGTCAAGGAAATTCTAGGTACATGTGTATCTGTTGGATGCACCGTTGATGGAAAGGATCCCAAGGATTTACAGCAGGAGATTACCGATGGCGATGTTGAAATTCCTCAAGATTGAGTGTAAGTGATTTTATTACAAAGTAAATCAATTGCTGGCTAAACATTTTCATTTGTGCTTCCTTCTCGTATTGAATGTTTCCATTTTTGTTTCTAAGGACTGCAGTTTTTCTGGCCTTTTGAGTTATATTTTCTTCAAGTTTACCTTGATATGCTTTTTGAGATTCACATACATTTTTGCTTAGCTTTTGAGACAATATTTTACTTGGAACAACTATTAGGCCATTTTGTATATCATCGTTTTTTAATCTTTCATCTTATCCATATAATATTTATATTTTAAAATTATTTTAAAATTACTTTTTAAATTTTTTTTATCTAGATTGGGACACTACTCTCTTTCATCACAAATGGTTCAACACTATTAGATTATCTATAACTTTGACTATAGTACATATAATCATTCTCTTATATCCATATTAGATTCTATTTTTACTTCTAAAAATTATTACTTATCTATATTATTTTTTATTTTTTTTTCATCAACATAATCTCATCTCTTTAAATTTAATTTTATCTTTATATCTCATTAATTTTATCTATATATTGATCAATTTCTCATTATTACATTTGATTTAATACTTTTAAGTATCTCTTTTGAATTTCTTTTTAATTATTTCATATTCGATAATGTTATCTTTTTTAATATAAATTAATATAATATACATAAGTTTTAAATCATTATAATTTTAATTATAATATTACAAATCATATTTAATTGATTTTATAATATAATTGTATCAATTATATAATGAAATATATATAATAAAATAAAATAAAAAAATGAAAAAGTATTTCCATACAATCAAATCGGCACCCATGGGGACATGGGCGTCGTGATGAAAATGGTGGCGAACAATGGTGCATTTCTATATGGAACTGTTGTTAGATATATTTGGGTGGATTTTGGTTGAATATGAGATGAGATTTTCGTAAATTCAAAAATATTTGTATTTAATAAATTTGTGGTGTTATCTTAATTTATTTAAGTGTACTAAATGCAATTATATTTTTGTTATTGAATGTAGAGATAAATTAATCATGCTTTATATTATGATAGTGTCATTGGTGATTTAAATCACAATTTTTTACCAATTAAAATGCTGTGCAATTTTATTTTAGAAAAATAATGATATAATAAACGCAACTTACCATACTGTTTTATTAATTGGTGAACCAAAAATTTCTCAAAGTTTCTTATCAATTTCTGATCAAGGAAGTCATATCGGTCGATATCGTTCGTATAGGTCCTGATCGGCATGAGCAATTTTTTTGATATACCGTTAGTATATTGGTGTACTAGTCACAATCGATATTTACTTGTATACTGGGCGATATACCATCGGTATGAGTACCATGTTTCTGATAGTGAAATTATGTTAAAATAAATCAAGTTTCTATGTTTTGTATTCTATGTCAAAAGTTTTATATGCAATGTTATTCATTTTTTGACTTTTTAAAAAGGGAATTGTTCAAACAACCCTCCATCTTATTAGCCGTGACGTAATGTCTAATTTACAATATATCTTTTAGTAAATCAATTACTAACTAACATATCAACATCAAATTTTCATAATTCAAATGTCCAAATTTTAAAATAATGTATATTATATTGTGTACCGTAATTTGTGGTTAAACATGACTTTTCTATAAAAAATCATACTCGATTTAAAACATTTTGGTTCTCCAATATATAATTTGCGAATTTTAATGGTCAAATTTAGATATGTTTTTTGAAACTTCAACTATCTAATTGACGGTAATTTGTGTTATTTGATGTCAATTATGCAATTTTTGGATACTTGAGAAAAGTAGTATCATTTCAAAAGATAAGGGATCAAAATATTATCATTTTTAAAGCTTGATAGTAATATTTAAACTTTTCTTCGCAAGGTCAATGGTAAATTATATTGTTAATTTGAGGTGTTGAGCTACACTTAATTGTATTTGTAAAGCAACATATTTTTGTTTTAATAATATATTATATTTATAATTTTGTAAATTTAATGACATGAGTTTTATGCAACCCTTAAATTGGGGGTCTTGAGTAAAGTGCACCCTTTTTAAAAATCGGTTCTTGACATGAAGTATTTCATCTAGTAAAGTTTTGGGATTACTATTTGATGAGAACTCTAAGACCGGAAATCCTATAACGGATCAGACGCAATAACGATTTGGTCGATCCATATGGTGGAAGCGAACTTGTGCAGCTCATTTACACATTTAACGAAAAACGGCCCGATATTCCGCGAGAGGACCGAAGATAACCTTGGCGAAATAAAGCGTTTTCTGGCAACTAACTCCGTGGTTCGGTCTAAGCGGTTATAGACCCACGCTTTCCACGCTTCGGACCTTCACACGTTTACAACGCCTCGAGCTCGATCACGCAGACCACGCATCGGTCCCAACCTTGTTTTACATCGCGTGACAACAACCTCTAACAAACTTGTCAGAGGCGGTTACAGAGCGTGATTTACACACGCCATTATCTCTATAAATACAGAGCGCGACGACGGAAATAGCAGGATCTTTTGGACGCGTAAGAACAGACCGTTATCTTGCCGAAGTTCTTACTGCTTTCTTTTCCTTGTCATTTTCATTAAGCCTCTGTTGTATTTTGTATGAATTGTTTGATTAGTGAACAGGCTAGGAGCGTAATTCGCTCGTAGTCAAGTGGTTTTCACCCCGATTCCTGGGGTTTCCACTATAATCGATGTGTCCCTTTTACTTGTTGCTAGCGTTAATCGTTTTCCCCATAAAAAACAAATCAAAACCGAGTTCGTTTGCTGACGAATCGGGTGACTGTTGGTAACCCCTAAAAAGGGACCATAACAGTTTGGCACCGTCCGTGGAGACGATTCTCTAATCCCATTTGAGTTTTCTACCAGGGATAGGACAATCAAAGGCATGACGACTGGAACTTCGACAAATGACAGTGACGTGCTTCCCGAAAGTCTCCCAGCACCAACATTCACTTTGCAGGATCTGAAAGCTGTCGTCAGGAAGGTGGTACTGGAGATTACGTCGGAGAGAAGTGGAACAAAACCACCGACTGTTTCAAGCCATGTTCCCAAAAGCAGAGAATACGAGAGTGATCCTGACGAGCGCAGCACTGATGATGAAGAAATCATCAGGTGTGGTGTAACAACGAGGAGGTCCAGATATCGGTCTACTCCTCCCCCCCGGCCAGGGTTCTAACTCCTGCTCCTGGAAATGATCAGGAGCAGATGCAGCGACGAATTGACGAGCTCATCAGGGAGTTGGAGAGCATGCGTGCGTTGAAGGATTGCGAACCTAATCTGGGACGCAATCTTAGTTTATTCAACAGGGCCATGGAGGCCCCAATCAGGCAAAATAAGGATGATGACTGGTGGCATGATTTGCATGGGGTCCAGACATCGTCCCAATAATCTGAAGGCGTATCAGCCGCCTTGGGAGATTTGATGCTCCCCTTCTCTGAAGAGATCTGGGCAGCAGTCCCAGATTGGCATTATCGCAACCCCGAGGGGTTGCCGACATTTCGTGGTGACGGTGATCCGATCGATCACGTTGCCGATTTCGAGTTACGCATGGAAACGGTTCGGGCCTCAGATTCACTAAAGTGCCACATCTTCGCGGCAGGATTACAAGGCGACGCCCGAACGTGGTTCAAAAATTTGTCGGCCCGATCCATACAGTCGTATGGCGGATTTATTCTGGCATTCTCAGAGCAATTTGCTCCAAATGTAGGACCGCCTCGAAGCAGGCAGGAACTATATCAGCTAAAGTATATCCCGACAAAGATGAGCCTTCGGTCTTTCATGGAAAAATTCAATAGGACCGCCCGGGGCATCAAGCTCGAGCTCCGGGATAAAATCGATATTCTACAGCAGGTCTTGGGACAGTGCGGCCTTTCGGCCAGCTTGGTAAAGAGCCCACCATCCACCTTGGGGAAGCTTCTTCAGAAAATCAACAAGTATATTAAAGTGGATGAAGCGCTGGGGCTAAGCTATCGGAAACCTAGCGGGAATTCTAAGCCCGCAGGTGATCATAGGGTTTCCTACCATAAGAAGCAGTCGCGAGATGTAGCGGCTGTGGGAGAAAAAGATGTCCTCCCAAAGCAAGAGGACAATCGGGTATATTGCGAGCTGCATCATAATCGCGATCACCCGACCCTGAAGTGCCCGCTGTTGAAAGAGACAGTAGCCTCAATGAATAAAGAAAAGCCCGACATGAATGGTTAGAAGGGCAAGCGAGCAGAATCTCCCCGAAAGGGCTACCAAGGTGACGATCGTCATAGGCCGCGGGGAAGGGATAATCGGGGACAACCCCGAAATTATAATGATCGGACGGAAGACCGACGGTCTCCTCCGCCAGAACAAGTAAGAGGCCAACACGGTCGAGAGAACCGTGGTCAGGGCCGAAGAAGAAGATGGCGGGGCCGTGGCGGCAGAGCCCCGCAGAACGAGGGTGGAAGACCGTAGCAAGCTGCTCCTCCACCTGCGGAAATTGGTGCCCAACCTCCTCAAAATGAGGCGGCACCGAGAGACGTAGTTGGAGATATTTATGTTATCTCCGGTGGTCTAAGAATAAATAAATCGGTCCGGGACCGAAATAGAACTGCGCGCGGAGACTCCGCTGAGAGCTCTGAATCTGTGGCGCTGGTTAAATATGATCCAGTGGAACGGTCCCCTCCCTTCGGAGAAAATATCACTTTCACCATGGCCGATCGGGAAGGGATCATCGATCCATGCGATGATCCCCTTACCATCACTGAAATCATCGGGAATCGTCGTGTCCACAGGATCTTAGTGGACACCGTGGCTTCGTGCAATCTAATGAAGCGTGAGGTCGCCGAAATGTTGGGAGCTGCTGCTCATGACCTCCCGATCGCTAATATAACTCTTTGGTCGTTCGACCAGAGGAGCGTCATTCCATGCGGGAAGATTTTATTCCCAGTCACCCTTGGAGAACCATCCAAGGACCGATCGGAGGATCTGGAATTCATTGTCGTTGAACTCGACTTGGCTTACAACGCCATTATCGGATGGACCGGCCTTAGTAAGTTCGAGGCGGTCTCATCTACTTATCATATGATGCTCAAATTCCCCTCCATTCATGGAGTTATTTCTGTCAAGGGGGATCAGAAAGTAGCTAGACAATGCTACATGAGCTCGTGACGAATGTTGACACCCATCAAAAGGGCCCGGGTCGATCTGCTGGAATAACCACCGCACCCGAGGCAAGAAATGGAATCCGTAGGATTCAAATTGATTAACCTGGTTGAGGATGACTCAACCAAAACAATTCGTATCGGGACACATTTAGCCCCTGCTTTTGAAAAGGAACTAATCCACTTGCTGAGAAGCCACGTGGATATATTCGCATGGACCCCAGATGATGTTCCGGGGATTGACCGATCCGATAGTGAACATCGGATCAACACCGAACCTGGAACAAAGCTTGTTAGGCAGAAAAGTAGACGCTATTCTCCCGAAAAAATCAAGATTATCCGGGCTGAGGTGAATAAATTGCTACGGTCGGGATTCATCAGAGAAATCCACTATACTGAATGGGTTGCAAACCCAGTAGTGGTCTCCAAAACCAGATGGGAAATGGCGAATGTGCATTGACTTTACCGATGTTAACAAAAGCTGTGAATCGGACCATTTCCCTTTGCCGCATATCGACCGACTGGTAGACGCTGTATCTGGTAGCACCATGATGAGTACCATGGATGCTTACTCTGGGTACCATCAGATCTTCGTTGCTGAAGAAGATCAGAAGAAGTCATCATTCATGACCGAAGATGGCGTTTACTGTTATGTGGTTATGTCATTCGGTCTCAAAAATACTGGAGCAACATATCAAAGGTTGGTCAACATGATCTTTAAAGAATTGATCGGCTATATGATGGAAGTTTATGTTGACGATATGATTGTTAAATCTATGAATGATGAAGACCACCTTTCTTATTTGTCTCGTTGTTTCGAAGTATGCCGAAAATATAAGCTTAATCTAAATCCAAACAAATGCTGCTTCGGGATCCGAAGCGGGAAATTTCTAGGATATTACGTTTCAGAGAAAGGTATAGAGGTTAACCCTGAAAAGGTGCAAGCTATCATTGATATGCAACCTCCAAGAAACACGAGAGAATTTCATAGGCTTACTGGCCGACTCGCCCCACTAAGCAGGTTTATCTCAAAATCCACAGACTGGGCTCTACCTTTTTCAGAGTGCTAAGAAAAGCAAGCCATGTAGATTGGACCGAAGAATGCGATCGGGCCTTCTCTGAGTTGAAGACTTATTTAAGCACTTCCCCGGTGATGGTAAGTCCAACTTGTGATGAACCTTTGGGGTTGTATCTTGCTGTATCAAAAGTTGCCGTCAGCACAGCTCTAGTGACCATCCGAGACGACATTCATAGACCTGTTTATTATGTCAGTCATTCTATGGTATCAGCTGAAACCAGATATTCCACATTGGAGAAATTCATGCTAGCTTTGAAAAAAGTTGTATCCAAACTGAAACATTATTTTGAGGGCCGAACGGTCTATATTTATACGGATCAGCCTCTGAAGGGGGTCCTTAAACAGAAGGATTTGAATGAGAGATTGGCAAAATGGGCTATCAAACTCAGCGCTATGTATCTGGAATTCCTGCACCGAATGGCGATCAAAGCTCAGGTCCTAGCCGACTTTGTGGTTGAAATGACCCGATCGGCCATATATCTTAACCAAGAGGATGATCGATGGACGATCCATGTAAATGGGTCGACCTTCGGGGGAAGAGGAATGGGCATTACCCTAACAACGGTACAAGGTGACCTTATTCATTCCGCAGTCAAATTTTCCTTTGCTGGAACAAATAATGTGGTAAAATATGAAACTGTGTTATCAGGAATGACCTTGGCTCGAAAAATGGGAGTTAGCAGAGTGCGAATGTTCTCAGACTCAAAGTTAGTAGTAGAACAGTTCGCAGGGAGATTTGAGACTCATGATCCGATAATGAAGCTATATTGTGCCAAAGTTCTGGAATTATCCAAGAAATTCATTGAGTTTTCTCTTGACCACGTGCCACGAGAGCAAATAAGGTTGCCGATGCACTCGCCAGATTGGCCGCAGGCATACATGACATTGAGCCAAGCACTATTTCGGTCCACATTCAGGACCGACCTTCGGTCGAGATATCAGTGACCGAACAGTCTATTGAAGAGATCGGTGCTCTATGCCATGAACTCCAGGGCTTGAATATTAACGCTACTGAATCTCCGGGGAACCCAATTGGATGAATCCCTTTATTAAATACCTTTCAAACGGCTATCTCCCCGAAGACAAGTCCGAAGCCAGAAAGATAGAAGTCCTAGCTAAGAGATTTATCTTGGTTGATGGACGCTTATTTAAAAAGAGTTTTGAGGGCCCGCTTCTGCACTTCTTATCCCCTATTGAGGCTAAAGCCGTCATGATTTATGTTCATGAAGGGATATGCGGCATTCATTCAGGGGCTCGATCTTTATACTACCGCATTATTAGAGCTGGATATTTTTGGCCAACGTTGCTTGCAGATGCCAAGAAATACACTAAACGTTGTGCCATATGTCAATATCATGCTCCGATTCCGCAATTGTCTGGGGCTCCCTTATCGGTTACCCCACCGCCTTGTCCGTTTGACAGATGGGGGATTCATATCCTCGGACCTTTTCCTCGGTCAATAGGGCAAAGAAAATTTTGTATTGTAGCGGTGGAGTATTACTCGAAATGGATTGAAGCAAAAACAGTAGCCCTCATCTCAGAGAAGGTGGTCAAACACTTCTTATGGAGAAATATCGTGAGTCGCTTCGGGGTTCCCCGAGCGCTCATATCAGATAATGTGACTCAATTCCGTGGAAAGAGCATACGGGATCTATGCACCAAGTTAGGCATCATCCAACATTTCTCATCAGTAGCCCACCCCCAAACTAATGGACTCACGGAGGTATTTAACAAGGTTATCCTGAAAGGATTGAAGACCAAGTTAGAAGATTTCGGAGGTAAATGACATGATCACATCTATGAGGTCTTATGGGCATACCGAACTACACCTCTCTCAACAACCCACGAATCACCATTCTCATTGGTGTACGGGACCGAAGCTGTTAGCCCGGTGGAGGTTGCCATCCGATCACCTCGGATATCTCAGTATGATGAGCATATGAATGGTGAAAGGAGATTATTGGACCTCGAGATGATCGAAGAAAAGAGAGATGCAATTTACGCACGGATGCGTGCTTATCAGCGAACTATAGAACGGACCCATAACAAGCGAGTCCTCCAAAGGGAATTCTTTGAAGGCGATCTCGTCCTCAGAAGCATTAAAGTGCAGAAGAACGTTGGAAAGCTGGACAGAAATTGGGAGGGACCATATCGAATATCAAAGAAATTGGAATCAGGTGCGTATAAACTTGAAACATTGGATGGTATCGAGGTCCCCCGAACTTGGAATGTCATGAACTTAAGGCGATATTTCTTGTGAACTTTCGATTAACCAGTTTGACTTAATAAACGTACATTCCTTTAAGCGTAAGCCGAAAACAAGTGAGTACAAAGCAAATTATTCCTAATTGAATGATGGACCGATCTTGAAGTTGGATGACTTAGGACAAATCTAGACTGGTGACAGAAACTTCTTATCCGCAAGGCTCCCAAGTTGTAGTGACCGCTCTGACGAGTTAGATGCTCCTGCACTTCCTAGTGCCATGGATGAGTTGCGATTCTCCCAAAACTCATTACGAACTAAAACACTCCCTTCAACGGCATTCATTCTTAGGAAATGACCATTGTACTTACGAAATCTGCCGCGAAAAGAGGAATGGGAGGGGTCAACATATCGAAACACAAGTTCAGTCCTCGTATGAGACATATTGTGAGCAAAATATTAGCCAATATAACCTACGAGACTCCAGTAGAACCAAGGCTCGGCCAAGGCTTATAAAAACTCATATTGAACCTAGAGCACGCCTCTCCAATTAAGTTTTGATTCCAAGGACGGAATAAGAGTGATCCGCATACAATGTAAAACGACCAATCCAATCAGAATTGACATGAATAAGCCAAACGTAATATCTGGGACCGAGGGGTTAACACCCTACAAGCATCCCCGATCTTATACTTGGTGGTTAAAACATTCTCGTTGATTTGAAGCATATTAATTCAATTAAATGTTAGTTATACAATACTTTGTTCTAACAATTAAAATGGCAAAGGTTGAGAGGAAAAAGTTATATATTAAAAACAAAGGGCAAAGCAGGTACAAAATACAATTGAAATTTTAATTGTCCTGCCCATCTTCATTGTCTTCAATTCCTTGCTCCTGCGGTTCGGTCCGGGCCGCTAGCTGCTTCAATTCCTCCTCCTGGTCGGCCACCTTCTGATTGACAGCTCTCTCCATCTCTTCAAAGAGATAGAAGAAAGGGTTTTCTTCCAGAACAGGCTCTTCCAAAGTTGGAATAAGTTGAAAGTTGCCATCTCTATCGAGTGGCTCGACCGCTTTCCATCGCTCGTCCTAAGGGGAAAGCCCGAACTGCTTAATAACCTGCTCTCGCATGTTATCCAGGTATTTAGCAGTGTACACCCCATATATGTTATCCGCCAAAGCGAATAACAGGGGGGACCGAGCGAAGCCTAGGACTGCTTCGCGGACCGAACCTTCAGCCGAAGTGCGGGTTCTTGTCAGCTCCTTCTCCAATGTCACCTTCTCTTCTTGGGCCCGAAGGAGAAGTTCGTTCAACTTATTTCTTTTCTCCTGGGCCCGACCTTGGACTTGGTTGACCTCCTCCTCCTTGGCCCGCAGCTTGGCCTTCAAGTCAGAAATTCGCCCCTGAGCTGTTTGTCCTATCTTCTCCAGCTCAGAGACTTTATCTGCTAAGAGTGAGACCTCCGTCCCAGCTCTTAGCAGCTCATTATCCAGTCGGTCCCGGTCCTCCCGCACCGTGACCAACTTACCGTGTTTGATTTCAACTTGCCTTTTCGCAATGTCAAGTTGATCTTGGACTTTTTGGGACACAACACTGCCACCCTGGTTCTTTTCCACGGTGATGGCAGTGGTGAAGACTTTCCTCAGCATCTGCATAAGATAACAAGGTCAAAGAAGTGAAGCTTCGAGCCCTCATAAAAAAAAATTTACCTTTGTGGTGAGGTCGAGGAAGCCCTCCATGATCTCTTCCCCAGACATGTCCGCCTGGACGTTGTCTGGGTTTTGCTCTCCGTAAAGGCGGAAGTCCTTCAGGAAAGCGCTTCTCCAGGAGGTTAGTTTCCTCCCCTTACTGAACCTATCTAGCAGGTCCAAAGCAACTCCCCAATCGGAGTTAGTCTTCGGACCCGATGCATGTTCCTTCAAACGATCCCCTTGGTAGGGACCGGAGCGCTCTCTCCTTTCTTCAGCCTTTTTGGATCCTTCGGTGTGAGGTCCCCTCAGGGGGTGCGAGAGAGAGGGCACCTTAGGCGAATCCCTACATCGGCTATAGACGGGGAACGATCGTATGTTAAGTATAATGATTCGTCTCCCATTGCACGAGGCATTTTCCCTAGCAAAGTGGCAAGCAGAACGTTAGAACTGGAAAGTTAAGCGTGCTCACCCTGGAGCAATTTAGGGATGGGTGACCCACTTGGAAGTGTGGGAGCTAGGGAAAAAGTAAAGCCGTGAGGACTAGGTGGGTGTCATTAGCGGACAATATCGTGCAAGCGGAAAGACGGGTCGTTACATTCGGGGCTTCGGCCTCGTCGCCCTTTTCCCTTTTCCCAAGGGGACCGGCGGCAGGGAGACGTTCGCTTTAAGGTGAGGACCGAGGAGAACCATCTCCACGGGAACGGCTCTCTGCAGCAATAAAGTAAAGGTATTAGCATTAATAAAGGAGTTGTTTCTGATTTGATAGAGGCTGGATAAGCTCAGAGAGCGAATTCGAGCCGTTATCACCTCCTATACCACCCCAAATACCCGAAACGCAGGCCCTTCCCCAGTCGAAGGTTGCCCTGTGCAGCGTAGGGTCAATGTGCCCGCGCTGGTAGTTTGGATCGGGGGGTTCCCGGACCCCGATGGGACCAGCATACCCCCCGTTGCTGATTCACTCCCATCAGCACTCCCCGATGCATCGCGTTGTCCTTCAGAAGGACGGACCGAAGCAGCAGCCATACGTTTGAAACGTGAGCTAGACATTGTCTGAGTCGAGTCTGCAAAACAAATATATAAGGATCAGGAAAGGATAAAATAAAAACATTACTTCATACCCGATCCTTCTGATGGATTTGAACTAGAGGACATCCCCTTCGGGGCTAGGGCTCCAGTCCTACTCGCGACACCTATTTCTATTAGTCTTCTCTCCCGAATCAGCTCCGTCCGCTTGAGGCGTGCTTCGGGAGGGGGAAACATCGCAAGTGTATTTGCGATGTCCGGACGAGAGGGGTTGAACCTGGTTCGGTCCAACTGACCTATGCGTGGGTGAGTTATGCGTGGCCAAACCTTCAACATATCCTCTTTCAGGACTGTTATCCACACATAACAAGATTCCCACGCATGGAGAGACTCTTCTTTATCCACTATAGCACACTCTTTAGTGCACACCGCTATATAGTATAGTTTGATGCATCTTAATAGACATTTACCCTTCCGAGACCCTACCAAGAATAGGTTGAAAAAATGTTTTAAGGTCGGGGTCCTGTTCTGTTGGTGGCAATAAAATATAAACGCCACTATATACACATAACTACCCGGAAATAACACAAAAGTAGGGCAATGAATTTCGTTTAGAACGGCTGCTACAAAAGAATGCAGCAGAAAACGGAGGCCACACTTCAACGAAGCGTAACTGACCGGAATAACGGATGCCGGCACATTCATTTTCTCCTGAAGGAAACATGGAACATCTTCCCGCCCCTTCCAGATGGAATAATGTGCCGGAATCGAAAATTTAAACCTAAACTCTTCAATATCTAACTCAGACATGGCTGGATATCTCGTTTTATGAGGAGTCATAGTATATACCTTAACGAAAATCGGAATGAAAGGGGTGAAGCGTGAAAAAGATTCTGGGCGCAGAGAGCTCAATGGGGCAATTCTTCCTTCGCGAAATGACGATGGGAAGAAACAGTACCCAAAACCCCGATTTAAATATTAATTTCCAACCAATGGTGAGCTGCCACGTGATACTACCCCAGAAAATGGCAGTACCAGCATACTCATCACGCCTGTTGAAACATCAAATGTGAAGAGGCGCAAATCTGGATATTGATATTTAAAGAATAACAAAGACAACACAAGTATACGCTACTGAGTTCTAAATATAAATTAATTCCTACACTTATAAGTGCAAGTGAATGATCGATCCCCTGGACGCTCACTACAGGCAGGTACGGTCCCATATTCTCACGAATGTTTAAACATCATGTTATCGGTCTTGTATCACCTCTACGATGGCAATCAAGCCCGAGGGGCTAGTGATGAGAACTCTAGGATCGGGCACCCTGTAACGGATGAGGCTCAATAACGATTGGGCCGATCCATATGGTGGAAGCGAACTTGTGCAGCTCATTTACACATTTAACGAAAAACGGCCCGATGTTCCACGAGAGGACCGAAGATAACCTTGGTGAAATAAAGCGTTTTCTGGCAACTAACTCCGTGGTTCGGTCTAAGCGGTTATAGACCCACGCTTTCCACGCTTCGGGCCTTCACACGTTTACCACGCCTCGGGCCCAATCACGCAGACCACGCCTTGGTCCCAACCTCGTTTTACATCGCGCGACAACAACCTCTAACAAACTTGTCAGAGGCGGTTACAGAGCGTGATTTACACACGCCATTATCTCTATAAATACAGAGCGCGACGACGGAAATAGCAGGACTTTTTGGACGCGTAAGAATAGGTCGTTACCCTGCCGAAGTTCTTATTGCTTTCTTTTCCTTGTCATTTTCATTAAGCATCTACTGTATTTTGTATGAATTGTTTGATTAGTGAACAGACTAGGAGCGTAATTCGCTCGTAGTCAAGTGGTTTTCACCCCAATTTCTGGGGTTTTCACTATAATCGATGTGTTATTTTTACTTGTTTCTAGCGTTAATCGTTTTCCCCATAAAAAACAAATCAAAACCGAGTTCGTTTGCTGACGAATCGGATAACTGTTGGTAACCCCTAAAGAGGGACCATAACACTATTGTAAGAAATTCAAAGTTTTGGACTACAAATGTTCAAACAAAGATCAAAGATCAAGTTTCACAAAAGTGTCAAGTTTAACGTCATTTTATCAAAAGAAATTGATTTGAATTGAAAATTGGTTTAAAATTTAGATTGCTAGATATTGAGTTTGTTTAGTACCTCGATAAGAATAGAGTGTGGTGAAGTGAGATCGTCATATCGTGATTTTATTAAGGAGCACAAAACAAAAGGATAATTGCGATGCTATTATCGATAAAAAATCACGATTTGATGATCGCTACTAAAACTAGCTATATATACATTGTGATTTTGAAAATTAATTTAGTACCCTTCATTTTACAATTATATATAAGTTATTTGTTTTTATTATTAAATATAAATGATATATTAGTTTTTTACCTAAATCACGATTATGATATCATAATTTTATCAAATACATTTAAAAAATTACGATTATCAGATTTTATCTTACCATAATTTTAAAAAGATATATCAAATATATCATTGAAATTTAACATTTACTATTAGAATTATGTTGAATTATTATTAGAGAACTGTTTTATAAGAAATAAATAATTTTAATATTTATTCCATCCTGTCTCACGCACAAAACACCTCCACGCCACCGACTTCTTTTTCAAACGAATCTCATCGCTTTTTCCTCTTCGCTCATCTCTCCAATGGCATCCTCTCGCCTCCTTCTACTCGCCGCTGTTCTCCTCCTCGCCCTAACCGTAATCTCCGCCGAATTGCCGTCAATCTCTCTTACTCCTTCCCCCGCACCGGCTCCACAATCTCCTTTTCCTAGTGTCTACTCACCTCCAATTCCCACTGTTCCAGATCCGCCTTCTCCATCTCCCTTAGACGCCCCTGGCTACTCTCCTTCTCCTACTCCCGCTCCTACGGCGGACCTTGGCGGTTTAGGTCACTCCACTTCGAGTAATGTGAAAACTACGGAGTCTCCCGACGGTATGAGCGCAGGCAGCAAGGCAGGCGTGGTAATCGGTGTCGTTCTAGCCGCTGGCTTGGTCGTTGGCGCATTCTTAATTTACCGGAGGAGACGTGACAACATCCGGCGGTCGCAATACGCTCACAGTTACGGCGGCCAGAGAGACATCATCTAGATGAAAGACACACACATTAGTTCCAGATTTGGAGTTCCGATCTCTGGTTAGATTTCATTTCTCTGTCAATTCTTTTCCGCTTTCTGTGTTTGTTTGATTTGAGATTGGTGAATTGAATAATCGGTGAGGTTGCTGCATCATCAGATTCAGCCAGGGCAGGGCCACTATAGCAAATTGACTTAGTTTAATTTCAAAGTTGCGTATAACGTACGGGATTGGGTTTGTTAAACTGACTTATAATATTACAAATTAATGGTAGAAAATAAGCTGTTGAAGTCTAAGAACAAATCTTCTTTTGTAGTATATCATAGCCGACGGCTAGCGTTTAATTGAATAACTGCGTCTACAAGCCTACAAAAACCTAATTTATTTCTCGGCTACTGGACGGGTTACAGTTGTATGGATTTTCTTTTTCATTTATTTTTTATTATTTATATCGTAATTTTATTAAAAAATATTGTTTAACACCTATAGTATGCTCCATGAATCGATTAGGTTTCTCCAATTTGTTGTATCCTTGGCCTGAAAAATGTGGGCTGATCACATTTAGAAGCAAATTTTATGGTAGGCTCTAAAATCTTTAGTAACACAATCTCAACTAATTTGCCTTTATTGATAATAATTAAAATATTAGTGACACATAAAATAGTTCTTATAATTTCATGATTTTTGTAAATTTGGTCCTAATGTTTTATGATTATGAAAATTATGATCTTAAAAATATGAATATGATAAAACTGGTCTTCATACTTTATAAGTTTTTGAAAAAATCAATACACAAAATTTTGTTTGTATGATATAATTGTTTCTAAAAGTTTTCAATTTTGATATTTAAAATCCTTAGCCAAAATTATATTTGGGGCAGTGATGTTGTCTATTTGGGATATGATTTGTAAAGGTTACAAACTTGGAAATTCAAAGTTTTAGGATGAAATATGCCATTACAAATAATGAACACAAAATTTATTAAAACTATGAAATTATGGACTAAATACACAATTCTCTCAAAATATTGATATTCTTATTTTTATATAAATGTGTAGGGATATTTTTAAATAAATCACACTTATGACATTGTAATTTTGTCAAATATTTTAAAAAAAGATAATCAAATATTTGGTTTGATCAATCCAATTTAGTATATCATACATCAATTTTTTAATAGTCGTTTCAAAAAAACACAATATTACTATGTTGATTCTACCTAGTTTAAAATATGTATTATTAATCGTTTGAATCAAAGTTGAGTGATATAAAATTAATATTTAAATAATAATGCAAAATTTAGATCCAATTCATGGTTTAGTTGGGCTTTTAGAAATTATAAATTAGGTTTTGTGATCCAATTCGGTTTTGTTTTCGAAAACTGGGGAGACATGGAAATTGACGACGGAATGATGAAGAGAGAGAGGCCAAACATTCTGATTACTGGAACATCGGGGACGGGGAAGACGACGACATCGTTAGACTTGAACGAGGCTACCGCTCTCCGGCATATCAATTTGGGCGAATTGGCGGCAGAAAATGATCTCTACGACGGTTGGGATGATGTTTTTGAATGCGATCACTTAAACGAAGACTTCTTGAGTTTTAACGATTGATTTGATGCGTTCTGTTTTAAATATTCGGTTTGTTTCGTGGATTTTGCGGGATTATTTCATACTTGTGCTTAACTAAATGCGGATCTCTGAATTTCGAACAGTTTCTTGTATTTGAACTTTTTTAAATCGACGCTATGTGCCAACCAAATGCGAATCTTTCTCCTGAATGACGTGTTTTCAAATAAATTTGGCTTATGAAAGTGTTGTGAACTATGATGAATCTGTGGCAGATATGTGAAGAAATTAAAGAATTGATGGAACATTGTGGATCACAACGGTTGTGTTTTCTTTCCTGAACATTGGTTTGATCGTATTGTTGTACTTCAAACAGACAATGCTATATTGCATGATCGCCTAACTAAGAGGCAGGTTCTTGCTTCCCTGGTTCATTTGTTATCGTTTTTTTCGCTGTCTTTTTCAATATAATTTCTTTACTGGGCTTCTTTTGCTCAGCAGGGGTTACACAGGTAAGAAGCTTTCAAATTGTGCTAGAGGAGGCAAAATACAGTTACCCTGAAGAATTGATAGTTGCATATAGAAGTTACTCGGTAGAAGATATACATAGAAATGTTGCTGCTTTAACAGAATGGGTTAGTAGTTGGTGTATCTGAACATGATATGATTCTTTGAGCTGGCTGGTATTCTTTTCTTTTCTCCCTCCTTTTCATCACAGATTTTATCATTCATATGAATTTTAGTAAAATAATTGCAAGGTGCAATACAATCATATTAACTGTTTTCTGCATTGTTCTGTTTTTTCGATTAAATGTTCATGTTAAATGATTTTAGCCTTTCTGCGCAAAACAAGGCTTATTTTATTCGTTCGATTGATACCGTTGTCATCCCGTTTATGGGGTTTTCTTGTACATATTCTGTGCAAAGAAATTTGTCAAAAAAATAACAGCAAAGTGTGTAAGCATTCTTCTGCTGCATTGGAACAATTGTCAAGCTGAGGAAGAAGAAACTTTTCCTTCTTGGCTCAATAAGTCTTCAGGGTACGCTTCTTTTGAATCTTTTATGTCAATCATTTCTATTTCAGGGACAAGACTCCCCTAAGATTTGCCGATGGCAAGCGTCACAGAAGTAGAGAAACGAAAAATGGCCATCGTGGGGGAGCTTGTGTCTCACAACATTAGGTAAAATACGACGCACAAAGTCGATCATCGATGGAGGTATGACTCTATTTTGGCCTTCCTTAGAAAATCAGTGGCAATAAGTCCATACTTGATGCTCTTCATGTTCGATGAAATATATATCGTGCCGAGAATTCCGGGTACGTTTTCTTCTTCAGGACTTTAAATAGACTTGAGCATTGAAAGAAATCCTCTTTCATGTTTGATGTCTCAATTGGCTTTACATTTCCCTGTCGAATGGATTCTTCGACATCAAAACTCTTCAAAAAATGGATTCTCAATAGGAATATTATCTTGTGAATCCAGACAACAAGCAAGATAAATCAACTTTTCAAAAAGCTATTTCTTACTCTTGTTCCTGGTGCAATGTAAAGCCAATCTACCATGAATCCCAGAAAGAAAACTTCTTCGGTATAAAAAACCAAGTGCTTTCGAGATTTTCCGAGCAGGAAAATGCATCATTTTTATTATTTTAGTCCATTTTCTCCAAACTCCATATCTCAGTTTCTTTAACAGTTTAGGTTCATATGGATTAGCATTGCAGAAACCATAATAGCACATTAGCACCTGAGATTCCCAAGTTCAATCGAAATTGGAATACTTGCAAGCCAATATGAATAAGGAGCAATTAGTGTATGCCTTTCATGATTAGCTGAATTCATAAGCAATATGTCTTATGATTAACAATCCTAATCTACGTAATTAACATCTTGTGTTTGCTGAGGAAATAGACAAAACCCTTTTGTCTATTTCTTACCAGACACGTATTTCTCATCTTTTGTTTGCATGTTTCAATCCAAAGTTGACAGAGAAAGAAGAAGACCATGTATTAATTGTTTTATCTTGATTTTTTTCTCTTCCCTATTAAAAGATTTGATCAAATTATAACGAAATTTTCACCCTTATAAACATAATCAATTTTACTTCCCTATCCGTAATCAGGACAATTTCAACACATTCTCCCCCCCATACGTTGGTGTGAGCTGTTTGGAACCAACAATAATGTGTTCTTTGATTACTGGTAAGTTTTTGCTGTGAGAATAGTCTACATGACAATTTGTGAGATCCAATTCCATGAAAACCTCAAATCATTTATCATTTTAGTTATTCAGGCTAAAATTACATTGCATCATCTCTAATCATATTCATCCGAAAATCAGTTTTCTATCTTTACCCAATACATTTTTATTTTAATATTAATATATAAACAAACTTTTTTTTCATTCTCCCTACGCTCATAATTTTCAATTTTTTTTGTTGAAGGCAATTTTGATAATTTAAAGGATGCCAAGTTTGAAAAACAAAATAAAACAAGCACAAACTACAATAACATTACACTGTATAATGATCCTAAAAGTGCATTCTGCTAAGCTGCATCTTCTCCATTCTTGCCTGACCATAAGGCTCATCATAGTTAATATTCTTGTTGTGCCAAAACGCAACATATGCGACGACGTAGAGGATAACTAAGATACTCATAACAATTATATTGATAATAGAGGCTATTCTCCAGCTCTGCTTTAAGCTAGCTAATATCCCTGCTTTACAAGAGTTACAAGCATAGCATAACTCATCCTGATCATTGCTCCACCTTATGCAATCCAAATCATTACCGACAACCCCGTCTTTTTGAACCCATACCGTTTCGTTCACGTAGATGAAACCGCATGATGTCGGGGGCTTGCAGCAACCAGACTGGATAACATATAAGTTAGTTATCAGTAACTTTGCATTCATATTCAACTAAAAGTGTTGGAATTTTGAGATTTGTTATTGTGATCCGTATACTTATGTAAAGGTTATTATTTAACTTATGTTATAAAGATCATCATGTTGTAGTCCATTCTTCTACCCTTCATATGTACAAGTTCTATTCATCAACAATTTGTCTCACTATCATAAACATGACTAGTATACAAATATTTACTATTCATACATAGATATGTGATACATAAATTATATTAAGTTCTATGATCATTGGCTCTTCAATTATTAAACATAATAATGGATCATGAATTATGTGAAGGATGATGTTTGCCCATGACTCCTCAATTTACTGGCAGTGTAAAGAGCATGCCCTCCAAGTTACGAAATTGTAAATATAATATATTTTTTGAGCAAGAATATGCATTTTTAACCCTTTAACTTTAATTGAATGCACATAAGACACACCAAGTTTCCAATACCGTTTATCATTAACATTTTAATGAACTCGTAAATTTTTAATATTTTATGCACCATTTTCGAACATCAAAGGTAAATTTTGTATAATTTTTCAAACATATCTTATTTGCGTACTTTGTGAGGGGTTTTCAAACGTTTTCAATTTACGGAAAACCGGATGTTAAAATGTCAAGGGTAAAAAACAAACGGTATTAATAACTTTAGGTGTCATTCTTGTAATTTTATAAATTGGATGACATACACTTTATACAACTCGTAAGTTGAGGGCTAATTATGCAATTTTCTCATGTGAATTTTAGTTTATTTAAAATCCCTATAAATAGATAAATTTTGTGTTAGAATAAATAAATATAATTAAATTTTCTCCATATTGGGTTCTAAAAAATATTAGGAGAAGAAAATTCATCGGAAAACATTACAAAATACCTCAAAATAAATAACATGTTGTATAGATCATGTAATTTTAAAATCATTTACCTTAAGTTTGATAAAGATTGACATGAATTCTATATACCAACGCTATAAAGGAATCAGATACCTCAAGCAATGAGTATTTGTCTGCATCTACATATATTTTTTTCCATATTCGTATCTATCAGCTTATGCAGTCAAGTTGAGTACGTGATCCTTTCTATTAAAAAAGTCACTGGTTTTGTTCATAACAAACAAGACACGATTTATCATGTCATGCATTAATCTGTCATTAATGTAATCCTAAGAGATGAGTATATTTTGACAAATGTTAAATTGACATGAATTCTAACGTATAGAGAGTGTACTCGAATATAACGTATATAAGGATTAGATTACACCGTAAAAAACTTGAACAAGTCATTTATTATAATGTATATTTTTTTCTTATAGACTAATCTAAATAAATATGTCATTATTTCAATACACCCACTAAAGTTCAATCAGTAACAAATGACAAATGGACTTGACAATTCAAATATACATTAATTATGATTTATTTCATAATTTAACAATAAAAAAACCATATAAAACTAGAGGGGAAAGGGTCATTAGAATTGGGTGCATTTTTGCTTGCTCAAAGCAAGAACAAAGACAAAGAGCTGTAACTCTCAACCCTTTTCCATCATCAGAAGGATGACAAAGTTTCAAGGTTAAAGGCAAAGGGTGTTTTTACTCTCTTTACATGAAAAAAGAAGATAAATATGTATGGTAAATAGAGTAAAATTAGAGTAAATTTGTGCTTACCTCAATGGGACTGAGTCGCCGGAGATAAAAATAATAATCTGGTTCTGCAACTCCTGAGATGCTCCTCCCAATCCTACGGCAAACATGTGAATCCCTTATACAATTAGCGATATTCATCCAGTATCTCTGACTACCGACTCGATCGGCAAGCCAGCCGGAGTAATCCTCGATAGAGTAATCAAGATAAGTGCGGTTAATGACTGAACGACCGGAGCCGGTGGATGTGACGGCGTAGGCGAAAATGACGAAGCCGATTAGAGCGACTATTATGATAAACATGGACCAGAGGTAGACGTACATGAGGAAATTGTTCCGGTAGCAAGATCCGGCGAAACCTGCTAGAGAAACAACCATGAGGCAGATTCCGATGATGATGATTGGCCATTGGAGGAAGCGGTGGCAGTCGGTGGTGTTGGCGCGGGTAGTCAGCCATATGCCTCCGCCGAGGATTGGGATGGAAAGGATGAAGGTGAGGAAGTTGATGAAACCGATTAAATGGTTGCTTGTTCTCATGGCGACGGCGCGTGGGGTTTAGCTGCAAGGAAAGCTTTCTTGCACCGTTCTGGAAGTCGAACTGTTAACAAACATATGTTTCGCGTGTCAAGTTGTAAACAATATATATTTAAAATAAACACTTAAATATGTATATAATAAAGTGAATTTAAATATTTATTTATCTATATAATAAAATAGTTATTTATCTAACACAAGGATCCGATATAGTGATTATTAGAACTTTTTAATTTGCATTTATTAACTCAACTAGTTAAATAAAACTGAATTAATTACATTTTGTATATCTAATATTATTTAAAATAAGAAGTATATTTATTAATCATTGTTCAATCGTGATGAAACGACTCTAATGCATCTTGTTGAACCACCAAGAGAGGATGAGCTATACCTT